>CM075664.1:48748182-49253182 GCA_037954105.1 Canavalia gladiata
TAGTTATTACTATTCTACAGGTGTTGCGTTTTGGATGCAAACGGGGGAGAGGCAAACGGCGCGTTTGCGTTTGAAATATTTGCAATCAGTGCTAAAGAAGGATATTAATTTCTTTGACAATGAAGCCAGGGATGCCAATATCATTTTCCACATCTCTAGTGATGCAATATTGGTACAAGATGCAATTGGTGATAAGGTATATAAAGGCTTGTTTGGTTACTGTTTCTATTTCATGTTTTTAGCTTTAATTACAAAAATGTTATCTTATTTTTATTTTCATTTTCTATTTTTAACTCAGAAATGGAAATAGGAAACGAAAATAGAAACCAAACAGAGTCTAATATGGTCGGAAAAAATATGCTGTTTTGGATTGTTTGAAGCAGAGTTTTGGTGATGGTTCCTAAGTTGATCATATTTGTTGAACTCAATGCAGACAGGTCATGCCCTGCGTTATCTTGCTCAATTCATTGTTGGATTTGCGATTGGATTTACATCGGTGTGGCAGCTCACACTACTCACCTTGGCTGTTGTTCCATTGATAGCTGTAGCTGGGGGAGGTTACACTATAATCATGTCTACTTTATCAGAAAAGGGTGAAGCAGCTTATGCTGAAGCTGGGAAGGTTGCAGAAGAGGTAAATTATTTGGGAATTGTGATTTCATTGTTTTCAACTACTAAGTTGGTATTTTAATTATGCCTTGCATGATATATCTTCTTCTTTTTTTCAATGTTTGTGTGGATCAGGTGATTTCTCAAGTGCGTACTGTTTACTCATTTGTAGGAGAAGAGAGAGCAGTTGGTTCATACTCCAAGTCTCTTGATAATGCTTTGAAGCTTGGCAAGAAGGGTGGTTTTGCAAAAGGAGTTGGAGTAGGCTTCACATATGGACTATTGTTTTGTGCTTGGGCATTGCTTCTATGGTATGCTGGCATACTTGTGAGGCATCATAAGACAAATGGAGGGAAAGCATTCACAACAATTATCAATGTCATCTTTAGTGGATTGTAAGTCCATACCATGTTCATAAAAATTGATATGATAAATCACATAATTTTATTATGGATTACAAACTTGACTTTTGCTCCTTTGAAGTGCTCTTGGACAAGCTGCACCAAACCTTGGTTCCATTGCTAAAGGGCGTGCAGCTGCAGCCAATATCATGAACATGATTGCATCTGCTTCAAGAACTTCTAAAAGGTTGGATGATGGCATTGTTGTGCCACAAGTTGCAGGAGAAATCGAATTTTGTGACGTCTGCTTTGCTTACCCATCAAGATCCAATATGATCTTTGAAAATTTGAGCTTTTCAGTGAGTGCTGGGAAGACAATAGCAGTTGTTGGTCCTAGTGGTTCCGGAAAGAGCACCATCATTTCCCTTATTCAAAGGTTCTATGAACCCACTTCAGGTAATTAATATCATCATCTAAGAGTAGATTATTCATTTGAAATTTCCATGGCCATTTTTGGCAAAGTGGGAACAAATAGGAGAGAGACACACCAAAAAAAGGAAGCAACTAAAATCACCTATGGTAGACATGTCCCACATTTTTTATTGAGTTAATTAGTACAACCATTTATGTTTGTCAATGTACAGTTCAATACTTAGGAGGGGAGGTTAATGCATTAATTTTCACTAGGTAAGATCCTGTTGGATGGATATGACCTAAAGAATCTTCAATTGAAATGGTTGAGAGAACAGATGGGCTTGGTTAGTCAAGAACCAGCACTATTTGCCACAACAATAGCTGGAAACATTTTATTTGGAAAAGAGGATGCAGACATGGATAAAGTCATACAAGCTGCCATGGCTGCAAATGCTCATTCTTTCATTCAAGGATTACCTGATGGTTATCAGACTCAGGTGAGTCTTGCAGTACTCGTAAATGGGAACAAATTACCTCCAATCTTGTAATCTTTTAAACCAGTAGAAATATGTAAATTACCTTCAATAGCTTTAGTTGTTGAAGTTTAACATAAAAAACTTCGGCATTGAGAAAAAGTTTATTTCCTTATTTGAGTGATATTTGTATAGGCAAAATGACATTTTGTTTTTAATTCAGGTCGGAGAGGGTGGCACTCAACTTTCAGGGGGGCAAAAACAAAGAATTGCCATAGCAAGAGCAGTGCTCAGGAACCCAAAAATATTGCTTTTAGATGAGGCCACAAGTGCTCTAGATGCTGAATCAGAACTCATTGTCCAGCAGGCACTGGAAAAGATCATGTCAAACCGAACAACAATAATCGTTGCGCATCGATTATCCACCATACGTGATGTAGATACAATTGTAGTGTTGAAGAATGGTCAGGTGGTTGAAAGTGGGACTCATTTGGAATTGATTTCCAACAATGGTGAGTATGTGAATCTGGTGAGTTTGCAGGCATCACAAAACCTCACAAAGTCCAGCTCAATATCTCGTTCTGAAAGTTCAAGAAATTCTAGTTTTAGAGAGCCTTCAGATAACATGACCTTAGAGGAGCAGTTGAAGTTGGATACAACAGGAGAAGTTCAATCAAGTGATCAAGGCTCACCATCAAACACTGCTTCGGTTCCATCAATTTTGGCCTTACTGAAACTGAATGCTCCAGAGTGGCCCTATGCAATACTTGGATCAGTAGGTGCAGTTATGGCAGGCATGGAAGCCCCTCTCTTTGCCCTTGGAATCACTCACATTTTGACTGCATTTTACTCTCCTTTTGGTTCTAAAATCAAGGAAGAAGTTGATCGGATAGCTTTTATATTTGTTGGACTGGCTGTTGTTACTATTCCTATTTATCTGTTGCAACACTACTTTTATACATTGATGGGAGAGCGTCTCACCGCTCGTGTGCGTTTATTCATGTTCTCAGGTACTCCAAGGCTACAAAAGCTTTCCTATTAGAATGGCATGCATTGATTTTATATAAAGCTAATGTAGGATGACAGCAAAGCAACCATGTTATTGATTTATTTCAATAGTACTAAATTATTGTAACTAATTTGACTTGCAGCTATTCTTACCAATGAAATTGCGTGGTTTGATTTGGATGAGAACAACACTGGCTCACTAACTGCAATGCTAGCTGCGGATGCAACACTAGTAAGAAGTGCTCTAGCTGATAGACTCTCAACCATTGTGCAAAATGTGGCACTCACCGTAACAGCATTTGTTATTGCTTTCACATTGAGTTGGAAATTAACAGCAGTGGTTGCAGCCTGCCTTCCCCTTCTCATTGGAGCTTCTATCACAGAGGTTAATCTCATAAAACCACTTTACTAACGATTTCCTCCTTTGTGCTTCATGTCTTGGTGCATGATTCGTGTATCATTGTTGAGTGAATAGATCCCATTTTAATCCCTCAAAATGTTAGGATCGATTATTTTAATCCCTGACTTTACAAAATCTTAACTCTAATCCTTGGCTTTACAAAACAACATATATTTTAGTCCTTTTTAATAGAAAACAACAATAAAAAATAAAGTGAAGAAGAATTAAAATGAATAAATTTTTTACAAAATCAAGGACTAAAATGAAGACTTTATAAAGTCGCGGATTAAAGTGATCACACTTAAAATTTAAAGACTAAAATGAGGATTTACTCTTCTTTAGTATATAAAAGACAAAGGAGACATCAAATGAGAGGAGTTTGTTATTATAAGAGATGAAGGTATTTAATTTTGATCATACAACTATATATAGATGGTGAAGATTAAAATTTATTTAAAGGTCAAATTACAACTTTAAAAAGTCATCGTACTAAATGTTTTTTAATCTTAACTATTTATGGTTAGATATAACGATTATAATTTAATCCTCTTACTCTCACATTCAGAAGTCCTCTCATTTCATACGTTGTCGACCAACAGAATAGCTAAGTTGAAACTATTTATGCAGCAACTATTTCTCAAGGGGTTTGGAGGAGATTATGGCCATGCTTACTCTAAAGCTACTTCTTTGGCTCGTGAAGCTATTGCCAACATACGTACTGTTGCTGCTTTTGGTGCAGAAGATCGTATCTCAATCCAATTTGCCTCTGAATTAAACAAACCTAACAAGCAAGCACTTCTAAGGGGCCACATATCAGGTTTTGGCTATGGGATAACACAGCTGTTTGCTTTCTGCTCCTATGCACTTGGCCTTTGGTATGCATCCGTTCTAATCAAGAAAAAAGAGTCAAATTTTGGAGACATCATGAAGTCCTTCATGGTCTTAATCATCACAGCTCTGGCAATAGCAGAAACACTAGCTCTTACCCCAGACATTGTGAAGGGATCACAAGCACTTGGATCAGTTTTTGGCATTCTCCAAAGGAGAACAAGTATCACCCCAGATGATCCCAACTCAAAGATGGTATCTGATGTCAAAGGAGAGATAGAGTTTAGAAATGTGTGTTTCAAGTACCCAATGAGGCCCGATATCACAATATTTGAGAACTTAAACCTCAAAGTCTCAGCAGGTAAGAGTCTTGCAGTGGTAGGCCAAAGTGGTTCAGGAAAAAGCACTGTCATTGCTCTAGTAATGAGATTTTATGACCCCTCTTCTGGTTCAGTTCTGATAGATGAATGCGATATCAAAAGCCTAAACTTAAGATCCTTAAGGCTAAAGATAGGATTGGTTCAGCAAGAACCTGCTTTGTTCTCTACAACAGTTTATGAAAACATCAAATATGGAAAAGAAGAGGCATCAGAAATAGAGGTAATGAAGGCAGCAAAAGCAGCAAATGCTCATGAATTCATAAGCAGAATGCCAGAAGGGTACAAAACTGAGGTTGGTGAGCGAGGGGTGCAGTTATCAGGAGGACAAAAACAAAGAGTGGCAATTGCCAGAGCTATTCTTAAAGATCCATCCATTCTTCTGTTGGATGAAGCAACAAGTGCACTGGACACAGTATCTGAAAAGCTGGTCCAAGAGGCTCTTGATAAGCTTATGGAAGGTAGAACAACAATTTTGGTAGCTCACAGGCTTTCAACTGTTCGTGATGCTGACACCATTGCGGTGCTGCAAAATGGGAGAGTTGCTGAAATGGGAAGCCATGAGAGGCTGATAGCCAAACCCAGAAGTATCTATAAGCAATTGGTTAGCCTGCAGCAAGAAATGCATGAACAAGAAGACCATTGATGATTTATTTTCATTTGGACTTTTCTAAAGTGAATGCAGAAATTCAAAGGGTATTTGCAGTTTCCAACTTGAATTGAGGCAAAGCCTAGTATATTTTTTGAGAGCATGCCTGGAAGATTTTTTCTCATACTACAATTGTTTTTTTTTGTTTATATACACGAGTCCTACGATAAAATTCAAAGCCTATAATTGGCTTTTTGTTGTAGAATGTTACAACTTTTGCAATTTCTTTCTGAACTTTACAAAGACTGGTGGACCATTAAACTGTCCTATTCCTATTTCCTCCTGGTTTCACTCCATCCTTCTTGTTAATAATTTCAAATCTCATGACACTTTGATCAGCAAGGTCCTTTTAACCCAAATAAATCTGAAAAATCGGATATCTCGTATATTTCACATAACAGAATCTTATCCTACATCAGTTTGGTAGAATATGGTATTTTTGGTCATGCTTGAAATCCAAATTGTTAAGATTCTTAGTATGGTTTATGATAACACAATACAATTGTCGGAGACCATCAAACTGCAAGACGAAATAAATGGATCTTAGGGCGATAATTAAAGATGGGATAGAGAATAAGAGTACGTATTATATAATCATTGGAGATAAAAATAAGATCGCTGAGTGGGACAGCGAGATTGAGGAACTAAAGGTTATATGGTTTCCCTGAATTTTAGGGTATGGTGATTGGTTATTGGTGACTAGTATTAAAAGATATTGATTAGCAACTAAAATTGGAGAAATTAAGGCCCACATGGGCCATAACCGAGTTGCATTGTCATCCAGTGTGAGGTGCGAAAGTCTTACAGCCCAAGTACTAGATCCACCTAAGCCAACCAACGGTTTCGCTGTTAGGCAATTGGAGAATGATGTTGACGTTAAACCATTAGAACATGATAGGCCAATTTTATTACACGTTGCACACTTTTGTATCCCTGCTTACTCTCTGGGCGTGTGCATGTCGGATTGTTTTGTCTAGAATAATAACAAGAAAGTAGAGTAGAGTGAAAGTTTGATTTAAAGTTAAAGGAAAATTAATTTTAAATTGTTAAATAAAATTAAAATATATGTATAAATTAATCTAAATTATTTATTTTTATTGAAAATTAAGATAATTGATATTTCCAACAAGCAAACAAGCACCAATCTTTTCTCTCTTATCTCTTGATCACACACAAGTTTCTATTTCTCTGAACTCTTAAGCTTGAATGGAAAGCGCCGTTTGAGTGATAAGACAAAATAACCTTGGATAGGCCAAGACCAAAGGTCCAGCTTTTGATCATATTGGTTTTCAATTCAACTACACAAATTTGGTTATTGAGCCTTCAATTTCTGTCCACACTTTGCATTGGTAAATGTGATTCTCTATTAACCCCGCTTAAAATAACTTCTTTTGTCCAAGTCAACTTTGATCAAGTATGTTAATTTTTGTCCATCCATATAAAAGTCCAAAACGACAACTAACAAATTACTCTAGGAAGGAAAGTTCATTAGAGTCTTCTCTAAGGAAGGATTCTGATATTATTTATATCATTGTTACACCCCCGCAATGTGTATATATATATATATATTGTATTAAGTAAATATTTTTAAACATAATTTATCCACAACATACAACATAAACATTATTTTTTTAATTTTAAATATTAATTTTTCTAATGTAACTTTATATTTTTATATAAATATATTTTTCATATGGTTTATATATTCATATGGTTTTAAGTAATGTTTTCATTCACATGTAAGGAATATTTATAGTGTTTTATATATGAATATGCTGACATGTAATATTTTTCATCTTTGTATACAACAGTTACGCAGAATTAACTATTAACACACTCACTTTAAAAATAACACTATTATTTATAGTTTTCATCCTTATGTGGTTCAAATATAAATCAATATGATTTGAAAATTAGTATGCTTTAATATAAAAATTTTATTCCTGTGCGATGTAAAAAAAATTATCCAAGTTTATATATTTTAGGATTTCTTATAAAGTTTACATCCTTGTATAGCATAAATATTTACATTTGTGATTTAAATATTATGTTTTTGGGTAAATTTATCATGGTTATAGTTGAGATAATCTTTAAAGAATCCTATTCTTCCGTAACTTTACCAACTGATTTTGATTTTATTCTTCAAACAAATTATCAGAGCTTCATGGTTTCACCTCAATTTGTGCTTGTCATCATCCTTGAAGGTGCTCTCTAAAACATGATTGAGATCGATAAAATGCTATTGAAGGACTGGACACTTCATAAAGCTTTGATGAGTGAAATGGAAACGTTCAATTTATAAGGCTTTAATGAAACATTAAACTGCAAATGACAATCGTGCTTTAAAAAGACCTTGAGGCCACTGCAAACATTTTAATGCTCGAGTAACGAACACTCAATTGATATCGCTTTAATGAAAACATTACACTGCACATGCCAATTATACTTTAGAATGACCTTGACGCCACTGCAAACATTTTATAATGCACAAGTAATGAACAATGATAAACCTTTTTTTGTTTTCTGGAATGAAGATGAACACTCATTCATAACTACGTGCTTGATTTTTCAAAGAACTTCACAGTCGGGCCTCTTGGATATGCTAGTTGGCATAAAGCAGAGATTTAGACCTTGATAGGGTCATATTTTTCACCCAGAATACCGCCCTTCTGTTTTTGGAATTGGATGTACCTCAAGGTACCGGCAAAGAAAGCATCTGAAGCTGGAAGAGCTGATGCGGAGTCACTCTGCATCTCAGTCGTGATCAATTCTATAAGCCCCTGGATAGTAGCACTAGTGATCTGTGGGTTGCCTTTCTCAAAATAGTAAATGTACCTGGAACACACTCATCCATAAGTAAGAAACCATGAAAACAGCATAACAAGCAGTTTTGTAGCATAAGGTGACCAACTTGTTCAGTATTTCAACAAAAAGCGTTACTGGACCACTGCTACCCCTTGCTACATTGGCCATTTGCTGAGCAGCATTTGCGATCCTCAAAGCACGCTTAAGGCAAAGCAATACCCTGTAATCAAACGGTCAACACCCCCACCCAAGAGATAAAAAAAAAACAGGAAAGCCTGAAGATGACAAATTGAAGACTCTTCGGGACACGGTAAGGTTATAATGCCAAAAAAAATTAAGCAATTCTAAAGCCATACATTTGATAAATCATGTTGCAAAGGCATAAATACATCATGAACATTCATTCCATGTTGAAAAAAGAACATAATTATTTCAGAAAATACAAGTGAGCAGAGAGCAAGATGCATGAAACCAATCAAATCATCCCAATTAAACCCAGTTGATCATTACCAGCATACCTTTCTCCATCTTTAATACCATCTTGATCATCAACCCAAAAGAGATGAGAGCATGCATAAACTGCTCGGCACTGATCAGGTTTCTTCAAAAGCTTCGCTGAATACTGTGGAAAGTAGAACATCATATTAGGTTTTGGCATGAATACATTATAAGTTGAACATTTACCACAACAAATTAGACTAATAGCTATCATCTTCAACATATACTGGATTTTTTAACTAGAGATGGAGGTTTTGGGGAGACAGGGGTGGAATAAAATAGAATGAGAAGGGATGACATGGAAAAGTGTTGCCTTCCTCCATGCACGGATGATACATGAAGGAAGAGGAAGGGAAAGGTCTATTATAGTTGTAACATTTCAACATTATTCTTATTTATGTACCTTAAATTTCAGGAAGCAGAAGTTGAATGGTAGCCCTTACATTCACTTTCTCCCAAAAAAAGAGGGATTTTTCCCTTCCCATCTGTCCCCTTCCATCCCCATCATTATCCCTCATCCAAACAGACTCTTCTAAGGAAAAGTAGAGGGGGAAAAATGAAAAACAAATAAACAGTACTGTACCCCTGTGGCCTTGTGTGTTAATGTATCCCTGTTCTCAACACCAAAGACGTTCATTCTCTGAAGAGTCCCGATAATTAAATGTATTGCAGTCACCTGGGCTTTAGAGTCCTAAAACAATTATTAACATAGACAGTTTAGTACAGGCCATATCTTGGTGGTCATATTAACTATTAAAATGAATTGTTTTTTTCATAATTACCGCAATTTCTTCTTCATATAATACAAATGCCTGAGTGAAAAAATCATAAGCAACAGGCTCGAGGTCGCAGTCATTAGCAGCCTGATAATTAAAAGAAAAGGGATAAAAAAGTCTCTGAAACAGTTGTGCAAAATGAGAGACTTGTCATCATCAGGATAGCCAAGTCCAGTGTGAGGATAGCCCTCAACAATCAAACAATCATTTCCCCACTCACAAATGCTAATTTGATTGGGGGGGGGGGGGGCGGAAGCCCCATAAATATATTTAGGTGGCAAAGAATCAAATTTCAAGCCCCAACTTCATTTGCAATCCCCTTTTCTGGACTTCTGTGAGCTGTTTTGGGAATCCAGTGGAAACCAATTAGATCATTTAAGTTTGCAGCATACCTCAGCACATTGTAGATATAGTCTCAGGGCCAGTTCAGGAGATGATACAGAAGAAAGAGCTTCAATGGTCTGTAACAAAATATGGTGCATAAAGTATTACATAAATAACTTGGTAGTTTATATGCTATATGGTATTCAGATAGACAAAAATTTTCTATGATATTTTAGAAATGTACTCCTGTGTGAGCTTATAAAGAGAGACAATTATTTTTTTACAGTAAGATTATAAATCTAAATCACCTCATTTAAAAGCTGAAATATTTTTTTTGGTGTTGTTGGAACTTCTTCCCCCACTAAATCTCCATCCTGCCCTTGTAACTGCCTGATCAACTGCAGCAAAATATATGATTCAAAAAGGCAAAAGCAAGAGTTGAGTTCTTCATTCTCAATATCATTCCCATGAAGTAACCCCCCCCTCCCCCCCTCCAATTACAGTTTGGCTTTGGCATGCAATCTAAATGCATATCTAGATACATATCTGGCATGTGTTGTATCCTATACGTTTTAAGAATAGCCATATTGTGTGAGTGCATCATCGAGCCCTGGTCCTCAAGTATCACAAGAAAACTCTTTGGACTTGTATAAGTCTGATGAGTAATAATTCTGTAGCCTTTAAAGCTGACACAAGGCTTAACCATTATTCACAAATATAAACCCTCAAGATCCAAAGTGGAAGTTATTGCCACATTAAAACTAATGTAAATGTTTACAGAATACTCCACAAGCTTAAGGGGTTGATCAAAGGGAAGAGTGGATGACAAGATTATGTATTCATAATTTTGCATATGCACTTAGTCTCCAACCTCCAGTTTACATGGTTCTTAGGATCTTTTTAAAACCAATTGGTGGCTTTGTTATGGAATATGGATCCAACAGAACCTGACAACACCATTCAAATAATTTTCAACCTATCATTATATAGAATTCAAATTCAAGAAGCGTATTAATGCAGTAGAGATAAAACAGATGCAAAGAATAGTACAGTCAAGGAAGAAAGATACCCTAAGTGCAGAAAATATCAGCGAAGGAACTGTAAAAGGTAGGCGCTTTGGTCCTCCACTCATAATATGCTTCTTTACGGTATATATTATCTGAAGGTCAATGAGTCACATGTTATGTCAATCACTAAATAGAAAAGCACGAGAGGAATTTGATTCAACTCTGAACACCCTTATCATTACCTTAAGCATTTCCTCTGGGTCATCATTATGAAGCATGTGTATGAGGCGGGCAACAGAATTTTGTTCCTCGTTAAAATCTTCTTCGTCAACCTACACATAAGATGGAAAAGTTTTTAGTTTGAGCTGATATTATATTTATGTAGGGAATAAATACACATTATTATTATTTTGTCATATAAAAAAAATTAGTAGTTCAAAAACTACAGTTACATACAACAACTGTATCCTTATAAACAAAAGGCCAACAACAACAACAACAACAACAATAATAATAATAATAATTTAAGGCACACCTCATCCACAGTTGTTCCATCCAAATCCATTATAAGCCCTTTTATTAGTTCAAATAAAACTTCAACCTGCAAAATCATATTGAACAGCGTTACTAGATATGAAGTTGTTAAGTTGAACCAAAAGCAAAGTAACATACCTTATCAGCAGTAGAGATGCAAGTGTTATTCTTCATAATGCTTTGGATAATCACCATGGCCATGACTTTATTTGTTTCATAATCAAGATGATCCATTACACGAGGATAATTAGAAAGTGTCAGGGCTGTAACAATATCGTTGTATTTATCAAGTGGAGCACTTAAAAGTGCAACAACTTGCTTTGTTGCTCTATTGTCATCCAGCTTTGGTTTTCCAGAAAGCTTCTTGACACATGATCCCTGCACAAATTCCAGACAAGATGCAACTTAGCTAAGATGCAAATCCTGTCCACAGAATGTCTTCTAAAACAGCAGATCAAGAAGAGGCTATGTTTGAAAAAGTAATATACCAGTACTTGGTCCACATAATCAAGTCGATCAGGATGAACACGGAGTGTAAATGTAAGAAGAGAGACGTGCAAAGCTATTGCCCCCACAATAGGCATGTCAACTTGTGCTTCTATCACCTGCAGTAAAATGCAGGTTATGGTCTTGGATAGTAATTCCATATTCCACACAACAAAAAAGTATAATTAGTATTTTGCAGGCACAAAGAAGAATACCATTCCTTTCTTTTTTGTACTTTTTTCCTCTCAAATCAAAGAACTACAATCAATATTTGGTTTTGCTCACACAAAAGATCTACTATCAAGTACAGGCCATCAAAAATCAACAAAAGAATTTTTGGAGGGGATTATAGATATACACCAAAAAAGAACCAGAATGCCAATATTCATAGCCTTAGCTTTATGAGTTAGACTTAGCACAACTATGGAGATTAACCTTTCATTCAAAATATTTTCAACAGTGCACTGACAACTCAAACAACTTCTAAACATATAAATTCATAAAAATTTTAACACAAGAAAAAGAAAGGCTAGTACAGAAATCCATACAACAGGAATGTGTAGAGGTAACACTAATAAGTTTAGTTTTCTTTTAGTACTAAATTATCAAAGGAAAAGAAGAAACTCCTGTAGAATATTTATAATGAAAGGAAAAAAGCCTTTGGATAAAATCGTCACATTTTGTTCCTTAATTGTCCATAACTTCATCAGGACATCTTTTCTGTAGTTCTCCCACATAAAGTATGAGTAAAAGTTGCAAACTAAAGGAAATCCAACTTACCCTGCCTATTGCAGCACTTAATTTGGTAAATGCTTCCACTTGAAGAAATTCAGGCAACACCTGAGGCAGAAAGGATATCAACAAAACAAGGAAGCTTTAATTTTTGACAGAAGGTGCATGGGACTTACTTCAGTACTTGAGACAGCATAATTTGACAACCTGTCCATTAACTGTGATAACACTGTCTTGATGTCTACTGAGGGCTGTCAAATACAGTCAAGTTAGTCAAAGAGAGCATAAAAATGGTTTTCAGCTTTGTTAAATACATAATATAAAACCACTCATGTGATTCATCATATCATGAGCAATTTTTTTTATGCACTAAACTCAAGGTGCTATCAAAATCTAATTGAAGATGTCAGTAGTCACCAAATTGGGTATATTCATCAATCAAATGTATGATCAACTATTTCTAAGTCATGGAGCTTCACATGCTGTTTAACCTTAGCAGGGGCAACAATAATCTACATGTCATTGAAACTTGTAAAGCAAAACCATTAAGAAAGGACTCAATATAATAATATCAACAGAGTTAAAAATCTCTTGTACATAAGGCCTCCACAAGGTTGACCAATCACCATTATAAATTTTTTAAAATCTCAAGCACATAAAAGGTCATCTATTTCCAATTTAATCACATTACCCACCTGCAATTGGGGGCAAGCGCCTAAAAGTGTCTCAAGTGTTTGCAAATGGTACTCATCTGGAAAAACTTGGATTATGCACTCCATAAGATAAAATTGAGCAAGCTCATCTTTGCAGTTGACAACCTGCTCAAGCCAATTTAGACAGTTGAGAGACATTATAACATCAAGGCTTACAATGAGAGAAAAATTATATTTTGAGGAGAAAATGTACTTTATTAGACCTGCTCTAAGACACTTGGAAGGACAGTATCTTTGTACATCTCAAGGTCCACGCCCTCTATCTGACTCAGAACATGTAGATTCTTCCCTACCTAATAATTTCAGAAAAGGAAATCACATGACTTATCTATCAAAATGCATAACTCACTGCTTCATTAGGAAATAGTATCATATTTCTATATTACAAGATCACGAAGCTCGTTCCTTTCTTTTTCCTTCTTCTCTCTTATCCGACTGGGTCCCTGCAGACCAGAAAGCCCAATTGAAGGCCTCAACTCAGGATCGCCAAAGATTAAGCATGATTCACAAGCACCATAACACCTGCATGGCCAGAAATCATGTTCTCATGATTTGTTTTTACCTCTATGGCTATGGCATGCAAGTACTGTGGTGCTATGCATCTTGTAAGATAAAGTTATATAAGAGTTAAAGAAGTTCAATGAACCTGATGCTGCAATCGAACCCAAAGCTTGTTCATTTCTGTGAAATTCTGTAGAACAAATTCAACTGCGTCCATCACACTGTTAGATTCCCTGCAGGGAAACAGAGGCACCTTTCACTATCCATTATTTTAATTCTTGTCACCCAGTCCCAAACACAATGCCAAAAAGATAAATTTTATAATTTGAAATTGAAACCAAAGACAAGCATTCAGGTAGAGGTAGGGGTGTTCAAAAAAATTGATTTGATCAAACTACACCAAACTATTTTTCCCTTTAAAATACAATCCAGTTTCTAAGCTACAAAAACTGGTTTAGAATCCAAAATATGAGACTAGTTTCATTTTGTCTATTTCTTTGGGGCTCCAAGCTTTGTCATTATTCTTCCCTTGGAACTAGAAGTAATCAACAATTATATTTGCTGCAAAATCTAGATGGTAAGGACTATATAATAAGCATCTGCATTTGAAAGAAACTTAATACAATAGATCCGCTAAATAGATTGAGTAGTGAAAATAAGAGAGATATGTACCAAAATTGTTGAGTTTTAGCCTGTCTTGAGTACAGAAAAAAGAAAATAGGAGCAGAACACAGTTGTAATACAGCTTTTTTATTCCTGCTCCTCCCTTTTGGTTAAACAGGTTGGAAACGGAATCATCAAATGAATCCAATTTTAGTTAAATATAAACTAATTCAATTTTGAAAACCAAACCAATAATATGGTTTAAATTTGGTTTGGTTCTGGTTTCCATATAAATCCAAACCATGTACAGGCCTATGCAGAGGGGGAAGTAAAAATAACTTTTTCAGTGACTTCTTAAATTCTGCTCCTTCCATTTCTTTTCATCTATCCACTTTAAGAAGAAAATTTTGTTTTTATTTATCTGTCCAGTTAAAAGTTCAAGATAACATCAATTATTATTTTGCAATTATGCCCTTATCTCTATCTAATTTCTAAATACTTGACATACTTATCATAAATGCGAGAAAAATAATAGTCAAGGTCATATTAGGAAGCTAAAAATAAAGTGAATATAATCGACCATATTACTTAGGTTTCTTAACATGCATGTTATACTTCAAAATGGACAAAAAAAAAAAGAGGGAATATCTGCTGCTAAATTAAAAATGATAGAGCACAATATTCAGAAACTATTAATGCATTACCAAAGTAATGGCCTTACCCTTCTTCATACCCATAGCCAATATCAGGCAACTTATCTTTACTGACTTGAGAAAGGTAACTTCTCAAAAATAGACCTCGAATTGGATGTTGCACGCCGCGACACATTTCCACTAGATCTTTAAGAACATCCCTTACAGGAGCATCCTTGCATCTGAGGTAAACGGATCCTACCGTGCAAAGAAGATACCTGGCAGTAATTAACACACCACAAATGTTGAAACCGTACAAACATTCTAGTTCAGACTAATGCAAGCATTGATGTTTGGTAATCACCAGTCAGCAAAAGAAAAAGAAAGGTTGTGAAAAACACTCACATTCTAGGCAATATGTTTCCAGCGTGCTGAACAAGCTCATATAGATCAACAATGCAAACGCCGTGTCTGCTTTCGTCTTTGAAGAAAATCTCCAGCCTCCTGAGCTCGTCGAAGGCTCTCATATCTTAGGCACAACGAAGGGAACACAAAATCCAAATGAATAACTGAATGGAGACTCTAGAAGTTCCAAGTCCCTATACTATTAAATGAATAGGCGAAGAAAATTTTACACAGTTCATAATATTTGTGAGGTGAGAGCCTGGAAGTTCGAAGCTCCGACAGCATCTGCGCCGAGTATTTGAGAGCGCCTCTGAGATTGTTTTCATCCTGCGAGAGCAAATCATGATAAGAAGGAGAATTAGGTCACATAGAGGAAGAATCTGAGGAGAGAGTACCAGAGCGCGATGCATGAAGAATGCGTTGTGCTGAATGCCGGCGATCCCCTCGGCGAGCCATTTCTCTTCATCTTCGAATCCCTCTGCTATCATTGCTCTTCCAATTGAGTGAGATCGCACGTCTACAGTTACAACCCACGAGGCTGGGGTTTGAAACGTTGAAATGTTGAATTGAATCACAGGTGAAGATGATTGACGGGAAAAAATAATAACCCACGATGAATTGAGGAACGAAGTTGAAAAAATTAAGCCTAGGTACGTGTCACGCCAACTGCTACTTGCGCCTAAGTTAAAAATAAATAAATAACAAAAGAAAAAACAAGATTAATATTACCAGAGCTCCATCCAGATTCAGCATGAGTTAACTAATTCTCGGTCCAGCCTGATGATAATCCCCATAATCCAAGCACGAGGTCCACACTCAGAAACATAAATTTCCTCTTTGAACAAAAAAATAGAATTGCCAATTTTATTATTATTTGAAAAATGTTAATACACTTTTTTTTAATTAAGAAATTTAAAAAGAATTTTTATTAAAAATAGGCTTAATTAAATTTGTAGCTTTTATTTTATATTTAATTTTTATTTTTATCATTTATTGTTGTTTTGATTTCTCATTTTATTAAAGTTATTAGTTCTAGTCTTTATTATTAAAATTTTACATACTTTTTAGTTTCAAACAAATGTTGATATGTACAATTTAGTTTCAATTTTTGTTTATTTATTTATATTTTAACCTTTTAATAGATTAGTTAATCTTTAAAAAATATCAATTTATATATTTTAAAATTTAAATAGTAAGTATGCTAATTTTGTAATTGAATTAATCATATTTTAGTCAGAAAAAAAAAACACTATAACAAAGTTAATACTAAATTGTATTTGAAATTAATATACATAAAGCGAAATTTTTAGAGACTAAATTGCATATTGACCCAAATAATACCTAATAGAGAGTTCTACTATAAAAAATCAAAACTAATAACTTTTATAAAATAAGAGGTTAAGATTATAAAAACAAAAATAAAGACTACAAATTTAATTAATTCATAAAAATATTATTAATACACATCTATCATAATTTTCAATACATCTTAATATTTTTTTAACCAGTACTTTTAACGTATTGATTAACAAAACTCATTGTTTTAATACATTTTCATGTTTCGATTAATTTTTTTTATTGTGTTTAACAAGCTCTATAAAAAATTACTTTGATAAAAAATACTATTTTAAATTTTCATTGCCACGCATTTCAAATTTTGTGTTCAGAAAATTAGAAATTATGGATGCAAAATAAAAGTTCTTTTTAATACACAGTGAAGGTAAGGGAAAAAGTTACTTTTTTCATTTTGAGACTTTAAAAAGCATAACAATAAAATTCAACAAGTTATATTAAATCTGCCTAGAAGGGTCAAATAGATGTCAACTTTTCCAAAAAAAAATATATATATATTTCTCATCTTTTTCTTTTCTTTGTGTTTTGCATTTTTTTTTACATTTAAATTGGTTATTTTTTTTAAATTATATTTTTTATCCTTTAATTTAATTTGTATACAATTTTAGTCTCTCAAAATTATCTAGAGTAATTAATCCATCTATTTTTAAAATTTAACAAATTTAGTTTTCATCAATTTTTTTACATAAAATTTTATAGTTCCATTGTTACTTAAAGATTTACAAATTAAATTGATTAAATCATCTTTAAGTTAAAATTTATTTACTAAAATATTAATTTTTATATAAATAAAAAAAATCCTTTTAAATCATAATTTTATATTTTATAAAATCATTCAAATTTTTACAAAAGTTTACATCTAAAATTTTAAAATTATTTAATCTTTAAGTACTTTTACAAACTTCTCCAAAAATTTAGATAAAAAGTAATAATTTAAAAGTTTTAATTAAAAATAAAAAATATCAAATTTTTTAAATTTTAAAATAAAAAAACAAAAATATTAAAAAATAAAAAATTCAAAATTACACATAAATCCAAATTGTGTGCCATTTTTTTGGTATATATTAGATATTTTCTTTTTAGAAATAAAAAATTAATCATTCTCAATAAATTTATAATCTTTACCATTTTTAATAAATTATTTTATATATATATAATTAATCAAATTTTAAACTTCTAACACGACATAATTATCTAATAATAATGTCAATTTCAAGTATGAAAGATTAACCAACAACCACTTCCTACTCATAGAAAGTGTATATAGATTAAATTATCTTTTGTCTAAAATTTATTTACTAAAATGTTAATTTTAATCTAAAATAAAAAAAATCCTTTAAATCATAATTTTGTATTTTATAAAATCATTCAAATTTTTACAAAAATTTACATCTAAAATTTAAAATTATTTAATCTTTAAATACCTTTACAAACTTCTCCAAAATTTTGGATAAAAAATAGTGATCTAAAGGTTTTAATTAAAAATAAAAAATATCAAATTTGTTAAATTTTAAAAATAAAAAACAAATATTAAAAAATAGAAGATCAAAATTACACATAAATTGTGCATCACTTTTTTGATATATTAGATATTTTTTATCTGGAGTCAAAAATTAATCATTCTCAATAAATTCAAGATCTTTACCACTTTCAATAAATTATTTTTCATATATATAATCAATCAGATTTCAAACTTCTAACACTACATAACTATCTAATAATAATGTCAATTTTAAGTATGAAAGATTAACCCACAACCACTTTATAGACATGCATATAGTGTATGCCCCAAGTCTACTTATTAAAAATATTAAAATGCCCCAAGTCTACTTATTAAAAATATTAAAATGCCCCAAGTCTACTTATTAAAAATATTAAAATGCCCCAAGTCTACTTATTAAAAATATTAAAATGCCCCAAGTCTACTTATTAAAAATATTTGACCTTATTTCATCATACTTAATTAATGTGTAACTATATTATAATATTACATATTTAACTTTTCTAAAATAAACATATGTAAAATAAAAACTTAAAAAACTAAAACGTTAGGTTAAAGTAAATCATAAACTTAATCCACTTTTAATTCATTTAATTTTTATTTCATCCATCTCGATAAAGCTAAAACTTAATATCACATTGTTTTTTAAAGACTTAATCCCTGAATAGTAAGCCACTATTTGCGATGAAAAGTTTGAAATTCAGACCTTATTACTACATTAATACCAAAATACAACCAAATAGTTACACCCATATTGATAAAGGACTCAAAAAAGTTAAATATACCCGTGGGCAAATTAAGTTCACAATATCAAAAGAATCAATGACGATGGCGAATTGCAACTTTAGAATCCTACTTGCAAAATCAGAAAAAACACCTACCTAAAGACCTAAAAAGTAATATAAGTTTCAAGACTAAAATTATTATTAATAAATAAACAAGTCATTACAATCACCTCAAAATTCGCTGAACAAAGTGCGATAGACACGTTAATTGAAGATTCTTTCTATCTCGTTGAAGAATTACAACTCTTTTTGCCACAGCCCATCGTAATGAAGTAGATTTTATAACGTAAAACTTACTAAAAGCTAACGTAAAACTTGCTGAAAGCTGTTTTCTCACCAAGTATGTACACTCTACCAAATGTTACTGGTATCTGGTATGGAAGACAAAATTACACCAATCATGTTGGAACAAATCAATATTGCGCAATCTTTGCCCACATGGCCTGCAGGAGTCTCCCTCCAAAAACAATAATGCACTGGTTCTTTCAATTAGCAGAACACAGTCCCCTATTTCAAACTACCTATTTTAAAACAAAATTTCTAGAAGAATCAAAATGGAACAGCGTATGGCAGCGCATATACTTCAACCTCAGGCAAGTATTGAGCAAGAGGCCACAGAGATTTTGAACACTGAAAGCCATCGGAATCAGACTTCAGCTTTTTTGCGACAGGCCTTTCCTCTGTCCGTTCCGAAGTAAATAACCAGTCATCATCTATTGAGTCGAATCCATCACTCGTCAGTGGAGGAATCTGCAATAAAGACTTATACAATGATGCCACCCCTTGACTTTCATCATCAAGTTTATTATTTGTGACACCAGCATTCTGCACCGTTTTGCAATGTCCAGAATCGGGGTTTCCAAGAACCTGGACGGTTTCGGTATTTGTGAGAGATTGTACCTGGTGATCACTTCTAACGGGAAGTTGGGGGGAGGAATCTGCAATTCTCACACTTCCAGAAGAGCCCACCTGATGTTTTAATTGGGATTTAGATTCTTCAGGTTCTCTATGTTTCCTCAAGGGAAGTCGAATTCTAATGGCAGATCCTGTTTCACAGAAAATCCATATTATATTTTTAACAAAGATTGACTAAACACAACATACAATAAATTGCAGTTTCTAAGATTCCTCACCATGATCGTGGCTAGGTTGTGAGGCGGGTTGTAAGGCGAGTTGGGACCCGGTCTGTGAGGCACTCCTTTTCCTCTTGCTGCTTTGACTACTGTCAGACAAGCAGCAAGGCTCAAAAGAAGAGACAGGTTGGTCAAGTTCCTCTGTAATACCACTCCTCTCAAGCTGTTCATTCTCACAGTCTTCACCCTTTTGCAACCTTCCATCTGCTTTGATTTCCTTTATTTCGTTAATGTGCTTGAACTTTTTACCGTCATCACTGGCATGAGCTGTAGTTCCTTCTTTATGTTTCTTCTCTTTCTTCTCCTTCTTTTCCTTCTTCTCTTTCCTTTTCTCCTTCTTTTCCCTCTTCTTCTCTTTCTTCTCCTTTCTGTCATTCTTTGTCTTCTCCATCTCCTTCCGGAGCTTTAGAGCACCAGAATAACATTTTCAAATAGAGGATACGGAAGTCCAAAGAAACAAACATGCTATGCAAGCATTTCAATCTTCCTTTTTGGCCAATACAAAATATTTAAGCAATCACATCTTTCGGTAGATAAGAACAATCCTTTCAGCAATTGCAAGAACTATTTTATTGCACATCTCTTACAAATCTAAGACAGTAGTAGTCACCATGCCACAAAACAGTTAAAGAAGCTAACAGTTACCTCATTACAAATATCAATATCGAACTTCTACTCATGGATGAGAACATCGAGCGCACCAAATCATCCACTAATCCAGGATGACATAGTTTCTTATGATCTCACATCTTTACGACCTCATATAATAACCTACCGTAACCTGACCTTAACATGCTTTAATTTTATAAAGAAAACCTATCCAACATCGGGATAGCTCGTTCAAATTCAACTTTCTTTTTGCAATTAAAATTATGTGAAAAAAACACCCACTAAAAAATTAAAACTATTACGCGTAATTGGAAAAAATTGCATACGTTTTCAAAACCTAAAATCAGAAACTACTTTTTCTCAGCGAACAATTTATTAAAAAAAAACGTTACTAGTCAAAAAGAGAACCCCAAATAATTCATCAGTTTCAGTATGATATCAGGGAACGCCAAATCATTGTCAAGAAAAGAACGAATCTAGGTTCTAAAGTTCGATCAAATTCTTTAAAGAAGATTTACGGTAGGCGTGAAAGGAAAAGAACGAGTCTGAGAGAGGGGTCGCAGATTTATGTACAAATTTTCAACAACATGCAGTTGAGCACAAACGCAAAAAACGAAACTGCTCAACAAACCTTAATCGATTCGATCAAGGCCTCGCTACGTGCCCCATTCCTCATATACCCTGGAGGCGGGAAAGGGAAGCAACGAGACATCTTCGATTATCCGAATAAGAAAATAAAGCGTTTCTGAGTTTTTCCTCAAATCGGCAATCGCTCGGCTACGGAAGCAAATCCGAACAAGTATTCGAGACGCAGGAGGTCCGATTTCAAGAAACTAGGAATACTAGATACGAAGTCTTCTCTGGCGGCTATGGCCAACGGGGCTTCGCAGAAACCCTAAGATCTGAATCGCCCAAGCCAAATAGAAAGAAAAACGATATGAAGGGTTTTATTTATAGCCAGGGAAACCGACTCGTAGCAGCACACGGTTTCGTGATCTATACGCAGCCACGCGTATTGGTCGTTTTACCATATTACCCTCGCCCCAATATCAATTTCCGATTTTCATATAAATATTTCGAGTTAATGCTATTACTGTTATAATTATTATAATACTTCCCTTATAATATGGTGTGCATAGAAGTTGCTTAAGGATGGATATTCATATAACACCTAGATGAATATGTTAAAACCCATGGATCAGTCAACAATATGAAAGTGACCAAGTGAACCTAGCTTTATTTGTTTGGAAAAAATATAAAGAGAAAGAAATAGAAAAAAATAGAGATGAATGAAATAAAATAAATTAAAGAATTATTTAACATTTAGATACATATAAAAAAAATTTGTATGATTCATTTGAAAATTAATTTTTAAGAAGAAGTAGAAATAAAAAGAGAACCTTTATTTTTTTCTTTTTAATATTTAAATTATTAAATGTTTTTAAAAATAGGATATTGTATTAAATATAATTAATATAATAAAAATTAAATTTTATAACTTTATTTAATTTTTATTATTCATTTTTTATTTTTATTTAAATAAAAATTTCTATTTCTATTTCTATTTATTAAAATACTATTTTTTATTTTATTTTTTTACTTCCTATTTTACTTATTATAAAAAATATATAAAGTATGAGCTATTTTCTGTAGAATAACACTAGGGCATATATTATCCTGTTGAGAGGAACTTATGATATATGAAATTTATCATTAGAAATCACTTAGTCTTCAGTATACATTAAATGAATTGGATAAATCTGACCATTATTAATTTATTACTATCCACGACCAACATATACATTTTTATATTACTATCCTAGACGCAATTAACATTAATAATATTAATATTAATCTTTATCGATTAATCTAGTCCAACATAATTTATATTAATATTTGATATTCCTTTCGTTTGCATATATTCCTTTTATCGATTATGCTCAGACTTTTTTTCGTTGTAGGCTTGCTTTATAGCCCTTTGAAAAAAAAATTAAACATTATCACAATCACTGTTTAAATAATTGGTCAATAATAAAATATTATTTAAAAAATAATATAATTATTAACTAAATAGTAATATTATAAATGATAAAATTTAAAATCAAAAAATATTAAAATTTAACAGATTCACACGATAAGATAAGAGTTAAATTTAAATTCAAAAATATTTTATCCATAAAACAAGAATCTAATTTATTTTAAAAAAATTATTTTATTTATAAAATATATATATATATGTATTATAATATGAATATATTATTAATAAAATATATATTAAATTTATTGAATGAATTTTTATAATAAAAACGAGCTTCATTTGAAAAAAAAAATAGTTAAAGAAAAAAAATTAAAAAATTTAAACTAAATAATCATTTCATCGTACAAATCATTTTAATCTATCACATCTTTTATGATTTAAAAAAAATTATCTTTTTTTTTATGATAAACTATTATTTAAAAAATTGAGTTATATCATAAATTTATTTACTTTCATTTCTGTTATATTATGGATTATGTTTTTATATTAGTTTATAATTTTTTTTTATCATATTTAACTAAATTATTGTTAATAGAATTTGATAGATATTATGGTGTAACTAATTCTATTTTATTTTATTTTTGAACAAATATTTATATGTTAATCATATTATCTTGTTGCAATCAAAATTATGATGGAACAATAAATATGTAGCAACTAGTTTTATTTTTTTAAAAAATAAATAAAATATTGCATAGATACCTAGATTCACTCCTAGATTCTTTCCATTAGCATGAAATGGAATCACCACATGATACATTGCAAAAAAAAATTTGGATAATAAAATTATAATTTAAAAAAATTAATTTCACTTTTAATTGTGGATAATGGAATCACCACATGATACATTGCAAAAAAAAAATAAAATTGGATAATAAAATTATAATTTAAAAAAAATTAACTTCACTTTTTAATTGTTCATCCACAGTTCCTTTCATTTCGCATGAGTTTTATCTTTTTTCTCATTGATGAAGAACTTTGAAGTAAAAAGCCAACAAATTTCGCAGATCCTTTTTCCCTTCTATTCACATGCATATGTCATTTCATGTCTGATTCAACTAATTTCAAATTTTCATCATTTAAACATTTTTATAAGGTAGATTATTATGTTCAGATTTTGAAATCCATTCACTTTTCTCGTTTCAATAAAAAAATATCATTATCTTCTTCAGTTTTCTTTAACCATTCTTTTTCTTTTTTAATAATTCTTATATTGTTGCGTAAGAAATTTTACACAACACCATAATTAAAATCTAAATCATCATTATTTTATATAATGAAAAATCAAATCAATATTTGGTCAGAAATCAAATTTAATTGAAAGAATTTATTCATAATCTTCTACAATCATTATTCTTTGATTCCAAGTAAGCAGAAGAGATTTGATTAAAATATAAAAATAATTATAGAACTTTATTAGTTTTAAAGTGAAAATTTATTTATTATTTAAAATTTTAAAATTTATATTTAATTATGTTCAAATTAAATTGTTGAATTGAATTAATTTGATTGTTGATATTTAATTGGTTACAAAATATATTATAAAATTATTTAAATTGATATAAAATAGTATACTAAAATTTTAAAATTTAAATGGTATGTTTTTTATTTATACGTAAAATTTTTAAGTATTCAACAAAGTGTACATGTGGAATACGTTCATAAATTTTTATAAGCATTATAAATTTGTATAATTTTATATAAATTTTAAAAGTTATAATACTTAAATTTAGAACTATTAAAAAAGATTCTTAATAGAGAACATCATTTAATAGTTTTAAAATTGTACATATATATTTTTACATTGTAAGTATAAAAAAAGTATTTAATTGAAAAAATTGAATTATTTTTTGTATTATAAAATTATTTGAAATTTATTATTTTACAAACTTTATTCATTTTTTCTTTTAATTTATTCTTAATGCTTAATATATATATATATATATATATATATATACTTATCTTGAATATAGAAAATTTTATACTTGAATCTTAACATGGAAGAATAAAATATGAAAATATTAACATAATTTTATATTAATATTTATTTTATAAAATTTTTATTAGCTAATTTGTTAGGTTGTTATATAACTAGATAACAATATAATATTTAATTTTTTATCCCTCTTAAATAATTTTTTAAAAGAATTAAAAAAATAATATTTTAATTATAAATTTTTAAAAATAATAATTTTTACAAAATTTTGGTTTAGAATTCAATAAGCGTACTATATAAATTCGTGTAGCAAAAGAAGTCCTATTAGATTAATCGTGGTATATTGGTGTGAATATAACAAAATGTTGGGATGGAGGTTAAGAATCTCAATTAATGTATTAGAAAATATTTAATTGATTTCTTATGATATGTTGAATTGAATGACGGAATCATTGAAAGAGAATTGTGAGGTCCTAAGATTTGAGAGGAAGATAATATGTTTAAGTGAAGTGGAGATGAAAACTAGAATAATTAATTAGCATGCATTATGTGCATAAAAATTTTGTTTGTGAATCATTAGTGAGGGATAAGCTACAAACCCTTATGTGAAGTGGAATCGAGAAATCCAATGTTTGACTCATGAAAGCAAAACAGAGTTCATGATAACGAAAACTTCTAAGCCTAAAGGGTACGTGAGTTGGGTTTAGTCTTCCAATGACTTAGGGTTGATTCATGTAGTTGAGACTACTTTGATAAGATTAAACTACCTTAATAACATCTTAAAAACTATCATTATCAGTCGAGTAATTTCGTGATTTTGTAAAGTGATGAAGATGATGATTTGAACATTATCGAGGGCACGTTGTTATTGTACAAATTGGATCACGATACCTCCCATTATTTGATAAGGTGACAATGGTTTGGATTCATATGCATGTGCATATCATAGAAATTACCAACTATAAATTAGTGAGAATTATTATAGCATGGAACATAATCGACCTTAGCCTAATTCTGAATTTATCATCATATAAACGTTTGAAGAGAATGATTTGAAGTAAATAGATGTATACATTACACATGATGATTGTCTTTGTAATAGTTCTTTACAAATATCAAATAACTTATATATTATTTATGTTTGAATATAAAACATATATATACTACTCATGGTTGAACTTTACTTGTATGGAAATGTTTTTCTCCTCTACTATTATTCTTCTATTTGTGATGTTTTACTATGTTAATGAGACTACACGATGGACAGACTTTACAGACTTTACCTTAACATAGAGATTGAAGTAGGTGAAGAAAATTTGGAATAATTTTGATATCCATCCAGCGTTAGTAGTCATTACAGGAGTACTTTCCGAGATAGGACGACTATTTGGATGATTGATGTGTCTTTTCCGGTACATCTTTCACTGCGGGTTCCAATGATGATGTTTACAAATGTTACAACACTTGTTACTAGGCAAATGTATTGTAGGAGTCAGATTTCACCTCATTTTCCCACAACATCGAGGGACACTCCTTAATATCGTGGACCACATTTTGCTACAATGTGCATTCTTGAGGTTTGTGCTACACCACCCATACTAGCTTCTCGATTACTTTGTTTCCACCAAGCTGGGAGGAAGTTGATATTACGATAATTTTCTCAATCTGCTCCTCGCTATGGTGAAGCAGGCCCCTCTCGTGTATATTTGAGATATCCAAGTATGGTGATGAAGGAGAAGATGAAATAGAAGCGGATGAGAATGATTGAGATGAAGACCTCTTTGAAACTTCAAACTTCTTCTGTTATCAGTAGGATAATCGAGTCGATAGAAGCCGGGTCAAGTTAAGTTAAGTTGAGTTGAGTTGAGAGTTGAGATTCGAATTGAGTCAAGTCGAGTCGAGTTGATTCGACCGAAAGCCAAGCCGAGCCAAGTTGAGGTGAGTTGAGAGGCGAGTCAACATTTATGTCGAAAGTTGTGTCGAGTCGAGTTGCATCAAGTCGAAGAAGGTCGATTCATGTTGAATCAATTTGATCGAAGTCAAGTCGAATCAAGTCGTGAGTCGACAATCGAGTAGGGTGGAATATAGTGGAATCGCGTCGAGTCTAGTTCTGTTGAGTTGATAGTCAAGTTGAGTCGTGTCAAGTCGAGCGAAGTCGAGTTGAGTCGAGATAAGGCAAGGCGAGTCAAGTCAAGTCGAGTTGAGTTCAGTTAATTTGAGATTCGAGTCTACAGTTGAGTCGAGTCAAGTCAAGTTGTGAGTCAACAATCAAGAGTCAAGTCGAGGAGGATAGTCGATTAGAGGGGAGTCCATTCAAGGCGACTCGAGTCGGGGCGAGGTTAGTCGAGTCGAGCGATGCGCATCGTGGCGAGACAAGGGAAATCGAGTGAAGTCAAGCCAAGCCAAGTTGAGTTGAGGCGAGTCGACATTCAAGTCAAGTCACGTCAAGTTGAAGTTGTGTCGAGCTGAGTTGCATTGAGTTAAGGAAGGTCGATTCATGTTGAATTGAGTCGATCGAAGTCAGGTCGAGTCAAGTCGTGAGTTGACAATTAAGAGTCGAGAGGAGAGGAGAGGAGAGTTGACAATCAAGTGGAGTTGTGTTGAGTCTAGTCGTGTCGAGTGCACAGTTGTGTTGAGTTGAGTCGAGTCAAGTTAAGTTTAGTTGATTTGAAAGTCGAGCCGAGTCGAGTGGTGAGTCAACAATCGAGAGTCGAATCGAGGACGATAGTCGATTGGATTGGAGTCGAGTCGAGTCGGAACGAGTTGAGTTGAGTTGAATCTAGGCAAGTCACATCGAGTTTTGTAGAGTCGAGCGAAGTTAGGTCAAGTCAAACGATGTCGTGTCATGTTGAGTCGAGCAAAGTTGTGTCTAGTCGAGTCGCGTCGAGTTGCGGTGAGTCAACTCGCGTCGAGTTGTGCTGAGTTGAGCCGGGTCGAGTTAACCGAAGTTGAGTCGAGTTAGGTCGATTGAAGTTGAATTGTGTTGGCGCGAATTGAGCAAAGTTGAGTCATGTTGAGTTGATAGTCAAGTTGTGCGAAGTTGAGTTGAGTCTAGCGAAATTGAATGAAATTGACTTGAGGTGAGTTGAGTCGAGTTAAGAGTCGAGATTTGAGTCAAATCAAGTCGATTCGACCGAAGCCAAGCCAAGCCAAGCCAAGTCAACATTCGAGTCGAGTCACATCAAGTCGTAAGTTGTGTTGAGTTGAGTTTCATTGAGTCAAGGAAGGTTGATTCATGTTTAATCAAGCCAATCGAAGTCGGGTCAAGTCAAGTCATGAGTCAACAATCGAGTCGAGCGAAGTTGAATCGATTTGGGCAAAGTCAAGTCGAGTAGAGTCGAGAGATGTCGTGTTCTATCAAGCGGTGTGTAGTCGAGTCGTGTAGAACAAAATCGAATGGAGTCTACTCAAGTCAATAGTTAAATCGAGTCGCACCGAGTTAGGTCAAGCGAAGTTGAATCGTGCCGAGATGAATCGAGCGAAGTCGGGTGGAGTTGAGTCATGTCAAGTCTAGTCTAGCGAAATTGTGTGAAGTTAACTCGAGGCGAGTCAAGAGTCAAGATTTGAATCAAGTCAGGTTGAGTTAATTTGACCGAAGTTAAGCCGAGTCGAGTCGAGATTCGAGTCGAGTCATGGCATGTCGAAAGTTATGTTGAGTCAAGTTACATCGAGTCGAAGAAGGTTGGTTAATGTTGAATTTAGTCAATCGAAGTCGAGTTGAGTTAAGTCGTGAGTCGATAATCGAGAGTCGAGTCGAGTCCAGCAGAGTCGAGCGAAGTTGGGTTGACTCGAGCAATGTCACGCTGGGTCGAGCGAAGGCTTGTCTAGTCAAGTCGAGTCGAGTGGTGTCGAGTTGCGTCAAGTCGAGCGAAGTTGAGTGAAATCTAGTAAACTCAATAGTCGAGTGGTGTCGAGTCGCGTCGAGTTGAGTGAAGCCGAGAGGAATCTAGCAAACTTAATAGTGGAGTCAAGTCGCGCTGAGTCGAGTCGCACTAAGTCGAGCAGGGACGAATCGAGCGAAGTTGAGTCGATGCAGACAAAGTCGAGTTTAGTCAGGTCGAACGAAATTGAATCGTGTCCGAGAAAATCAAGCGAAGTCGAATCGTGTCGAGCGAAATTGAGTGAAGTTAACTTGAGGCGAGTCGTGTCGAGTTGAGTGTCGAGACTCGAATCGAGTCAAGTCAAGTCGAGTCAAGCCAAGCCAAATCGAGCCGAGTTGAGGCAAGTCGAGATGCAAGTCGACATTCGAGTCAAGTCGACATTCGAGTCAAGTCACATTAAGTCGAAAGTTGTGTCAAACCGAATTGCATTGAGTTAAGGAAAGTCGATTCATGTTGAATCGAGTCGATTGAAGTCAAGTCATGAGTCGATAATCGATAGTCGAGTCAAATCGAAAATCGAGTAGAGTGGAGTCGCATAGAGTATAGTCATGTCGAGTTGAGTTAAGTTGATTCGACAATCGAGAGTCGAATCGAGGAGGATAGTTAATCGAAGCGGAGTCGAGGTGAGTCGAGTTGGGGAGAATGATGTAGAGTCGATTCCAGGCGAGTCACATTGAGTCCAACAGAGTCGAGCGAAGTTGGGTCGAGCCGAGCAATGTCGCATCGAGGCGAGTTCAGGGAACTCGAGTGGAGTCTAATCAAGTCGAAAGTCGAGTCGAGTCAGACCAAGTTGCGCGCGAAGTTGAGTCGATTTGGACAAAGTCGAGCGAAGTTGAATCATGCGGGGACGAATCGGGACAAGTAGAGTCGTGTTGTGTTGATAGTCGAGTTAAGTCGAGTTAAGTCGTGCCGAATCAGGTCGAGTGAAGTTGACTCGAGGCGAATCGAGTTGAGATTCGAATCAAGTCAAGTCGAGTCAAGATTTGAATCGACTCAAGTCAAGTCGAGTTGAGGTGAGTCGAGAGGCGAGTCGAGTCATGTCAAGTCGAAAGTTCTGTCGAGCCAAGTTACATCGAGTCGAGGAAGGTCGATTCATGTTGAATCGAGTCAATCGAAGTCTGATCGAGTCAAGTCATAAATAAACAATTGAGAGTCGAGTCGGGCAAAGTTTAGTCGATTTAGGCAAAGTCGAGTCAAGTCAGGTTGAGCGAAGTTGAATCATGTCAAGGCGAATCGAGCAAAGTTGAGTAGAGTGGAGTCATGCCGAGTTGATAGTCTAGTTGAGTTGAGTCGGGTCGTGCCGAATCAGGTTGAGCGAAATCGAGCGAAGTTGAGTCAAACCCAGCCAAGCAGAGCCAATGTGAGGCGAGTTAATATTCGAGTCAAGTCACATCAAGTCAAAAGTTTTGTCGAGTCGAGTTGCATCGAGTCGAGGAATGTCGATTCATGTTGAATCGAGTCGATCGAAGCCAAGTCATAAGTCGAGAAGAGAGTCGAGTCGAGTTGACAATCGAGTGGAGTGAAGTTACATCGAGTCTATTCGTATTGAGTTGATAATTGAGTTGACCCGAGTCTGGTCGTGTCGAGTCCAGGAAAATCGCGTCGAGTTCGGTAAAGTCGAGTGAAGTTGGGTTGAGTCGAGCAATGTCACGTTGTCTCGAGCAATGTCTAGTCGAGTCGAGTTCCGCTGATGCGAGCGAAGTTGAGTCGATTCGGGCAAAGTCAAGTCGAGTCAAGTCAGGTTAAACGAAATTGAATCGTGTCGGGACAAATCGATTGAAGTCGAGTTTAGCGAAATCGAGTGAAGTTGACTAAAGGAGAGTCGAATCAAGTTAAGAGTCAAGATTCGAATCGAGTCAGGTTAAGTCGATTCCACCAAAGCTAAACCGAGTCGAGATGTTAGTTGACATTCGAGTCGAGTTTTGTCATGTCGAAAGTTATGTCGAGCCAAGTTACATCAAGTCGAAGAAGTAGAATTAATGTTGAATCGAATCAATCGAATCAGGTCGATTCAGGTCGTGAGTCGATAATCGAGAGTCGAAAGGAGAGTCAAAACGAGTTGACAATCAAGCGAGGTGGAGTGGAGTCGCGTCGAATTGACAGTCGAGTTAAGATTAGTTGAGTCAAGTCGAGTCTCAACAAGTCCTGCCCAATCCAGTAGAGTCGAGTGAAGTTGAGTCGATTCGGGAAAAGTTGAGTTGAGTGAAGTCAAATGAAGTTGAATCGTGTCAGGGCAAATCGAGCGAAGTCGAGTCGTATTAAGTTGATAATCAAGTTGTGTTGAGTCGAATCGTGTCAAGCCGAGTCTAGCAAAATCGAGTGAAGTTGACTCGAGGCGAGTCGAGTCAAGTTGATAGTCAGCATTTGAATCTAGTCAGGTTGAGTCGATCCGACCAAAGCTAAGACAAGTCGAGTTGAGGCGAGTCGAGATGCGAGTCGAGTCATATCATGTCAAAAGTTATGTTGAGCTGAGTTACATCAAGTCGAAGAAGGTCGATTAATGTTGAATCGATTCGATCGATATCAAGTCAAGTCAAGTCGCGAGTCGACAATCGAGAGTTAAGTCGGGTCGATAATTAAGTGGGTTGGAGTAGAGCGGAGTCGCGTCGGTTCTAGTCGTGTCAAGTTGACAATTGAGTTGAGCCGTGTTGAGTCGTGTCAAGTGGAGCAAAGTTGAGATGAAGGGATGCAAGTTAGGTTGAGTCGAGTCAAGTCAAGGCAATTCGAGTTGAGTTTAGTTGATTCGAGAGTTGAGTCGAGTTATGAGTTGACAATCGAGGGTCGAATCAAGGAGAATAGTTGATTGGAGTAGAGTCGAGTAGAGGCGAGTCAAGTTAGGGCGAGTTGAGTTGAGTCAAGTCCAAGCGAATCGCTTCGATTCCAGTAGAGTCAAGTGAAGTTAGATCAACTCGAGCAATGTCGCGTCGATTCAAGTCAAGCGAAGTCGATTGGAGTCTAGTAAAGTCGATAATCAAGTCGAGTCGAGTTAAGTTACACTAAGTCGAACCATGCCGAGTCAAGCGAAGTTGAGTCGATTCAGGCCAAGTCGAGTTAAGTTAGGTTGAACGAAATTGAATCATGTCGGGGCAAATCGAGCGAAGTCGAGTTGAGTCGAGTCATGTCAAGTGGATAGGCGAGTTGAGTCGAGTTGCATTGATTCGGGTCGAGTCGTGTTAAGTGAAATCAAGTGAAGTTGACTCGAGGTGAGTCAAGTTGAGTTTCGAATCGACTCAAGTTGATCCAATCCAAGCCGAGTCGAGTTGAGGCGAGTCGAGATGAGAGTCGACATTCGAGTTGAGTCACGCCAAGTCGAAAGTTGTGTCGAGTCGAGTTATATTGAGTCAAGGAAGGTTGATTCATGTTGAATCGAGTCAATCGAAGTCGGGTCCAGTCAAGTCGTGAGTCAACAATCGAGAGTCGAGTCGAGTCGACAATGAAGTGGAGTGGAGTCACGTCGAGTCGGGATAATTCGAGTCAATTCGAGTGGTGTCAAGCGAAGTCAAGTCGAGTGTAGTACAGTCGAGTTGAGTCGAGTCGCTGTGAGCATAGTCGTGTCGAGTTGCGCCGAGTCGAGCGAAGCTGATTCGATTTAGGCAAAGTTGAGTTGAGTGAGGTCGAATGAAATCGAATCATGTCGGGACGAATCGAGCAAAGTCGAGTGGAGTTGAGTCGTGTCCAGTTGATAAACGAGTTGAACCAAGTTGAATTGAGTCGAATCAAGTCAAGTGAAATTGAGTGAAGTTGATTTGAGGCAAGACGAGTCAAATTGAAAGTCGAGATTCGAATAGAATCAAGTCAAGTTGAGATTTGAATCAAGTCAGGTCGAATCGAGTTGGGATGAATCGAAAGGCGAGTCAACCTTTGAGTCGAGTCACGTTAAGTTGAAAGTTGTGTTGAGTCGAGTTGCATCGAGTCGAGGAAGGTCGATTCATGTTGAATCGATTCGATCGAAGTCGGGTTGAACCAAGTCGTGAGTCAACAATCGAATGTCGAGTGGAAAGTCGAGTCAAGTCAATAATCGGGTGGAATGGAGTGGAGTCACGTCGAGTCGAGTCATGTCAAGTTAATAGTCAAGTTAAGTCGAGTCGAGCAAAGTCAGGGTGAGCGGAGACAATCAAGTCGAGTCAGGTTGAGGTAAGTCGACTTGAGTTCCGTTGATTCAAGAGTCGAGTCGAGCCGAGTTGCGAGTTGACAATCAAGAATCAAATTCAGGAGGATAATCGAGTCCAAACGAGTTGCGTCAAGTCCAGTAGAGTCGAGTGAAGTTGGGTCGAGTCGAATGATGTCGCGTTGTGTCTAGTTAAGTCGAGTTAAGCGGTGTCGAGTTGCATCAAGGCAAGTCGAGTAAAGTCGGGTGGAGTCTAGTTAAGTCGATAGCTAAATGGAGTCGCGTTAAGTTCCATCGAGTCGAGCGAAGTTCAGTCAATTCGGGTAAAGTCGAGTCGAGTCAGGTCGAGCGAAGTTAAATCGTGTTGGGGCAAATCAAGCGAAGTCGAGTCGTTTCGAGTTGATAGTCGAGTTGAATTGAGTCGAGTCTAACAAAATTGAGCGAAGTTGACTTGAGGCGAGTTAAGTCGAGTAGAGAGTCGATATACGAATCGAGTCAAGTTGAGTTGATTAGATCGAAGACAAACTGAGTCAAGTCAAGATGCAAGTCGACATTCGAGCCGAGTCACGTCAAGTCGAAAGTTGCGTCCAGGTGAGTTGTATCGAGTCGAGAGGCGAGGCGAGTCGAGTTGAGAGTCGGAATTCAAATTGAGTCAAGTCGAGCCGAGCTGAGTTGAGGTGAGTCAAGAGGCGAGTTGACATTCAAGTCGAAAGTTGTGTTGAGCCGAGTTGCATCAAGTTAAGGAAGGTCGATTCGTGTTGAATCAAGTTGATGGAAGTCGGGTCGTGTCAAGTCTTGAGTCGACCATCGAGAGTCGAGTCGAGTCGACAATCAAGTGGAGTGGAGTAGAGTGAAGTCACGTCAAGTATAGTCATGTCGAATTGAGTTAGGTTTAGTCGTGTCGAGTGAAGTTGAGTTAGGGGTCGACAATCAAGAGTCAAATCGAGGAGGATTATTGATTGGAGCAAAATCAAGACGAGTGGAGTTGGGACGAGTGGAGTGGAATGGAGTCAAGTCCAGGCGAGTCGCGTTGAGCTGAGTCCACGAATGAAGTTACGTCGAGTCGAGTCGCACTGAGTCGAGTAGAATCAAATCGTATCAAATTGATAGTCAAGATTCAAGAAAAATATTTTAGATTCTCAACAATTGTATTTAAATGAAGTAGTTTAACTTCTGTTTGATTTGAATGTGATTCCTTAGGTTATATCATCCAACTGTAATTTTTCAAATTATTTATATTTGGAAGTATGTTAAACTTATATAATTTATAACAAAATATATATATATATATATATGGATGAAGTTCATTATTTAGTCAAAATGATGAACTTTGATCTTGTATATTCTGATTATACAATTATTATTAAATAATGTGCTTGTGTAATGAATCATATATAAATAATATAAACAAAATATAGATAACTTAAAAGAATGTGATAAAATAAAAATAAAAAAAAAAGAATTTTTTTAAAAAAATAAAGTTATTGTCAAGATTTTTTAATTTATTTAAAAATATATATTAAAAACTTTTTTTAAAAAAAATTTGTTAAAAAATTATTTATAGATAAAAAATATGTTTATTAAAAAAACTTTAATTAAATTATACAATAAATTGATTTTAAAATAATTAAAAATAAATTAATAAATAAAATAAATAATAGATTTGAACAAAATTTGATTTAACAAATCTTATAATTCTATTTTTATGTAATTTTAGAAAATATTTTGAAAATAATTGGAATTAATTTCAAAATAAAAACATGTTTGTGAAGTAAAAAAATAAAAAAAAATTGAAATTGAGAAAATTTTGGTTGAAAATAATTTTGAAAATAAAAGAATATTAATTTATTTTTTTTGTTTTGAAATTAGAGGATGTTAGATAAAACATATTTTTGTAGTGAAGAGACTATTTTGAAACAAATTTTGGATTTTTTTTATTTTATAATAAAATTTGAAAATAAATAAATATTTTAAATATTTTTTGAATGATTTTTTTTAATAGATTTCGAAAAGACTTGTTATAATCTTTAGGGTTTAAGATAATCTTTACAAAGAATGTAGATTGAATAGAATTTAAGATAAAAACAATTATTTACAATTGTAATAAATGTAAGAATATATAAATTTTACATTCTTAATGTAAATAATTGGGTGAATTTATTTTAAAACAGTATATAAAACTAAAAATAATAGTAACAAGATATCCACACCACATATAATAGTAAAAGACATAGTTTAATAGGAAGAAATTAAAAAAATAATTTTAAAGACAAGCACATATCCCGTTCTTGTATTCATCTTACAATTACACTCCTTATGCGGTTATGCCCCAATCAATCCCGAACCACCCTCTCCTATAGCATCTTTCTACATTCCCACCTCTTGCCCCAACATTCCCTCCTTCAATTCTTCGTCTCAACCCTATCCCTTTCCTCCTTTCGAATCTCACCTTCCATTCCAACCCCCTCCTCACAGCAACACCAATATTATTATCCATCCTACGATCGCCATCAAGCGGCTCCTATCTACGCACCTCTACGCCATCAAGCGGTGCCTAAGGTGGCTGTCCAAGAAGATGTTCAAAGAGCGGAGTGCGAAAGTTTTGGGTGAAGCTGTTGGCAGAGAGTGATGGTCAAAGCACTATGGATGTTCTCTGTCAGGTGTGAAGATGATAGCATTTATTAGCTTTGAATCCCAATTGCTGGTTGGTTGGCAGCAATATCTCTTATTGGACTTCTATTTGGGCTTTGTTTTGTTTACTCTGTTGTGTTGTGGTGATTGCAATCACCCTAACTTAATGTATAACTCTCATATGTTTTTTGTTGCTTGACAGTGTGAATTTTCTGTTTAGATAAGGACGGGTTTGCTAATCATGTAGACTTTGTGTGTGTTTGGAAATCGGCATAAATTTTAAATAAATTCATTAAACTATTTGTTGTTTATCACTACCATGGTGATTGATCTGAATTAAGGATTTTGTCAATGCTAACTCTTTCAGATCGGTTTGGATGGAATTTGTATGCTGGATCCAATACTAGTTGAACATTGAGAATATATCCACTTGAGAACATAACAAGATGTGAAGTAAGCTTGTTAATTCCCTTCGTGAAATTTTGAATGTAACCTATGAAATTAATTTCTAGTCAATCACAATATTTTCTAAATGAATTATGCAGAGATTCGATTTCATCCACCTTTGCATTTTAGACAAAGAGCCCAATGGATGTTGAGCCAAAACGAATCAGATTGCAGTCCAATAGTTACACTACCAACACTCTTTTAGGTGCAGTAACTGCTGGTACCATACAGGTATTCAAATAATTTCATCCTTCTTGTACCCAGCATTTATTTTGCTGATAAATTAGATTATAACATTGAAAGTTTTGTAAATATCTGCTGGAAGACACTGCTTATTTTATGTTACTGGGAGACAGGATTTATCCTAAGATTTTAACAGTTGAACAACAAAAAATAATTCTTATTAATATGTGATCTTGATACGTGCTTTAGATTTATTGAAAGGGAAAACTTTTTCCTACAAATCAAAAGTGACTTATATGAAGTATAGCATATGTAAACCATTTTTTATATGTAACTGTATTATTGCTGTTATTGAGATGACTAACTTCTAATAGCTGAAAATAAACAACTCGAAACAATTCTATTCAAGAACCGACCAAACCAGGAGTTTAATGGTTCACACTAATTTTTCTGGGGATTTTATTCCATGGTCCTACTTAGTTTTGGGCCATGAATAGATCCGCTATTGTGACTGGTTATAGCAAGTTTTCTGTTTTATTCTAGGTATTTAATACAATAGCCATCCAGCAATAATATTTGCACTTTGGGCTAATGAGTATTGCAATGTAGCCCTAGTTTATCCTTGGGCCTGGGCTGGTGGTCTTCCCTGAACCTGACCAAAAAAAGATTTTGTCCCTGGTGCAGCTTTACAACTTCTCAAATTAATTACAATTTTACAGCTTAAACCATTCAATTTACTATAACAAATTTTTGAAAAAGAAATCAAATCATTGTGCTCATGAATGACCACTGCGAATTTTTCCACTAATATATTTCGGAAAAAAAAGCTTTATGAAACTTATTTAAATTTAAAATGGTCGATGACATGATTTTTAAGATTTATTATAATTTTTTTTGATAAATATTATTCAAATAAATTAATTTCAAATGATTTTAATAAATCTGATGATAAAGTTTATAACATAAATTACTAAATAATAAATATGATTAAATACTTAATTACACTATTTATCAAAACCCAGATCATACCTATATATGTCAATGACAGTATGCATATTATGTCTTATATTACTTCAAACATACAATATAAAAGCTTGAACAATGAATGATTTAAGTAAATTTCTTACTCGTAAAGATGTATATAACTTACAACAATTTTGGGCTAGTAATATATTTTTTTATACAATTTAAAATACTAAAATATATGTATTTAATCGTATATAAAACATATTACACTATAATAATAATTGGATTTTATTGTAATATTTAAAAAATCGTGCTTATTTTTTTCTTTAACTTATTAATTTAACAGTTTAATATACTATCATTCACCACCATTATTTGGATTGGTAAATTTTTCTTTATTTTTTTATAAATTTAATATTTTAAACATTACCAAATTTTAAAAACTTAATCTTAAAAGTATTAATTTAATTAACTTTTAAAATACTTAATCTTAAACTGATTATTTTAACTACCCCTTGATGATTGATGATTCCCTCCAGGATGATGCCGACTTCTCCAAAAAATAAAGAATCAATAAACGAACTAAATTGTAGAAATAATTGATGCCATATCAACCCTGCCACAAAATGTATTATATATTTTCCGCAGCCTCTATTTGTTACTCTCAATGATTTTTTGTACAAAAAATGTATCTGAAACCATGGAGATATAAGCAATCGCTGAGTCGGAGAGGAAACAGTGGAGAACCTCGCCAATTTGCTGGAAGCGGCCACCTTCAAATCTGGAGCAGAAGCTCATTTGATAAACAAAATACTACACGAACTCTGTCCCGATCATGATCATGATCTGTTGAAACATTCTACACGCAGGGAAAAGGAAATATAACTTTAGAAAATATTTTTTATTTTTATTTTAATTAAATTTTGATATTTTTATACCCCATTTTAGGATATACAGATCAATAAGGATAAAATATAGGAATAAAAAAAATAAAGATTATATGTGATAAAAGTAGAGAGATATAGGGAAAAAAAGTTGTATTAGGATGTAAACATTGTAGCTATATATGATAATAATTTTTTTTTAATTTCTATTTTTAAAATTTGTATAGAAAATAGTGAAAATAAAAGTAGGTGTTTTTTTTATTGTTTCCAGTATATTTTGAAAATAGAAAATTTAATAAAATAATATGATATTTTTGTAAATAAATAAAAATAAAAAAAAAATATTTTCTAATATTAAACATCACCTAAGAGTGCATTTGGTTTGAACAAATACTTTTTATTTTTTAAGTAAAAGTAAAAATAAAATAGTTTTTTTTCTATTTTTAATTTTTTTGTATAAAATATTAAAAATAAAATAAAAAATAAAAGCATTTTGTAAATAAAAATAAAAAATATTTTTGCAAAACAAACACCTCATCCATCTTTTGCTGTTTTGCGTGATTTTTATCCCCCTTCCGTCAATGACGAACTTTAAACTTCAATGTCGCCAAATTCCTTCCGAGGAGTCTGTTATCGTCAATCTTTCTCAACATGATTGTCATTTTCCTTTGAGGCTAACTTAACATTATTATTCAAATTAAATATCTATGATTCCCTCATACAGTTACGAGTCAATTAATGGACAGCTGTCTAATACATTAAGACTAGGCCATGAGAGGTTATGATACATCATTCTTAAATTTAATTGATTGCTGTTTCTTGTAAATGTACATAAAAAAAATTATGTACGAAATAAAAAAAAAAAATGTTACATGCTTGTGTGTTTAAGCATCTACGCTTTTGTGGTAGAGAATACAGAAAATACAAATTGAAATATCTTTATAAATCTAGTTTATCCTAAATTAAATGACCATAAGCTTCCATATTTAAGACAAGGATAATTTCGAGAAAAATTTAAATAAGTGATTGACTCTCAGTTGAGGATCACAAATGATCTAGGTTACAGGAGCCATGCTCTTTCTAAACCCATAAATCCTTGAATGCACGAGTCTCGAGTTTGATTAATTGACACCTGAGTAAAGATTTCATGGGTGTAGCGAACGAATGATAAAGCCTAAAACTCTTACGTACTGAATATTTCCTTGCTTAATTACTAAGGGTTTAGAAAAATATTTATTAAATATTTTATAATTACTTCAATATAATTATTAAATAAATCAATACGAGCTGTTTACGCTTTTGGAAGCTAAAAATTGAAACTAAATTTACAAAAATAATCCTTTACAGTTGTTGAAAATGGTTTGATCAATCACTGTTTTTTATATTATATTTTTTTGGTTAAGTTACAAATGTGGTAACTATATTTCCCATAATTTTTCATTTTGATCCTTGTGTGAAAAATCCTACATTTGAATCCTTGGATAAGAAAATGTTTATGAATTAATTCTTCTTATTTGCCGATGTTATAACAGTATTAATGTTTGATGAGTTGGAACATTTATTTTATATGGTAGTAGCTAGCATTGACGTCACATATGAATCATCAGCCCTTCTTCAATTATAAAGATCAAACAAACATTACGCAAATGGAGTTGGTAATTTAAGGATATACATATAAAGATGCTAAAGTGGATGTCCATCTGTTTCAGTTGAAGCAACTGCTTTATACTTAGTATTCTCTAGACAAACGTTTACTAACTTAGCAAGCATTTAATGCCATTATAATTTCGGCGTACAATAAGGTTTTATTTGTAAATACATAAAGATCAAAATGAAAAGTTTAATTTAACCAATTATTTATACTGTAGTAGAGTGAATTATTAAAATCTCACGTCTTCTATACTGTACATAAGCACTTATCGAAATACCTGTCTAAATGTTAATTATTTTAAAGCCCATTTATGATAATACAACACAGTTAACTTTTTTTTAAACAATTTCATTATTTATATAAGTTTGACATTTAAATAATTTAATGGTTTACCTATAAAAATAATGCATAATATTATAAGATACTTTTTTTATTTTTTGTCTTATTTTTTTACAAATGTTTAATTTCTGTCCCATAATTATATTGTTTTCTTTCCAAATCTTTTCGAGATTCGATCTCCCAAAGCACTAATTTTTGTAATAAAAATACAATTAAATTGTCTTGAATCATATTACATTATTACGTTTATATAATTGTTGATTATGTCTATTTTCGTCATTAATCATGATGATAAAAAATATAGCATTTAGTATATAATTTTAAAAAATTTACACAATAAATTTTATAAATATAATTTAGTTTTTATCTAGTTAGATAAGTATTTGACAAATTTTATAATAACCAATTAACTATAAAATTTATTAAATTCAATTAATTAAATGTATATCCATTAAATGTTCATATTGTCATTATATATGCTAAAAATTAACGTAATTAATACGTTAAGGTAATTAATAATTAAAGCAGCTTAGTCTAATATGATAATACTATACATAAAAATAAAATTATGTGTAAAAAATATTATGCCATTCATTATTTTTCAATTAAATATTTTTATAACCAAATACATATTTAAAACAATCATAAAAAAGTAGTTAATATGGTTTTTATTTGTATATTTTAAAGTTATCTAATGATATTATCTTATATTTCAAAAAATAATGAGTTCATATAAACAAGTTAATTAAAAATTAAAAATCAAGATAATCAATACTAAGAAAAATAATGGATTTTTTTTTTGCCTGATAAGAATCTTGTGAATTAAAAATTTAAGATATTAGACATTTACATGTTAAATATCAATAATTTAGTAACCAAATACTATGATTTAAAATAAAGCCTTTGAAAGCCACATACTTTATGTTACTTCTTAATCATGATTTTTTTCCCTTCAAAAGACAAATGGTATTTTTAATTTATATCATTAAAGAATTCGATACAATATTATATAACAAATGACATTTTTTTAAAAGTTTCTACACAAGATGTCTAACCATTTTATCACGATAAATGTAAAATAAAAAATAGGATATTAGTATGATTAAGAACGAAAATAATCATGACACTAAGAATTAAAGTAATTAAAATTAAGAAAACTAAAATATATTAATTTCATTTCTATATGTTATATATGAACACTTTATATAACAAATTTAGTGATATAATATAATTAGATAAAAAATTAGTGAGTTTCATACATTAACCTAACTTTTTTCCAGATAAAAAAATATATTTCTAAAAATAATTTTTTTTCTTTATATATGTATATGTTTGTATCCCATTTGATAAAAAAAAATTAAATTAAATTTGACAATACCAAAAAATGTAAAATACAATAACTGAGCATTTTAGAAATTAGTTGTACATTAATTTTATTTATTTTATATACAATCAACAAATTTAACAAATTATGACCTAAGTTCTGCTGATTGGGTAGACTTTGTATTGACATCCGTCTCAGGTACAATGAAAGCCATCAACTTAAGCCACAAGTTCTCCCGTGTGTGTTTTTAATTATTTATTTAAAATAATTTTATATAAAAATTATATAGATGATAATTTATTCACACAAGTTATATTAAGAAATTTATAAAAATAAATTTAAAAAAGTATGAAAATAATAAATTATTTTCATAAATTTTTCATAATTCTTCCAAACAGTTCTAAAAAATAATTCATGCATTCAGATTATAAGTTTTATTTCAATCATTTTTTATAAGGATTCTAATTATAAATATTTTTAAAAATTAATATTATGTTTATATTTATATGTAATAAACTTAATTTAAACATTTAATATTTAATATAAATAATCAAGTGCATAGCGCAGATAAAGTAACCAGTTAGGATAAACTTGAAGCTTTTCTTTTTTCCTTTCAAATAAAGCATCTCGTGAAAATCAAATAATGTTGGTATGAGATAAAAATGAAACTTAGAGCAAAGATATGGATCAAAAGTACATTTTTCTACATTTTTGTTTTGTTTTGTTTAGGCCCTGTTACCATTTCCAAAGTTTTACCTTTTTTTTTTTTTAAAGTTAACAGCACATTCTTTTAAAATAATTAAAATTTAATTATATATGACAATTTAAAATTTAAACTATCTAACAAGATAAAGATACTTTTATTTTGATAAAATATAAATAAAAAATAAAAAAATTAGAAATAAAAAAGAGATACTTAATATTGTTAAGGGAAGATATTTGATTTAATAAAAATAAATTTTTTAAAAATATTCTCACTTAAAAGTAAAAATATAGATTTATAATTTCAGAATATATAAAATTATTTAATAACAAAATGTATTAAAAAGATATGCTGCCATCATTTGTATAATAATAAAAGGAAACAATTATAGCTATTACCAAGATTAGTTTCGTTTAGCTTTTATGATTTTCCCTCACGTACAGATCAACTCAGAAATGGCCTCTTCGGCAATAAATGAGTCCAAAGGAAAGTACACAGTTTCTATTAATTAACAAGTATTTTTAATGTATTCATTAAAGTAATATGTTTTATACGAAACTTTATTAAAATATTTCTACAGCATTTTTTGTAATTTTGCTAATTTCAACTTTTAAAATTGATTTTAAATATATAAAAGTGATAATTTTTATTAAAGTTATAAACATTTACTTTAATTGTGTTTCCAATGTAATAAATATTTACATTTCTAATAAAAATTTATCCTGTTTAAATATTTAAAATTAACCTTAATGACTTAAGTTGATATTTTTCAGTATTTAATATACGATCTCATAATAATTTTCAGTGAAATTTTTGAAATTATTATTTTTTAAGACTATCGTTAGGGAAACTAATGAAATATTAGTTCTTCGAGGTTTTTATATAAGAATTAAAGCTCATTCATTACTTTTAATTTAAAAATATATTATACTTATTAATTTATATGTTTATTTTATTTCATACAGATATAAAAAAATAAAACCGAGTTATTTTTTATTTTTAAAATAAGATAAAAGGAATACAAAATTTATTCCCATGAAAATAATACGCAGTTCATCTATAAATAAGATTGTCTTGAAGAAGCAGTATCAGTTACTAGCAAAACCTAAAGTAGCTATGGTTCATTTTGCTAAGCTCCTTTCTTCTTTTTCTTCTTCTTCTTCCTCTTCTCATCATCGTTTTCTCTCTTTCTTGCTGCTTCGTTTCACTTTAATGTTGTTATTTGTTTGCTGCAAAACAAAGGGTTTGTTGAAACTGCCACCAAATATTTCAGTTCCTGCAGTGTTTGTGTTTGGAGATTCAGTGGTGGATACAGGCAACAATAACAACAGAACAACATTTGCTCGCTCTAATTTCCCTCCATATGGAAGAGACTTTGAGGGAGGCATCCCAACTGGTCGATTTAGCAATGGAAAGGTTCCATCAGACCTTATAGGTATACATACACTCTCTTCTCTACATCTTCTTCTTCTATTATTATTTTAATTATTATATATCTATATATACTTGCCACACATCTTCATTGGGGAATAGGCAACATTTCATTACTACAAACAACTAAATACCAAATATATATATATATATATATATATATATATATATATATATATATATATATATATATATATATATATAGTTGAGATGTGAATGTATTGACTTTTTGGGTTGAAAAAAGGATGAGGGGGTAATCAAATTTTCATGGAACAGCTTTTAACGAATTTTGGATTATAATAACATGTAAAATGTATACACTATTTAAGTAGCTTAGCTGATCTAGTCTAAAAAAGGAAGTTTGATCTCATAAATATTAAAAGTATATTATCTTAGTTGTTAAAATATAAAATTTATGATTTTAATCTTTAAAAAATTAATAGTTGAATATTTTAATTTTTTTAAGATAACAAAATTTATAATTTTAATTTTTTTTAAATTAAAATGATTAACTTTTTTATCTTTTAAAAAAAATTTATTGTTTGAAAATTAAATTGATATGTTCTTAGTTTTTTAAGGATCAAATAGAATATTTATCAGAAAAGTTAATGTATATATATTTGATGAATATAGAACGTTTCATTAACCATATGAACTTTCATTGTGAATATATATATATATATATATATCTTTTAGTATAAAAAATCATGTTTATTTGTTTATTTTAGTCTAGACAACTACTGGATAGTATTAGACAGCACGTTGATTTCTTTATCGAATTTTATGAAACTAGGCCCTACGTTGGGACAGATCGGCACGGCTAGAATTCTATTTAGGGCATGCAAAATTTATCAATACGTTTAATAAAATTGTGAAGAATCAATTTTGGATCCTAAATCTTAATATATTCACGGAAACAAACTTTTGTTTATAGTAAAAAAAAAATCTATTAAAAATCTCACAAGTAATACCAATCTTAACCTATATAAATGTATAATATAAAAATAAATCTTATCGTATAAATTAGTATTTTAAAAATTAAATTAGATCGACTGATCGGATTAGTTGAATTAAAAACTATTTTTTTGTGTTAATTAAATTATAAAATTATTTTTAAAAATTGATAATAAATCAATAAATTCAATTAAAAATTGATAAATCAACAATGAACTAATTAAAAATTACTTTTTATACAAAATAATATTATTTCAATATTTTTAAATAAAAATTTAATTTAATTTAATTTGTATAATTTAAATTTAAAATACATATAATTTTTAATTTTTAATTATATAAAAAATATGATTTTAATATATATTTATTATTATATATATATTTTTAATATAATATTATATATATATTAAAAATAATATTTAATTATCAAGGATCAACCATTAAATCGTGAACCCCTACCTTAACCAGTTGCATGATCATCCAATTTTTAAAACTATCACAAACCAAATTTTAAGATTGAAATAGATTAAATATAAATTTTAATAAAATTTAATCAAGTATGTTAATAGAAATATTTTTATTATTAATTATACATTTAAAAATATTGCTATTGACTTAGTTAAACAATATTATTTCATCAAAATGGTTTTACTTTAAATATAATTTTATAAAGCTAAAATGATTTTCTTTAGATTAAATTCATAAATGGCAGTACAAAGGAGCAGTCCCCATCCACATGCATAGGATTTGCCTATTCTGTCAATATCAGGACACCAAATCATCCTACTGGCACAGCATTGACATTGATTATAGTTACAAGAAATCATTATAAACATTCAGAAGGACTTATGGTAGCTTAGCTGCTGTTGTTAATTTTCTGTATTTTTGCCAGAGATGGTATATTTAAGAAACTCAAACATTTAAAACAATAATGCTTGAATTCTTTGATTGCAATGGAAATAAATAGAAAGAAATATAAAAATTTATCTTTTAAAATTTAGCACCTGATTTACTGTGTCGGTCAGAAACAAAAAAAAAAAAGTATAAAAATTTTGTAACTATAAAAAGATTTTCTCTCCTTAAAGAGAAAAAAAGTAAAACTGTCATGAAAAATAATAATGAAAAATTAAAATTTTCTATCTTTATATAAATAATAAAACGCATTAAAGTTTAGTTTTTCTTTATTTGTAATTATATTTTCTCACTGTATCAAATAATTTACACATACATTTAACAAATATGTGGAGGTGGAATTCAATTTAAAATATATTTCACGAATTCTATTTTATTAGATAATTTAATAATATTTTTTATGTCTGAATAAATAATTTTTTAATATTTTAACAACTAATTAATATGTATTTTTGAGAATTTATTTATATACTGTTAAATTATATTTTCGAAAAAAATATTTAAATTAGGATTAAATATCTTTTTTAATTTCTGTAAAAAAATTAAAAATTTCATTTTTAGTTTTTTATTTTATCTCTGATTTTTATAAATTTTGGTTAACTTATTAAATATTTATTGATTTGGTTACAAATATTTAATTAAAATTTACATATATATTAAATTTATTATATATATATATGTATATATTAAAAATCTCACATGAGTAATATAAATTATATATATATTTTTATTAAGACAAATAAAAACTATTTTGATATTTCATTTGAATTAAATATTTATGTAATTTATTTAATATATATATATATATAAAATAAAATATAGTTCAAAACTTATGGCTAAATTTCCAAGTATTAGTGGAAGTTGTTTAACAATGGTAAAAAGCTAAAATATGATAATATCATTGAAGATGTCCTAACGTATTATATGTATTTACTGTACAAGTAATAAATTTTACCGTCTTTATTCCATGCCATACGTGGTTGTTTTATATAAATTAAAAAATTATTAATATTTTTATTTATATGAAAATTATAATATAATTTTTATTAATTATTCTCTTTATTTGTTAACTATATTTTATTTCTCTTAATAAAAATGATTTATTTTTATAAAAATTAAAAAATAATAAAATTTTGTGATTGTTAAAAGAATATTATATACAGATTTTTATCATGTATCGTTAGTTATATTGTAAAGTTAATAATAAATAATTTAAGTGTCAATTGACTGAGACCTCAGGTTGGAATGGTAGAAATATTTATCCATGGTGTCAGTGGCTCGTGTTGTCGCATTAGAAATATTTATTGGGCTTTGGTTGGGTTTAATTAACAGGCATCAGATGTCAAGGTATGATGGGTTCCGCATATCCGACACATAAATATACAATATTGATTATGGGGCCAGCTGCTAACATTTTTAATTTCTTACACTGCATTTTCTTTTATCAAATTTTTTAATATATATCCTGAATATATATATATATACATATACTTTTATTGAAAATATTATATTTAGTATATTAATAATTTTAACTACAAACGATTTTAATGAAAATTTATTATTTTAATTTTTTAAAATATATTGTAGATACATATTAAAAATTATTATTTTATTAACTATTTTTTAAATTGTTTAATTATATTTATATTTAAAAATTTAATTGCTACAGATTAAATCTATATTTATTTAAAATTAAATTTTATTATTATATTAATTTCATAGAAATTAGAAAGATTATTGATTAATAAAAGATAAACATTTCCCACCAAAAGAAAATAATAAAATAATACGAGAAAAATTTTAAAAATTGTAAAAAGTCATATAATAAAAATGAAAAAATATTTATAAAAATTTATAAATAATAACGAAATTAATAAATTAAAAATTCGGTTTTTTTTCAAATCAAAGTTTTTTTTCCTTTTTTTATTCTGCTCAACCAAACAGAAGATACGATATATATATATATATATAATAATGAAAGTAATAAATTAATAATGAGATTAATCAAACAGAAAAAAAAAACAGAAGATACGAGTCTTGTCTTAAAACAATATTAATTAAAGAATATTTAATATATTTCATTGAAAATTTATATAGCTTTTTGTTGATAAACATTTTAAGTATGCAAATGAAAAATTATTTAATACATTTTGTTAATTTTTTATCTAATATGAAAATTTTCTTTATATATATAATGTTTTTATATAGAATAAATATTTAATAAAAAGAAATGTTACTTTAAAATTTTAAAATAATAATTAAAAAATAATTTATATTTTTAAAAGATGGTAAATAAAAGTAAATAGAGGGAGTAACTTTTTGTTTCCAACAAATGTTTTTTATTTAATATTTTAAATCATTTATCACTGATTGTGAACTATTATATATATTTCACGGTTTCCCCATTCATTAATTTTTGTAAACTTAAAAAATAAGCATGTGTTTGAAAATTATTTGTCAGGCACATAACAAGTTTATAATGTTAACATCCTGTTTATTTTATCATTAGAAGCTAGCAAACTAAAATTTAAAATATAATTTTAGATATTTTTTAACTATAATACAAACAAGCAAAAAATATGTTTCATGGATGAGATTACTTTTCAATTTGAGAAATTTTAGTTTACTAATGAATCAATTACTTAAGTCCTGAAATTTTAAAAACATAAACTTTAATATTTTAGTTTACAATGTAATTTTAAAAATAATTTTATGAATTAAATCAATCTTTGTAAAACATAATTTATATTTTCAACATTTTATCTATATGTAAAAGTAGAATGTGAAAAATAAAAGAGATTGAGGGGGGCCATGGTTCTATTACTGAGTTTTGTGTTACTTGAAACCTAACAGTGGAAGAGTTGGGCATTAAGGAGCTTCTGCCAGCCTATCTGAATCCAAATCTAGAACCAAGTGATTTGGTCTCAGGGGTCTGCTTTGCTTCAGGTGGCTCAGGATACGACCCATTGACATCGACATTAGAGGTATATTTTCATTTCAAAATTTCCTTTAAACTTAGGAAAATAAACAAAAACAATTTCATTTAATCATTTATAAAATTGTACTATTGGGATTTACTACTTGCTGGATTGTAATGAAGTAGTCATCGAATCCAATAACGGGTCAGCTAGAGTTATTCAAAGAATACATAGGAAAGCTGAAAGGAGTGGTTGGAAGGGACAGAGCAGAGTTCATATTAGGAAACAGTCTTTTTATTGTGGTAGCAGGCAGCAGTGACATTTCGAATACGTATCGTACTAGACAGCTGCTATATGATGTTCCTGCTTATGCTGATCTTTTGGTCAATTCTGCTTTTAATTTCTTATCTGTAAGTTAATCTCTCTCTTTTGCATTTTAATATTTATTCAACCAATATTATTTGATCAAGGAGATAATATCATGTCGTATTCTTATCATTAAAGTTTTTTATCTTCAAGGAGATACTAAATAAAAATTATGAGGATAAAATAATTTTTTATTTTACCTTATCTTGTACCATATTTAAATTTTATAATAAAATAACTACTTTATAAAATAAAATTTTAGCATTACCTATTAAAAATATTTTACTTATTTTGATCAAACTAACCGAAGGTTTTGTTTCTCCAATGAATTGAAAGGAAATAAATGAACTTGGTGGACGGAGAATTGCAGTTTTCAGTGCACCACCAATTGGGTGTTTGCCATTTCAGAGAACAATGGGTGGAGGAATGACAAGAAGGTGTGCACAAAGGCCCAACGATTTAGCTAAGACATTTAACAGTAAACTGTCAAAGACGCTGGATTCCCTTAACCACAAATTTCCCAATAGCAGGAATGTTTACATTGATGTTTACAACCCTCTTCTTGATATCATTCTCAACTACCAAAAATATGGTAATTCAATATCTCTCTTCTCTGCCCTCATAAACTTACTATGTCAAGCCTTAAAATTAAACAAGATCTCTACCTTTCGCATATGCATTGCAGTTATTTAAATCAAAATATGTTTGATTTTGTTAATTGAGCTAAAGATTAAAAATATTTACTAATATATACTGTAAATTAAAATCATATTTAATATATATCTTTTTATTCAGTAATTTAATAGCTGGCATCCAATAAAAATAAGTTAAATAATTTCTTGTTTTGGCTGGAAATGTTTATTTATTTAGGAATAATGGGTTGACATCTCATTAACCACTTAAAAAATAATTTTATTTATTAAAATTTTGATGTTATCTTTTTTAATAAAAATTAAACTATTAGTATCGATATCATAATATATTATCTATTAGTATAGATTTTTAAAATTTATATTAATAATTTAATTTTTGTTAAGTAAAATTTATCAAATTTGTACTTGCCAGATTTTTGTGTGTTAATAAATATTGAAGGCCATTACCTATACTACTATTCCTTGGTTCAATGCTTATTAAAAGAAAACTACTTTTTGGTTCAATGGTTGTTAAATTTCCTTTTAATGCTTTGCAATATACCAATCTTTTTATAAAATAATAAAAATAACATGATTTAAATCTAAAATTTTATATAAATTATTTAAAACTTTCACTGCTAACTTATAATATTTTGGTAAAATGTTTCTTCACGTAGGCTATAAAGTTGGAGACACTGGGTGCTGTGGTACAGGCAGAGTAGAGGTTGCAATATTATGCAACCAATTTGATTCCACGTGTCCCAATGATCTTGATTATGTCTTTTGGGACAGTTTTCATCCTACAGAAAGCGTTTACAAAAGGCTCATAGCTCCTATTCTTCAAAAATATCTTTATCAATTCAAGTGACTTATGATTTTTCAGAAATAAAACCTCAAACTTTGGGGGCTTCCGACTTTGTTAATTCGTCACTTAGCTCTTAGGTATAATTGTTTGTGTGTTTCTTTTGTAAGTTTATGGAAAAGTTTGATACTAGTCTGTAATTTATGAAGGATATCAGGTGCTCTGAAGGTTTAAGTCTCGTACATTTATAATGTTTTTATTTTAAATTTTTTGTATTGCACTGAACAACCAAATGACGAATAAGAATGGAAACGTGAGAGATATGATTAAAAAGACTAGTAAAAAGTATGAAAATTAAATGAAATGGATGTATTTTTTTTTTATCTTTGATAGCAATAGTTACCTAAGTGGACATGTCATGCGTATAAAAGACTTTGAATAATAAAATTCAATCCTTTTCATTTTTTCTCTATATTTTTTTATATTATGTCAGAGGATAAATATAATTATTTTAATTCAGGTCAAAATTACTTTTTTTGAATTGCAATTTTTTTATAAGATGTAAATTTAACTATTAACTTTTAAAAAACTTCTTATTTTATAGATAAAATTTATGAAATTTATAAAACACAAAAATTATTTTATATTTCATCAAATAACATTAATTTAACATATAAAATATCCTTTAAAATATAAATAAATATTCACTATAAAATTATATATCTATAATTTTTTTTAAAATTTAGTATGCATAATTATCTTATTAATATCATATAATTTAAAGATTTAATTTGTTAAATTTACATCTTAAATAAAATTATTGAGTGAAATAACTGATATATGAGTTACTTACATCGTATGTGATATGAATCTCAGGATCACATTTCATGATCAAACTAATTTAAAAGAAGACATAATTTAAAGAGAAAATTTATTAAAAAAAATTAAGGTTAAAAGAGATAAAAAAAAAGATAATTAAAATCCATATAATTTTACTTTCAATAAAAAAAATAGGCAAGATCGTAATTTTTATGGATGCAAATAAGAAAAATTTCTATGAAAGGATTACAATATTTAAGAAAATATTTTATTATTTATTAAATTTAATTTTTAATTTTTTATGATTTATTAGATTATTTGACTAAGACTTGTTATAATTTAATTAAAGATTTAAATTATATTATAAATAGATTTTATTAGAATTAATCATGATTTTTTTATATTATGTATTGATGAATTCTATTAAGATTTAGTTATAATTTTTTATATTAATAATTGTACAAATATAAACACTTTTCTTTGAACAATAAAAAGAGATAAAAAATCAAAATTTTTATTCACCTAAATACGACTTTTTCTCTTTTGTGAGAATCATGTTGTTTCTTTACTTTTGTGAAATCTTGTTTTTTTGATTTTTTTATAAAGTTGATGATTAAAGTTTATACAAGCCTTTGATTCGTACTTCAGCACATGTGTATTGATGTATGAATTAGTTATCCCGTATTTGTGGTTGGACAAAAAATTTAAATAGCATGTAACTTTCTTTATAATGTTAATTGGTTATTTGCTCTTGGAAAGTATATTAAGATAAAAAGAATATAAATACATATATTTTTAAAATGATCCTTAGTTATTAATCATTTTTAATTTTGATTATTTAAAATATGATTATATAATTTATATTTATATTTTTGTACTATTTTAAAATATAAATATTCTCATTTTTATTTATTATTTTAAAATTAGTTGAGATATAAATCTAATAATGGTTTGATAAAATTATTTTTAATAAAATTTATTCAAAATACTAATACACTAAATTTGGTATGTGTGATCCTTTAATCTTATTCAAAGTGAAATGTATTCAATAATAATATTTGATTATAGTGAAAATAAAAACAATAGATTTAAATTATATAATTACATATAAATGATTAAAATTATAAGTTAATTAGTGATTATATGATCATTAAAAAAATTAAGTATATTTTTTAAATAAATATAATTTTAATTTTTTTAAAATAATAAAATTTTAATTTTAATTTCTTAATTTTAAAAATTTTAGTTTAAATTTTTATTTTTTAAAATATATTAATTATAATATATAATGTTAATTCACATTATATTAAATTAAAATAAATTAATTATAACTAAAAAATAATAATTAAGATATTTTAAAAAAATAAAAATTTTCTAACAATCAATTTAAGTTGTTTTAATATCAAATAACATAATCAATGTACGATAAAAAATAAAAAATTTAAATCAAAAATTAAAAAATTAAAAAATAAAAACTAAAATTTAACCATTTAAATAAATTTTTAATTTTTAAAATTTTCATTACGAACATATTTTGCCACATACTTCATATGTATACATGTATCTCTCTATACAATCAAATTATATAATTGTTTATATCCTAAGATTTTAACACTTCAACAACAACAAATAACTCTTATTAATATGTGATTTTTTTAAAAGGTCAAGCTAAATACGTATATTATATGTATGTAAACACAATTACATTGAGATTGGTGATTTCCTTGGCATATAGGGACCCCTGCCATCTGCACCCATAATGCTACCCGCTCTACATTGACAGACAATATAAAGGTTCATTAAGGCAGTGATCTTTATATGAGCTTTAGACTTGTTGAAATGACTAACTTCTAATTGCTGAAAATAAACAACTCGAAACAATTATATTCAAGAACACACCAAACCAGGAGTTTAATGGTTCACACCAAATTTTCTTGGGATTTTATTCCAGGGTCCTTCTTAGTTTTGGGCCATGAATAGATCGCCTATTTTGATTGGTTATAGCAAGTTTTTGTTATATTCTAGGTATTTAATACAATAGCCTTACAACAATAATGTTTGCACTCTGTTCTAATGAGTATTGAAATGTAGCCCTAGTATAGATTATGAAAAACACACTGGTGAGTGTCATTTTGTTCTTGGGCCTGGGCTCGTGGTCTTCCTTGGATCCGACCAAAAAGAATTTCCTCCCTGATGCAACTTTACAACTTCTCAAATCAATTTCAATTTCAATTTCTGACTAACAAAAAAAATTCAATTACAGTTGTACAGCTTAAACCATTCAACTTATTATAACAAAAAATTGACAAATTTCCGAACAAGAAATCAAATCACTGTGCTCATGGATGACCACTGCAAATTCTTCCACTAAGGAGACGTTTGGAAAAAAAGCTTTATGAAACTTATATAAATTTAAAATGGTCCATGATTTGTAATAAATGAATATCCTTAATAAAACAAATTAATTCTCAATTGTCACGTAGACAAATTGATTTTTTAAAATTAATTATTTTTATTTTCAAATGTAATAATAATTTATTCAATTTTTCATTTTTAAAATTTAATATAATCATTATTTATCATCATTATTGTGATCATTATAATGATTATTATTACTTTTAATTCCAAACATCATCATTGATCACTATTATTGTCATGATCCTCTCCACCTCCTACTAATTTATTACTATTTGTTAACTATTGTTGTCGATATTTTATTATCATGGTCAAGTACAATTCTCATTAGTGTTGCTAGCAGCGTATTGACTACTTCCCAACATGTATACTGACTGTTTATCAACATTTATTATTTTTGTCTTCATTGTTGCCAATATCCCGGTTGTCATCACCATAATTATAACTGTTATCACTAATATTAATCTTGTACTATTATTAATACTATTGTTACTACCCCATGAACCACCGACTTTATTGCCTCTTCCAAATACCTTGCACTTTATTTGCATCATTATTATTCACCATCAATCAACTATTGCCATTAAATAAATCTAAATATACAATGAATAAATTATATAATTTTTTATTTGAAAGTTGACATTAAAATTTAAAAACTTAAAATGTACTAAAGTTATAATTTTAAAATTCATTTTAGTTTTAAAAAATTAAAACTGAAAATACCTAACTTTAGAGTTCTTAAAAAGTATGTGATAGGTAAAATTAACTTTATAAGTATAAACTTTTAAAAACATATAATTAATGTTAGGTATAAAACATGTAAAAGTTTTAAAAATATATTTATTTATATTTTAAATTGATTTAAAATATTATTTTAACATTAATTTTATAAAATTACTTTATTTCAAAGCTAATTTTTCAAAATCAATTATATGAAAAATAAACGTATTTTTAACTATCCAACCAATATATATGAAAAAGTTGATCCAGTTTGATAAAATATTTTTAAATTTGAGTATTAAATATATGATTACATTAAATATTTAAAATACAAAATTTATCTTGTATAATAATTTTATCTTTAAATAAAATTTTCATGGAAAATATAACTATAATCTCATAAAAGGAAAATACTATCTTTGACCAAGAAGTAGGTATATAAAGGGCCAGAACATGAAAGCAGATGTGAGTTATTTGTCAAATTAAATTGCATGGTTTATGGAAAGCTCCCGAAACCAAAATAGAAATTAGTGTACCATCCACCGAATTATTGGGGCCTACCCTTCAGCGGGAAATTCAATCCATTCTGCGTGCATCTGCGCATAAGTTGATTCCAATTTTTAAATATTTGATCGTTATGGTTACAACTTCCACCTAACCAAATTGAATTGATCCGACATTATATAATTGATTCAACATCAGTTTTTTTTACAGATTCAACACCATAATTATATTTTATAATTGATTCAACAAAGAAACAAGGACAAACAAGCTAAGCAAACCTTCTACTACTGATACACAACTCAACAGATTATAAAAACAAGGAATTGCCGATGACATCTAATCAGGTTGGTTTTATTTAAAGCTTAATTTGGTTTAATAAATAAATAAATTTAAATTTTTTAAAATACTTTTTCGATGTTTAGGTTTATTAAAAAATTATTTAATTAATTTAGAAATTTATTTATTTTTATATATTTATGTTTATTATATTTATTTTAAAATATTATATTTATATAATATTAATATATTTACATAATTTATTATTTTATTTTAAAAATTATATATATTATTTTAATTTTATAATAAATATTTTATATTTTATATTTAATTTTAATTTTTATATATATTTAAATTTGTAGATGTATGTATATTATATTTTTTCTATATATTATTATATTTGTATATATTTAATATTTAATATACATATTCTAAAATCATATAATTAAAATTATAAATCTTTTATTTTATTAATTTTAATATTTAAAATTTATAATCAATAATTTATATAAATTTTAAATTTATTTATTAATATTTTTTATGATAAACTTTTAAACAAATTTATAAATTTTGTAAAATTTAAAACAAGTTAAATTTTAAAAAAAATGACAATAATTCAAAAATTTAAATTCAAATTTCAAAAATTTTAAATAAATTAAAATTAACCATCCTTTGAAAATGATATTCTACCTACATACACTATATACACTGAAAATAAAGTTTTATATTAAAATAATAATATAGGGTATCCTGAGCTTATATAAATGTAATGTTAAGTATTTTTAATTTTTATTAAAAAATTAAAACAAATATTTTTAGAAAGCAATAATTTCTAAAACTATAATCATTGCTGGGATTTAAATTAAGTTACAGCGGCAGTTCTATGAATTCCGTAAAAATTGAGTAATTGTAGTGTATTGAAAATTTGAAATAAATTTCCTGGCATTTTTGGGTCAAGATATTTTTCTTGCGTCTGTAGACCAATAATATCCTCTGTCACAGTAGCATTTATGGCCGCCGCCTACTCGTATCAAAAGAAATGGATCACCTTCTTTATTCCAAGACTTTGTCAATTTTTTACTAAAAGTTTACAGTCAGTAGTCAGCTTTTATAATTAATTTTAAACATTTAAAATAATAAATTGTATTAAAAATATCTATTATATCAAAGTTATAAGAATATAATAAATATATTTTAGTAAAAAATATTGTTTTTATATATTTAAAACTAAATTTAACAGAATTAATTTTTATAATAATTCATAAAAACTATGAATTTCAGTTTTTAAAATTGATTTTAAGCATTTAAATTAATATTTCATTCGATCCTTTTTATAAGACTAAAAAAATTTATTTTAATTTTTTATCAGATCTAATTCATATTATTTTAAGTAAAGAAATATTATTAAATAAAAATATAATAATTAATAAATTAATATTTTATAAATTTAAATTTATTTCAATTTTTAATATTAAATAATTCAATTTATAATATAAAATAGATAAGTATATTATAATAAAATTTTTATAATTAAATATAAATTTAAAAAAATTTAACAATTAATTTAAATATGGCAAGAGATTAGTCAGAAATCAGAAGTGAAAAATTTTTATTTAAGGAAATATTAAATTGATATGTTAATCCCTATAAATTTTTATTACATTTTCATAATTTAAAAATACTAATTAAATTTTATAATTTTAAAATTTTGTAATCAAGTTTCTGACAGTTAATAGCGTCAATTTTTGTTAAAAACATATAATATAATATTTTTATTTGAAAGCGCTTTCTTTTGCGCAGAAATTACTTCTTTTTTTCTTAACTAACAATTATTTATTTTTAATATTTTATTATAATTTTTTTCTTACACATAAATTCTCATAACATTTCTTTATAAATTCCACAAAACGTTAAATCTCCTTAGATAATGCGAACTCAATGGAACTCTAGATTAATAAACTAACAATTAATCTATAACAGAAGGCATTCTTGTGAACTTTTTATGGATTGTTTGAAAATATATTTAAGCTTATTATTATTTCTCTCATACTCGCATTAAGCAACAATATTGTGTGCAAAACATACTTGTGCCATCATAAATTCCTCCAAATACATCACTGCATTTTTCACTGCAATTCTCCTCTATACATAAAATAAATAAAAAACTTATGAGAAGAATTTATACATATAAAAAATTACAAAATTAATAATTACTAAAAAAATAGGCTATTAAAAATATTTAAAAAATCCAAAAAATAGTGTAAATATATAACAAACATGTCTATATTGTTGAGAAACATGCAAGAATAGATACTAATTGAATACTCACGATAGGGACTACCAAAGCATGATTAAAAAATAGAATGTGAATTTTTTTTTTCTCTTCCAATCTTTTGATGAGTTTAGTAAGGTAGAATGTGGTATTATTTTTAAAAAAATGAAGGAAAATGTGGGAAGCCTTGCAAGTCTATATCATTGATTGACTCACTATACAAAATTGTTGCCAAGGTGATGGTTACAAGACTCAAAAGGGTACTATACAAGTTATTTCACTGAACTAATATTCATTTTTGGGGAAGGAAAATGGGATCCATTAGCTCCTTTTCTTTTCCGTAGTGTTGTGGAAAGGTTGTGGGCCTGAATGCCGAAAACAAAGGATGTAGATCTTTTTGATGATTACAATGAGGGTAAGAAGAACACTAAGGTAAACCTGTACTTCAAGGATGATACAATATTCATTGGAGAAATGTTATTATCTAATGTTATGAAGTTAAATAGTATGTTGAGATGGTTTAAGATAGTGAGTGGATTGAAGATTAATTTTGACAAGAGTAAACTAGTAGGGATTTCATCTTCCACACACATGTTGTTCAATTTTGCAAAAGTCCTCAATTGTAATATTTTTTCTATAAATTTCATTTACTTGGGTTTACTAGTTGAGGCAAATCACAAAAAAGTATCTATTTGGAAATCTATCTTAGAAGAAGTAATGCAAAGCTTTTTTCCTAGAAGAGTTTAATCACAAAAAAGTTGTATCACTCTTATAAATTCTGCACTCTCTTCTTTACCTCTATTTTACCTATTGTTGAAGGATCTAAGAAAGCGTGTGGAAATTGGATAGGGAAATAAGTGGTTTGAGGAATGTTTGGGGGAGAAAAGTAAGGGAAATTGAGAGTACTTGGTTTCGGGAAGATGTATGTATTGAGGGAGGAAGACTTTGTGACACTTTCCATAGGTTGCACAGAATCTTGAAGGATAAATCTAGGTAATAAAGGAGATGGGTGGATGGAAAAATAACTACTAGTCTTGGAAGTTGAGATGGAGAAGAAAATTCTTTCAATGAGAAAAGCCTTTAGCTAACGCACTTATGCATGTTCTAAACAAGGTATAACTCCAAAAAGAGGCTTTTGGTAGGTGGCTTTGGAAATTAGAGAAATTAGGCATGTATTATATCCAATATGGGTACAAAACTAGGCATGTATTTTATGTTCAAGATGTTATGAACATGTTTCACATTATTTTTTAGATTTGGACTAAATGTAAGATAAAAAATTTAAATTTTTATTTATAAATTGGATATGTAAACCTATATTATATACTTCCTCTTTATAATCATCCTCATTGTAATCACCTAGTGATGTATATGATTTAAAATATTTCTTATATCCTCTTAAATGTAACTGTTTGTTTTGCTGATAAAAAAAAAAGCAACATGCACAAATTCTTTCTCATCGATGAGGAGGTTTATTTAAAATATGGGAAACAATGTTAACTTTACGGTTCAAAAGAAGTTTTGATTGCTCATGAATCATGACACCAGACTTGGAGATTTGAGGTTTGGATATTTCAAATCTCATTATGTAAATTACACAAGTAAATTTTATTTTTATCTTTAAAAAAATTAAAGTTATCAGCAAAAGGATATGCGGAAAAGACATACCAATGATTTAATATAATTTTTTATTCTCATATTTTTTATCAATGAAAAATGTTTTTTTATTTAAACAATGAACAGAAAGTTAATTTCTTTTTTATATTTTATTTTTCTTATTAAAACGAAACTCATAATTAATGAGATTGAGAGGGATTTGAGAGTTCTTTAGTTCAGAAATAAATGCAATGAATTACGGCCATAATAATTGTAATATTTTATTATAAAATAATAATTATAAAGATAAGAAAAATAGTTTAAATATTTAAATTTCTAAACTGCACCTGCCGCAATTATTTTACAACTGCCACCTGTTCCTATTATGTGTATGAGCAGGACCTATATGATAATATTTTCAATTTGTTAAAGCAACTTTATTGTATGTATAATGTTGCCTCTCTTTTATGCTGTCATCGTAAGCTTTTTTTTATAGGGTCATCACTATGTTAATTAAATAATAATTATTAAACTCCATCTAATCATGTGTCTGGTAGTTGAACAAATTTGAAGTGAAAAAGAGCACAAGAGAGCGTAGGGATATTAACAAGACGGATGAGTGTAGGGGGTGGGCGTAGATAGTATTTTCACGTATTCGTTTTTCTTTATATTAGTGAATATTTATATGAATAAAAATAAATATTTATGGATATTTTAGTTTGTGTTTTAAAATTTATAAATAAAATTTAATTTTAATTATAAGTGAAAGTGGCAAAAATATTTCCTCTTGGCAAAAGAGTCTACTATTATTTTTTTTCTAAATATTTCGCCCCTTAGGTCAATTCAAGTGCTGCACTACCAAAGTTCAATTATGCAGAAGTTCACTGACTTCATCAGTTGCACTGTTTGCTAAAAGTTAATTTAAAGATGAGTAAAATTAATTTTAATAATATTTAATTTAAATTATTAATATTTCTAAACTATATGTATAAATAAATTTAAATTATATATTTTTAATGTATAATTATTTATATTAAAAATAAAAATTAATTTGCTAACGTCAAAACAAATATATTCTTAAGATTGAAGATCGCCCAAGTTGCAACCTGATCACGGTTTTGCAAGCTGGATTGTTTCTTTTTTATGTGCATATTAAGTTAGGATTAATTTTAATAAAATAATTATTTATTTTTAAATTTTTAAATAATAATAATAATTTGTCTAAAATAAATCCAACGGACAATATCTTAAATTTTAACACTAACTTCGTTCTTTCTCTTTTTAGGTTGATTACTGTTTAAGATAGAAGTAAAAAATCAATTTGAAATACAGTAGAGATATAAGAGAATGTTAATATGGTATTTTAATCTTATATATATGTTTGGTGATTATTAAAATTTAATCATATTAACTAATTTATTTTTAAATTTTAAAAATAATTTTAAAGGATAAAATTTTCGTTATTATTATTATTATTATTATTATTATTATTATTATTATTATCCATTTCAACAATACACAATTTTCATCTAAATTGAATTCATATTTTTTTGATTATTTATTCTTTATTCTCATATTTAAACAAAGTATTAGTATACTTACAAGCCATGTGGTTGTAAATAAAGGATGAAAGAAAGAAGAAAGAAAAAATTATATACAAGACCGAATTATGACCCATGTTAATTTGAATTTGACAAAATTGAGTCAATTGACATGGATGTCAAATCATTTAATGTAATACAAGTCGATAATTATTATTGTAACGAAAAGAGAATGTACGAAAAAACTTGTTTTTGCGTTGTTATAATTTTCAGTCATTGTCAATCTCTTAAATAATGTAACAACTTTAAAAAAAATAGAATAGAATATATTTCTATTTTCTAAAAATAATGTTAAATTTTAGTTTTTTCTAAGTTTATCCTTATAAATTTAAACATTATAAATAATTATTATATACTTGTGATGTAAGCATAAATTTATATTTATTATGTTATATATCACTGTAGAATAGTTATTGATATAGTTATTGATGTGATACTGGATACATATTATATTATTATTAAGTAGAAAAAGGAACATTTTTAAAATATTTAAATTTATGAGAATTAAAATTAATAAAAATTTAAAAATTAAAACTATATTTAATCATATTTATTAAAATTAAAAATAAATTTAAACCTAATTAATAATTAAAAGATGTGAATTATCAAACTAAAGAATGTCTTAATTTTTTAATATTATTTCAATAAAATTATAAATACTAAATATGACTTATTATTTTTTAATAATACTTTTATAAATTAAATATGTAAATTCAAGGCCAGCCCTAACTTAAAGTAAGTGCTGTTCAACATTCAACATTTTAATAATACTTTTACATTCAACATTCCGAATTCAATACACGTATGATGTTCTTATAAAACAATTGGAATGTTTGCTATGATTTTCTGAAAAATATAAAGAAGGTAAATTTAAAAATGATATCATTTTAATAAAAAAATTTCTATCAAAATGGATATAGAACCTTTTTTTTTTATATAAATATGTCTTACTTGTAAGATGAAACATTTTTATGAGATAATTGATGATGGAGTTATAAGATTCATTTATAGTTGGTTAATTCTTGTACAAAGCATATTAATTAATTACTACAATTGAAAGTTAATATTTAAAAAATTTACAAATGTACGTAAATATTTAGTTTTATATATAACATGGAGAAATTAAAGTCATGAGAATAGAAAAAAACTAAAATAAAATTATTTTAGTGTTACTGAAAATATAATTGAGTGTTTGTCAAACTTTATTATTATATTAGAAATTTTGTAATGTGTTCAAAAATACATAATGTGTATAAAAATTTTATTAATAATCGTAGAATCTAATACATCAATAATTTAAATATTATAACTTTTGGTAAAAATGATTATTTATTAATTTTTATTGTGAATATTTAAATAATGGTTAAAAAATCTATACTATTTATATGAAAAGTTTAAAGATTCAATTAATGAAAGGTAATATAAAATAATAATAATAATAATAATAATAATAATAATAATATATTTTAAAAATTTTGTAAAAGCTTTATATTAGGGATCATAATTTTTTTTTATAACCGGAGGTAATATTAATGGATACATTCGATAACATGAGAAGAATTATTTTATTTGAATGCATTTATTAAACTTAACAAAATCTTATATGAGAGTTATTACATCCCAAAATGTTTGAAATATGCATTTTAAATAAAATTATAAATTATTTTAAAAAAAGGTGCTATTTTAGTTTTATAATTTTTCAAAAATTATTGGTTCTTAATATAATTTTGTTTTTTTGCATAATTTAATTTTTTTTTTACTTTTTCTTGTATTTACCTTTTGTAAATATTATATCTTGTAAACTTTCTATCACTAATATACAATACAGGCCGAATTTAAATTTAGATAAACTTCAAATATTATAATAAACTTTAAAAAATTAATTTATCAATTAATTTTAACAATTTTCCTTCATTTACATTATTAATGAGAAATCTTATATATAATTGGAGATAATACCATTTTAAAATTTACTGTAACCCTAAATAAACATTTAAAGTAGCCCTTATATGAAAAACTGACTTATATTTTATTTTAAGAAGTGACTGGTGTCACTCACTTTTATTAATTTTTTTAAAAAATATATTTTTATTATAATTTTATAAAAAAATATGAGTATTGTTGTGGTAAGTAAACGTTCCCTTTGGTAATTCCTGTAGAGGTGATAAGTACTTATAAAGTAGAAAATGTCGTTGATACAGCTTTAAAGCTTTAGCAGTCAAACGAAAACAAATTATGATCCTACTTCATAAAGTTTATGAAAAGTTTATAAAGATATTTTTTTGACTTTTGTAAATTTGTTATGTTAATTATCAAAATAAGTGATTTTTAACTTAGTTAAATAAATTTTAAAAATTTATTTTGAACTTAATTTAATTAAGTTATCTTAATACATTTTATATCAATCCATGCTGTAGGTTTTGATTTTGTTTTCTGTTTTATCATATATATATGTATGTATGACCCAGAAATAAATAATGTTTGACAGATAACCATTAAATTCTCCGCACCAAAAAAAATAGCCAAACATTAAACCAAGTTCCAATGGTAAGGTCCGTTTTCTTGAGTTCGTTGGTGCAATAAATGAGCGAAAAGTTGAAAGGGATACACGGATAGTGTTGCAGTGTATATGGAAGATGTGAATTACAAATATAAAAGGTAACTTTGCTTATTGGTCATCCTTATCCTTTCTTATTTCATAAAAAGAAGCAAAACCAAGAACGAGCAGCTATATTATATGGTTCTTCTTATGAAGTTTCCTTCTTTTTTTTCTTCTTCTTTTTCTTCACTGCTCCGTTTGATAATATTATTATTAGTTGTTGCCTGTAAAACAAGGGCAGTGGTAAAACTGCCCCCAAATGTTTCAGTTCCAGCAGTGTTGGTGTTTGGAGATTCAATCATGGATACGGGAAACAATAACAACAACAAGTTAACAACAGCTCGTTGCAATTTCCCACCTTATGGGAAAGATTTTAAAGGAGGGTCCCCAACTGGTCGATTTAGTAATGGAAAGGTTCCTTCAGACCTTATAGGTTTGCTTTTCTCTTCTCTTTTTTCCTCTCTGTCCTTTCCATCTTTGGAAAATATATATATTATTTTATTTCCGCTTACTGTGCTAAAACTTACGTAAAATTGTGGAATAATTGGTGCCCCCACTTGAGTTATAAGTTAGTCTTTACCCAGCTAGGCATATTCTCGAATACAACCATAAATGATAAATATAAATAATTGTTACTGTAAGAGAATCAGAGTGATAAATGTATGTGGGACTGTAAGATATTTTACTCTTTAATTCACCTTCACCCTCTCCCCCACTTTTATAGGTCTACATAAATTGCCAGTTAAATGTTAAGGTTCATGTTTTTGGACTGTTTCCAGAGGATTCATTAAAAAGTTAATAAATCATAAATTTATTAAAAGCCATGGCCGAAACACTTTAAAATTACAATGAGAGTGTTTGTTAATCTTTATTATAAAGAAATTTACCTAAAATACTTGTTAATATTTTTTCGGTCAAACTTTTCTTATATTTCTATGCAGATATAATTGATAGAAAAATGTTATTTTTACAATAATTTATATAATAATTCATAAAATTAAAAATATAATAAATGATGCCATGAATAAAAATAAAACTAAAATATGTTATATAGATTATTTTATAATTTGGCAGTAAGAATAACATTGTCACTAACTGATAAGATCTAGTGGGCCTAGTAATCGAAGCAAATGATATGATATAAAACCCTGTGTCCAACTAAGTGTTACTTAAAGAATATTGGTCAAAAAATATTTAATATATTTTATTAAATTTTAATTAGTTTAAAAATTAAAAAAGTTTTTTTGGGACAAATTTAAATTGAAGTCATATTAAATGGCGGTCAGTATTCGTTTGAATGGTGTATCTTAGTTATTTTTGTATTATATCAGTTGAAGAATTAGGTATTAAAGAATTTCTACCAGCATACTTGGATCCAAATCTGAAACCTAATGAGTTAGCGACTGGTGTGTGCTTTGCCTCTGGTGGCGCCGGTTACGATCCTTTGACATCGCAAACATCGGTATAATGCATATTTTCAGCTCAAAATGTGTCTTTAAAATTATTTTATGAAAAAAGTTAATTTTGGTATTAATCCTTTCATCTAACTTTGTTACCTTAATATGATTATAATCAGTTGGCTATATCTTTATCCGGTCAAGTAGATTTGTTCAAAGAATACATAGGAAAATTAAGAGGAGTGGTTGGAGAAGACAGAGCAAACTTCATCTTAGCCAATGGTCTTTTCATTGTGGTATTTGGCAGCAATGACATTTCCAATACATACTTTTTGTCCCGTGTTAGACAACTGCATTACGATTTTCCCTCATACGCTGATTTTATGGTCAGATCAGCTTCTAATTTCTTGAAGGTATGATTAAATTTCATCTCAGCAAAGATAGCTCAACCCTCAAATCAATTACATTAATTATATTCTCTATGTAACTATTTTTTATGGTTCTAATTATTAATTAATTACCTCAACCACATATTTGTTTCCCTCTGTGTACAAATGAAAGGAAATATATCAACTAGGGGCACGGAGGATTGCAGTATTCAGTGTGCCGCCAATTGGGTGTTTGCCATTTCAGAGAACGGCAGCAGGAGGAAAAGAAAGAAATATTGTAGTGAACTATAATGATGCAGTGCAATTATTTAACACCAAATTGTCAAAGGAACTGGATTCTCTTAATCACAACCTTCCAAATTCCAGGATGGTTTATATTGATGTTTTCAACCCAATCCTTGACATCGTTGTAAACCACCAAAAATATGGTAATTCCAAATTCAACTTTTGGGTGTTAATAGTAATTTGGTGTTTGTCTTTATACATAATATTTATGTTTTGCCAATTTGTTTATATAAATTATATCTGCAAAATTTGATATTAATATAAAAAGTATTTAAAAGCTGATATATAATTATAATTTAACAGTTGAATAAAAAATTATATTTTATATAAAATTATTAAAAATATAAATTTAATATAACTCATTACCGTATGAATTGATTTTATCCTATATATAATTATTTTTAATAGCTTAATATTGCTATTGGTATACTATTGTGAGATCAACGCAGAGTTATTAATGAAAAAAATTAAATTAAAAATGAGTGTTATGTATAGTTATAAAAATGTAATATATTTAACTTTTATACATGATATTTAATTTGAATTTTTAATTATTCTACTGATTCAACATGTTATAACTATAATTATAATATTATAGTTGATAAAAATTATTTAAAAATAATCATATATATATATATATATACAAAATTAATTTTTATGAATATCGAATTAAAATTAACAGTTACGTAATTCCCTGATTCCCTTGGTTCCAAGCATGCCACAAATTTTTTACCGCTTGGTACTTCATCACTTTCACTGTAAAGTTTATGAGCAAATTGAATTAATTAAACTTTGGGAACATGTTGCATTGTTTTTGCAGGCTATAAGATCGAAGACAGGGGATGCTGTGGCACGGGCACTATAGAGGTTGTGGCGTTATGCAACCGTTTCGTTCCTTTGTGTCCAAACGATATGGAGTATGTGTTTTGGGATAGTTTTCACCCTACTGAAACCGTTTATAAACAGCTCATAGCTCCTATTATTGGAAAATATTTGGGAAAATTCATCTGATCAACTTTAAATATGTATTTATATATGGTCATTCTTAAAAAAAATAGTGATAAACATATAGTATTCTACAGGAATATAAATTTTTGTTCTACTCCTCAAGAATTACAAAATTTTAATTAGTCATATTAATCTTATGGATTAATGTGTCTCTTAATGTTTAAAACTTGTATAATTGATATATTTGTAATTCTCAAGGAGTAGAGAGAGATTTTTATATTCTTAAATATTATGTTTGTTCTCAAAATTTTTAAGAATGAATTATTTATTTTTAAAAATAAACCTCAGGCTTTGGCAATTTCTGAGTGAGTTAATTTAATTTCCGCTTTGCTCTCCGGACCAAATAATTATGTGTACAAAATAAAACATGTATTAAATATGAAATGTTATACATATTATATATATGATAAACTTAGCCTAAACATTTGTTTCAGTTTATATAAATTAATTATTGCATATCATGATGGACTGAAAATATGATAGAATAGCTAAATTGATGTATTTTTTATATAGTTTTTCTTGCAAGAAAGAAATTATGTGCTGATGGAATATGAGGAAACTGATAATTAACTTTATACTGAATTGAATGTGATTTGATCGATTTAATAATAAATTATAGCTTTAAGTTATTTTAATTATTTGGGTTAAATTTGGTGAAAATTGAATAACTATAAATATATAATTAAAAGATTTGTATTTTTTTATATTTTAAAAAATATATCATTTTATTTTTAATATATAAATGAAATATCAAATAAATTTAATTAATTTGAAATTTTATAAATTGACATGTTTGATAGAAACTTTATTCTAACAGTTCTTTTAGGCATAAAATTATCGGATAAAAAATTACTATACTCTTTCGTAGTAAAAGATCTAATACAAATCTTTGGTAACCATCAATTTTAACACATTATAATTACATTTGACAATTCAAAATCAATTTTTATCAAAATAAGTTCTATTCAATTTTATAAGAAACAAGTCCTCTAAAGATAACTTAAAATTTGATAAAAAAAAAATTACAGTCCAAGGTCTCACCCTTACCTCAATCTGCTTAGAAATATGATTTAATTATATCTATGTCTCCAAGATTTTTTAGAAAATTTGATCTCTCTATTTTTAAAATTTAATAAATTTGATCCCTAATAATTTTTATTTATTTAAAATTTTATAAATTTTATTTTTTATTTAAAATTTTTATAAATTAAACTAAAATTTATATAAATTAAATTTTATAAGAATAGTTTGTTATGATTATTTTTATTTTTATTATTTCATATACAAAATTTAAAAAATAAAAATAGGATAATAATTTTACAAATATAATTAAAAAATTATTTCCGCTGACTAAACCATATCAATTAATTTCGTTTTTGATTTGTTTCTTACGACTTCGACGTCGTTTTCACAAAATAGAAAAGTGTAAAATATTAAAAAAAGTAAAAAACCAAATTTACCTTATATTTGATAAAATAAATTTAAAATATTAAATTATAAATGTTTGAGAGAAAAAAATTATGAATACTGTAAAATTTGAATTAAATAATTTTAATGTAAAATTGAAAAAAAAATTTAATACCTTATTTTTATAAAGAATTTCAAATTTTTTATCATAATTTTTTTTATTGTCATTCACAACTTTTCTCATCTTACTATTTTCTTATCACCAGTTATCATTAATTTTACATCTTCTAAAATTTTAAAATCTTCGTCTAAACATAAGGCAGTAAAAGTCTAATTTTATCCATACACATACGTATCTAAATCTGTTATATAAGAAATTCATGAACTCATTATCCTCAACTGAATGAGGATTTAGTATTATTTATCATAAATCGCACAATTAAAATTAACATTAGAAATTGAGAAACAGATAAATCTTTATAATTTTTGAGATTGTTGTATGGATTATGCAATTTAAGCCTTCAAATTTTCAAAACTTTTTCATTAATTTCTAACTCTGTAAAACAACATTTATTTTTAATTTAAAAGGAAAATAAATAATATAATAAAAAATTAAAATAAATTAGGTTTTATAAAGTCAAGACCGAGCAACATACAATTTAAAATAGTAACTTGAGGTTTATTCTCATTGAAACACTCCCTACATATGCATTTTTTTGTGTTTTGGTTCTGTTTATTTGGGCCAATTTTCATTCAGCTTGTTTTTCCATCCCGAAGACTAGCGATCTGTTATATTGCTATTGTATAGTTTCGAAAAAAGAAAAAAAAGTTGTATTATGTAGGCTAGTTGTAGGAAATTACTATTCACACTTTTTAAAAAAAAAAAAACTGCTTCCAGCTTCGAATTTTTGTTCCAAAATTATTTGTTGATAAATATATAAATTTAAAATTTAAGAAGCATGTGTAGGAATAGTGTTGGGATTAGAGAGTTACCTTACAGGGCAAATAGGGATGGGTAGCAGAGCCGGCTAATAACTGAAATTTGATATTGTCGTGGAACTGGCAGACAGTAGTTAGATGCAATTAATTCTTACAGTTGCAGTTCACGAGTTAGGATTATTTGGTATAGTTGGAGATTAAATTGGATGAATTGAAGTTCAAATAGGGGTTGTAAGTTGCAACTTGCACTTAATTCATTACTACTTGTCAGTTTCTGAATACGCAAACCAAGGATAAGCCAAAACTACAGTATACAAATGCTACATATAAACAAATATACGGTTGTCTCTATGAAGCTCTCTTCTTCCCCTTTACCTTCTTCACATTGTTACTTAATTCTCCGTTTGACCCTATTATTAGTTGTTTGCTGCAAAATAAATGGTTTTGTGAAGATTCCCCCGAATGTTTCGGTTCCAGCAGTGTTTGTATTTGGAGATTCGATCATGGATACGGGCAACAACAACAACTTAAAAACAGTGGCTCGTTGCAATTTCCAACCATATGGGAAAGATTTTGAGGGAAGGATCCCAACTGGCCGATTTGGCAACGGAAAGGTTCCGTCAGATTTTATAGGTATGCTATCCCCATCGCCATCCCTCTCTAATCTTTTCCTTTCGTCTGGGTAATATATGAATTTGCACTTAATTAACATGTAATTATGGATATCCCATCGTTACAGATTATAAAATTTTAAAAAATTCTCTCTCTCTCTCTCTCTCTATCTATCTATCTATGCATATATGTGTCGTACTTCAACTTTTTAATTAATCTATAATTTTGACTTATGATTATTAATATTAACTTCTTTATAATAGATGAGATGATATTGTTGTTTTGTTAAATTATTATTTATTAATTGTGTATTTCATGAGCTAATTAATTTACTTCCTCTTACAAAATAATAATTAAAAATTATCTAATTCAATCCATTTGAAAATAAGATAGATTAATAAATTAAATTCCTTTACTATTAGAATTGAAAATTGTTGAAATTTTTATCATTCAAATTTTACATTAAATAATTTAAAGAATTATATATATATATATATTATGTAAATTTTATCATCACAATCACACTAATATAATTTGTTGAAATTTAAATAATTGTATGTCATTCCATTATTGTAATAAATACTTTTAATTATTCTACAGATGTAGGAAGATGATGTCTAATATTAACATGTTATGTGTTAATTAGTAACAATTACAATGACCATAAATTCTAATGTGATTCATTGCGTCTATTTGAACTGCCAGAAATTTTAGTTGCTTATTTTGATTCTTAATTTAATGTCTTCTTATCTTATGAAACTTTTGATTCTAAATATTTATTAAAAGACAAATAAAATCAGAAAACACTTACAAAACATAGAAATCGAATCGTTAACAATTACTTTAAATATACATAAGATAAGTTAACAAGTTAATTATTAGGTTAATATTGTATGCTATACTTAGGTGAATTTAGTTTTAATTTTTCATAAATAAAGTTTAACATCAAACATAATGCTAATTAACTATGTTTACGTTCATAGCTGATTGAAAAAAATTATTGCAATACACTATATATAATGCTTTCAATATTCATTTCTTTTTATTATATGTCTACAAATAAATTAATTAAACTTATATTACATCGTAGAATAGGTGAAAGTCCCCACCAACATCTTTGAAAATCTCCCCGACTTTAATGTATATAAAGCAATAAAGCAAGGCTTATGGATTCCATATTTTTACATATCCTTTCCCAAAATTAATTAATAATAAGTAATAAATAAATAACATTAAAATAATTAAATAATTCTTAATAAATGTACTGATATTAAAAAAATAAAAAGTATTAATCTCAAATTTTAAGATTGATTTGAAGGTTATGCTTACAAATATATGGAATAAGTTAATTAAAAGTTAAAAAATAAAAAATGAAAATTAAAGTTGATAAACTAATAATTAAATTAAAAATGTTTAATAAAATTCTACTATTTTTGAATGTTTAAAACCATAATGTAGGATTAAAATTAACAAAATTGTTAAAAAATAGACCCTATTATCTCACTAACTTTATATCTATGAACACGGTAAGCTAATAAATAATTTTAAAGGATTATCTCTCTAACTTTCTTTCTTCCATTCTATCAGCATAATAAACTAATAAACAAGTTAAACAATACCTTTTAATGTTACATCTATTTAAATAACATACAAAGCATACCAGCGTTATATTTTATTTTTAATTTTAAAAGATAATAATTGCTTCGACATGGTTACTCTCCTTCTTTCAGAATTCGATCTCAGGATCTTTCATGTAATAAAAATAAATGAGTAAAATTTAACTTATATTTAAAAATCTATTTGAATATAATTTTAATATTTATAAATACGATGAAACTTAATTTCAATCCTTCGCCTTTTAATAATTTTAAGGCTCATAAAAACAAATAATTATTTAAACTAGTTTCTAGTACCACTTCAACAGTGACATGATATGTTTCTAGTTCTACACATATTATATCAATTATATTTGTGTAGATCAAAGTAACATTTTTTATTTTTTTTTATTTTTTTTAAGTTGGTTTAATTTGCTTTTGAATTGTATCAGTTGAAGAATTAGGCATTAAACGATTTCTACCAGCATATTTGGATCCAAATCTTCAGCCTAGTCAATTGGGCACCGGAGTGTGTTTTGCGTCCGGTGGTGCCGGATTTGATCCTTTGACATCACAATTAGCGGTACACATTTTAGCTTCCATTTTGTCTACCCAAGTTTGCCAAACAATTTCACCATTGCTTGTAATCATATGCAATTTATTATACTACTATAAATTATATAATATACTTTTTTCTTTTAATTTTGTGGTATCAATAATCACACCTCACACTTCACTTTATTGTATCAATTATTATGTATGACACATCTGTCACTCCTCTTTCTCTCCTTTTTCTAACATGGTTACTGGATTATAACCAGTCAGCTATATCAGAGTCTGGTCAAGTAGAGTTGTTCAAAGAATACATAGTGAAGCTAAGAGGAGTCGTAGGAGATGACAGAACAAACTACATCTTAAGCAACAGTGCTATTTTTGTGGTATTGGGAAGCAATGACATTTCCAACACATACTTTTTGTCCCACCTTAGACAAGTGGAATATGATGTTCCTGCTTACACAGACCTTATGGTAAAATTTGCTTCTAGTTTCTTCAAGGTATGTGCATAACATAGCTCAAGCCTCAAGCGAAGTCTTAATGGTTATTTAATCATCTGACAATATTAACATATTTTCCCCCTTTGAATACAAATGAAAGGAAATATATGAACTAGGTGGAAGGAGGATTGGAGTATTTAGTGCGCCTCCAATTGGGTGTGTGCCGTTTCACAGAACGGTGAGTGGAGGAAAAGAAAGAAAATGTGTAGAAAAGTACAACAATGCAGTGATGTTATTTAACGAGAAACTATCAAAGGAGATAGATTCCCTTAATCAAAACTTTTCGGACAGCAGGATTGTTTACTTAGATGTTTACAATCCTTTGCTTGATATCATTGTAAACTACCAAAATTATGGTAATTACAAATTTCACTTTCCAAGTTAATAGAAAATGCTATTTTTCAAAAGATTAGCTTTACTAATATAATTTCCATTGGTTTCATGTATGTCAAAATTGTTTCAATTGCAGGATATAAAGTCGGAGACAGAGGGTGCTGTGGCACAGGCAAAATAGAGACTGCAATTTTATGCAATCATTTGGATCCCACGTGTCCCAACGTTTTGGATTACGTGTTTTGGGACAGTTTTCACCCTACTGAAAGCGTTTACGGAAAGCTGGTGCCCCCTATTCTACAGAAATATTTAAGCCAGCTTTAGTGAGTTATTAATCGTTTTGGTTTTTTACAAAAACTAGTACCTCTGATTTCTGACGTAATTTCTGGCATGATTAATTCTCCGCCCCTTCTCTATCAAATAATTGGCGTTTTTTCAGCTTTACATAATGATTGCAAGGTTTATTTTCTTCAATTTCTGGTTTACCAAGCTGTGTTATTCAGTCTTGAGGAATGAATAGCAACTATTTACTATGGTTTATATAGTTGGCTAGAAATCAAACTATTTACCATTCCATACTTACATACCGTAATTTTTAAAAATATTAAAATGCAGGTATATATACCTTATATATTAAGTAAAAATATAAGAAGTATTTATGTTATGTATGTAATATTAAATACTTAATAATAAATTTATTCAAATCTCAGTTAAATAACAAGTTTTTAAATAAAAACAAAAATTCCTATAAATAAAGAAATATTCCTAATCCATAAAATACAAAAGCATCTTGCTGAGAATTTAATAACACACTTGCATAAGTAATTATCCTTAAATTAAAGTCCTTAATAAATAGTAATTTAATTGTCGTGCATTAATTCATCGTAATCATCTAAAATTGAATTTTGAAATCTCAATATTACTTTATTTTTTTTTTAAAATAGATACTTTATTTGATATTCTATTATTGTTTAGAGTAAAAGTTAGTTTCAACTACTCTTTAATTTCAATATTAAATTTTCGTATATCCACGCGCATGTAGTTTTGTACGTTTACATTAATAGATGATAAGTCTTAAATCTCACGTTTATTTGATGATATATATTTTTTAAAATAATAAATACTTTAAATATAAATAAAATAAATTATAAAAAATAATTAAATTTAAATATTTTTTAAAAATTGTGAACAATATAATTTTTAAATTTTTTTTTAATAAATTTTTTAATTTTAATGTGTTTATTAAAACATGTTTTTCATTGACAACATAAGAATGATTGCGATGAGCATAAAAAATATGAAAAATTGATGCATTTTCTCAACAATGCAAATATAAACAATATGAATTATGTAGAACAATATATGTAAATAACACATTTCTTTATATCTAATAAATTTTGACAGTTACGAAACCAAGTTTTTTCTTGTGTGAATCGTGGAGTGAAAAATTTACAAATTTAAAAAATTAAAGTGCAAGATTTATCGATTTTTGTGAAGTTTTGCATAATATTCTTTTTTTCCTTCCCTTGTTTCTATTACGTGTAACTAGATTTTTAGTTAGGGAAATAGGGTCCTAACCCTAACATGTTTGTAATCTAAATTTATTGCGTTTAATTCAAGTTTATCTTCTTCAAATTGATTGTTTATTTTTATTTTTAATGTTTCTATAAATTGACCCTTTGTAGTTGATTTTAAATTTCAATTCACAATTGAAAAATTTAAGTAGAAGTTAGAACTGAGATAAAGAATATAATTGAGGATACTGTAGGAATAAAAATCAACAGTTATGAGTTTTTAAGAATTTTAAAAGGCAGTGCTATTGAGAATTTACAAGGAATTAAAGTTTCTAATGTAGGAAAAAGGATAGATGAATTAAGGAATGGAACTTCAACTAGTTTAATAAATTTGATCTTCAGTTATGCTTTTTAAACTTGAATTAAAGTAGTGATAATTTAGGATTGCTTAAGTGAAGGTCAGGTGAACTCTGACCTAACATTTTGATAGATTGATTCTTTCTTTTATTTGTTACACATAAAATTTATAATTTATAACTCATTTAGACTTATGTAAATGCTAATTTATCCATATTGTTAATCCAAATAGTAGAAAAATTAAAAAATCATTACTTGATCCTCTCTTTCACATAGGTCTTTAGATGAAAAATATGATCCTTGACAAATAAAATTTATATTAAAAATATATAAGATTTATTTTAATAAAAACTAAAAAATTTATTAATCTTACATTTAAGATATAAATGATTCTAATGTAATTTTGTAAAAGTTAATAATTTTTTTTATTTTACAATGTATATAAATGTAAAATGGTTGTGTGAGTAAACAAGTTCTATAAATATTTATTAAATTAAAAATATTTAATTAATTTTTTTAGATATACTAATTTATTAGATATTAAATTATTTTATTTAAATAGTATAAATTATAATTTTTATTATTAAGGTATATAAAAATAATTTTAATATTTTAACTAATATTTATTTATTAATTTTTTAAAAATTTATTAATGAGTTGTAATACATGATAAAGTTAGTTAAATATATAATGTTAAATAAGTAAATATTTAATTTTTATAATATAAAAAATAATAAGATTTAAATATAAAATTATTTTATTCTTCAACCATAATTTTAATGATTTAGTAAATATTTAGTTATATAAATTAATAATATGAACCAAAAATAAAATTTAAAATAATCAAGATAAAAATTAAAAAAATCATGTAGAATAAAAACAAAACTTATTATATTTACATGGATTAAAAATATATTTATATTAAAAAAATTATTTAATATTTGTTTGATTTTAAAAAATTAAAAAAAATTAATTTTAAAATATTAAATGGTTTTTGAATATATAATAAATTAATTTAAAGCATCTATTGTTGTTAAAATATAAATTTTATATTAAAAAAAATATAAAAATTCATTCCATAATCTAAAATAAACTAACGTCTCTTATTTTGGATACTACAAAATTGTGTAAATTATCATAGCAGATGAAATGAGTTTTTGACCCGTCACTTGTCAACCAGCTGCTTCAAAGCAATTTATATTGTTAGGTGTTTTCGGTGGATTATTAGCTTCAACGAAATCGTGGTTGGTATTTAGCTGTATTAAACGTGACCACAAACATCACTGATTGTCATTTACGTTTTTTAGGGCTGCCATTTGTCTTGTATTCAAATAATGTGTTTGGTGATATATTTAAGGTAGTTAAAAGTTAAAATTAATAATTAATTTTTTTAAAAATATTTTAATTTTATTTATTAAAATAATTTTATTTTTTGAGCATGTACTAATGTTTTTAATATTTTTAATATTTTTATTTTTATCTGAATTATTTTTTTATTTTTATAATTTTAATATGTATTTATCTATTATTTTTATAAGTTTAATATTATCCAATTTTTTATAATAATATATTTATTTTTATATTATTATAAATACTATATTTTAAATTATTATCTTGATATAAATTATTTTTAATCATTATAGTACTTATTTTATTTTTAAAGAAAATTTGAAACTTTTGATAAAAATTATAAAATAATTACTTTTAAATTTTTATTTAAAATATATTTTTGTAAAAATTAAATAATATTTTTTTAATTATATTTTAATTTTTTTTGTTAAAAAATATATAAATTAAGTTTTAGTTCATTATTTAATTATACTTTTAATAATTATTTTACATTTCTCACTTGATTCAATATTTATATTTATCAAATACTTTTAATTTAATTACTAACTTATTAGTTTTTAACTAATTTTTTATCATTTAGATAATTTTTTAACTTTCATAAACTAGTTTACTAATTTATCAAATACACCTTTAATGTACATTAAAAAAATAATAAGATTTAAATTTCATATGACGTTTAGACGAGAGTATTCATTTTCTCATTATTTAAGAAAAAATAAAATTTGTTATGTTTCTTATTTTAATCTTTATAAGTTAATAGACGATAAATGTAATATATAGGGCAATTCTCTTCTTTATTTTTTTTATATATATACTGAATTTTACACTTATTTTTTTTTTATTTTTTTTCCCTCCAAATAAACCTTTAATTAACTGAATAGATTGTAGCCGATACATATATTCACTTTGAGAAATGATGTTTTTATTATTGTTTTATACAACAATGATTATAATAATAAAAACTATAAGATGTGAGATGACACAATAATATATATATAAAATATTGTATAAATTACTTATAAGAATAACATAGTATATCAGCTTTTATGATGATGTATGGTGGTTGGCAGGACGAATTATAGCAAAGAAGGGACGAAAACAGTAGGCACATGGTTTGCATTGTGTCCTATTTGCAGTTCGATTTTAAACATTCAATTATTGAATTTCTGGTTATTATTAGGAAAGAGCAATATATATATATATATATATATATATATATATATATATATATATATATTTCGAAATTCGTTCAATTTCATTTGTTTATTTGAGGAGTTTCATCATTTAAATTTCATTATTTTATTTTAGCAGTTTCATCATTCAAATTTCAATCACAGGAGTCAAATCTTTTTTATTTTTCATTAGTGTGAATGTGTGATACTTTTTCGGCATATTTTTATTCTGATTTTATCATCCAATACCAATAAATGTGATAGATGAAATACAAGAGTTATAAAAGTTTTCATTTAGATTTGTATTAAAAAATAAAAGTTTAATTTGAATTAGTTAAAAAATAATATTAAAATTAAACTAAATTTATTTATTTATTTATTTACAGTTTAAATCAGATTGATTATTTTTTATTTTTATAAAGATATAAAACTTTACCTTTTTAGTTACTAAAAAAATAAAACTTTATTAACAAAAATATAAAAAACATATCAAATCAATACATAAAATTTTTTAGTAACTAATTTAATATTTAAAAGATATCATTCGTTAAATAAAAATTTAAATATAAAATAAAAGTAAATAATTGTTGACAGTGTTAAACCTTACCATAAATTATAATTTATTAATGTAAATTAAAATTATATCAGTTTTTTAAAAAGTAAAAATAAATAAATAAATATTTTTATAAGGATAAAATAAAAAATTAATATTTTTTCAATTTTTTTGTATGATGTTTTTAATAAATATAAAAATTGGAAATTGAAACCAATCATATGAAAAAATGTAATTATTTTAAATTGATTTAACATTTTAAATATGGTTTAGATAAATATTAAACACCCCTAGTTAGAGACCCTTGAATAACTCCAACACGGATTAATCAAAGAACCTTGATTGGCGTATTATCCACGTAGCCCACCCACTTCCATGAAGTATCAATTAATTTTCTATTTTTATTCACGAGAATATGAACAACCTCATCACATTGTTCTTCCCTTTTGTTTTTCTTTGGTGATCAGTGATTTAATGCAAGGGTTTGTACTGGACACATCCAAGAGAGAAAGTGTGGCCTCTCGATCCCCTCTTCATTTCATTTTAAATTATGCATGTAATAATAAATTAATAGTTGTTATGTACGTCTATGCTCATTTTTCAAGTTGTTTAATTTTCTTGTTTATATGGAAGATTACGAACTTCGAACTTAAATGTTAAGACGAACAATGTTTCTTCATAGAAAACAATTAACTTAGGAATTCTTGTGTCGTTCATTCCAACTATTTTTAAATATTATTCAATAAATTTTTATGACTGTATACAAAATGCATAGGCATTATCTTATCATCTTAATTAATCACTTTTTATATACAATGAGTTCTATGGGAAGGCTCTATATATACCAACAACTACACTTTAAAAAAAAAAAAACCTAATATATGCATTGCTTCTGATAATGTAAGAAACTAAGAAAAACATGAAAAAGAAAAATCTAAAATAGTTAAAAAAGGTAAGGGTAAGCCCTAAAGAAAAAACATTAAAAGAGAAAAAAAAAACTCTAGAGAGTGCATGAGGCGTACTTAGTTGTGTCCCCCTTCCCTTGAAATTTATGTCAAATAAGACGAATGTTCAATTATTTGGAGACCATTGAAAGGTCTCAGTCATTCGCTTAACTGTTTAGTTGGTTGTACTTTGGTGCTTTTGACAACTCGTTTAGATGGTGGTCCGGGCAGTGCATAATTCTTTCATCAGCTTCTCACATGGCTACTTCACTGCTTTCAATTTTGCTTCATAACAAATCGTCTATCTTGCATGAACAAATCCTATATAAGTACTCTGATACTTATATTTCCAATTAACAGTTGAATCTGAAATTAAATTTATTGAATTTTATTTTAAATTTAATACAATGGTCTGTGTAATTATGCAGTCCATATGTTATACAATTTTATAATTTAGTTTATTATTCTCAGATTAGGTAACCACTTCTTTTGATGACCAAGTAATGCGTGCAATCTCTTGATACACAGGTCATAATTAGTTTATATAGATACTAGTTTACTAAATGAGTTAAGCCTGCATTAGCTATATTTAATTGAACTCTAATCATTTGCTGTAAAAATAAATATTTACAGTTTCATTATATCCTTATCCACCAAGAAAGGATATCATTTATAGCAACTCGTGAACTCCATGTACCAATATATAGAGAGGTAGTTGTGAATAGAATACATTAGAAAAAGTGAACAACTCAGCAAAACAACTCAAAATTGATGAGGTAAACTTTACTAATTTTTTTCCTTAAAGTTACTTGATTCAACTCCATTTGGCGTTTGGCAGTTTCTCACGTTTTCCTCTCTGTCTGATAGCTTTTATGGGCTTTGCCTGTGCTTGCACGTGTTAGCTAGCTTAGCTTAGCTAGATCTATTATGAATATGGTCCAGTTCTTCAGAGTTCAGACACCGACTAAGTAAAAACAGAAATGCATTTTCCTATTCATTTTTGTTTCTTATTTTCCTTCCTGTGTGGCTGAATTTGAACGAAACAGTAATCATGTAAATATGTTAATTTATGTCAGTGTTCGTCGTTGTCGCCGTACTTAAGCTATTAATGGATCACGACCCGCTAGATCTGAAGGAAGGCAAGAATTAATTACATGACAAAATTTAGATACATTATGGTTTGTGGGGAATCATAAAAATGGATTAAATGCCTGAGATCAACCTGTTTAATCCGTCTACTCTGACATGACGGATTAGAACGTTTTTTAGAACGTGTTGATCAATTCTCTTTTTTTAAAAAAATAAAAATTCACAACTAAAAGTTTAAGAGAAACAATGTTTATAATTGTTTTATTAATTTAATTTAGTTATTATTAATTAAGTTAATCATGTTTAAGTGCAAGATATTAATGTTTATTTTTAATTTTTTAAGAATATTTCTTTCACTCGCCAATCCATCCTAAAATGGGATGAGTTGATCTGACCCATTTTATAAAAAGAATTTAATGAGTAATGATTTGTGTTACCAATTTTAACTTTAAGTATCATTTTTAATTAAAATTAAATTTTATTTCACTATTTTTTATACCAAATTTTATTTTAAAAATAGTTCAAATAAAATTTCAATTTTAATTAGAAAATAATGTTTTTTCTTTTGGTTAAAAATTAATCACTTTTGACATTTAAGATCCTTTGCCGATAATTTGTATCAAATTTAATTAACAAAACTTATAGGAAATTATAATAAATTTTTGTTCGATTAAAAAGCATATTTTTCCTTCATCAATGTAACTATACTATGTTAATTGGTAAGATGAAAGATATAAAAACATACGATTTGTTGTTAGCATTTGGGGTTACATATCAAAGTTGTTCACGAGATAAACAATTTTATCCTAGCTAGTTATATATTTTTTTTAAAATTTAAATAATTTTAATATATATTAAAGATATATAAAATAATTAATTAATTAATATTTTTAAAAAATTATAATATTTAATATTATTAATATATTATATGTTATAATTTTAAATAAAAATTTAAATATAAATTTTTATCATATATCTCTAAACTTAAATTGAAAATATTAAAAGTTAAATGAACACTTGATGTATTTTATTAATCCTTGGAAGATATCTTAAAACACCTCTTAATATTTATGATAGGGATTCAATTAACTTATCTAAAAATTTGAGAATAAATTAAAAAAATAAAAAATATAGAGATTTAATTAATTTATTTAAAAATTCATTGTATAAAATATGAAGACCAATTACTAGGATCAATTTTTTTTTATCTTTTATTAATTTTAAAATATCCCATTTTTAATCCTAAGTCTATTTGTTATTATTTGGCATTGGAATTGCTTCCATCTTGAAAATTAGTTGTTATTTATCTTTATTTTTTTTTCATTTTTATTATAACAAAAAAATTGAAAACAAATTAAATTTTTTTAAGAAAAAAAGAATAATAGAGATTTATCAACATATCTAAAAATTCCTTACATAAAACAGGAGGACAATAACTAAGATAAGAACAAAAAAATTACAACAAACTTTATAAAATCTCATTAAGAGTTTAAGGAAAAGAAGAAGTAATTTTGATCCAATAGAATAAAATTTAAGAAGTAACAAATAAAGTAATAATTTTACAAATGCAAGTTTAAGTAAATGAAGACTAAAAAAATAACATAGAAAATTAATCTAATCAAATCATTATCTTTATTCTTAAGAATTTAGATTTATTATTTATGGATAAGAATAGAATTTAAAATTGGTTCGTAATTGATTAGGATCCAATATTTTAATTACTAATTATAAATCTCTTTTAATTTATTAGGATTTTTTATTTCTTTTTTATCAGTAGGGATTTTTTTATTATATTTTTTCTTATAATTAGGAACCATGTAAGTCAAAATTAGAAATTTAAATTTAAATTAAATTTTCTTATTTGCAAGAACTTTTCTTTTAATTTTATGTTAAAAATTAATTTTATAATATTAATTTTACCGGTAAGATGTGGTTAGGATCATACTTTTATAATGACTTGAGGTTTATCAACTGATTATGGTTAAAGTTAAATTTTCAGGGTCTTATCTTTTATATTTTACCCATCAAAATGATCTAAATTTTAATGATGCTTCTATTTTCGTATCAATTAATATCCGACATAAGTCACACATGGTTAACGGCTTGACCCAACAGATGTAAGAGTGAAGAAACAACGCTTGATCTTCCCCAAGAAAAAGGGAAAGGTGTAAAGGTTTGGGTTAATTAAATATGGCAGGTAAAAAAGATGTGTACGATCATATTCATAAATCATAACCATAACACGCTTCGCTACCTAACGCAATGCTACTAATTTACTGCTCCAACTCATTGCATATACTTTGAACTTCTTTTCCAAATTAAATTAACCTACCCTCCTTCTCTACTTTTCTATGTAAAATTATTTGAGTTAATTATGTTCTTAACTTTCCTCATATAATTTTTGTAATTTTAGTTTTTTTTTTAAATTTTTATTCAATCTTAATTGGTCAAAATATATTATCATGATTTTTTATTTTTTATTACAATTATTTCCTTTAATATTTTTTTCTTTACTTAAGACTCAGATTAGTTTCTCTCTCTTTTCATTAATTCCATGAGATAAACCCATTAAATAAATTATTTTAATATTTATTTTTCCCAAAAACCCACCATTTTAAAACATCATATATCACCGAAAATTTAAAAAATTCTTATTTTTCCACCTTAATCTCACCCTATAAAATCTTTAAAAGTCCACCAAAAGTTTGACTTTTTGAATCTTTTAAACCACTTTTATCTAAAATCAACCCTAAATTTCTAGTTATTTTTAAAAAAATAAAGATTTTTTGTAATTTTATGTAAAGGAGAATGTGACTAAAAGACTTAATTATAACAATTAAAAATAAACAAATTGGAATGAAAATTGTAAAAATTCAAATCAAACATTAATCATAAAAGAAAAATAAAAACATAATTAAGCCTTTATTTTCTTTTGCTTTTTGGTCATAAAGTTTTGACATAAATGTTCACCACTTTCACATAACTGGATCAAGTGCTGGTCATGATCCACCATATAATTTTGTAAACTTAATATTTTTTTAAATAGCTTTATTTTATATATAAAAACAAAAAGAAATCACATTTAATCTGCAAGACCTCTCAAGCAGTACTGATTGGATACAGTTCTGATCCTTATATAATATTCTGTTCCTTGAGTCACTGGAGGGAACAAACAAGTCTTGGGGTGAAGCATATTATAAGAAATAGCTACAATGGGTTTCATGCAACTCACTAGCTTAATGCTCCGTTTCATAGTATTATTTGGTTTATGGTACCTAACGAAGGCGGTGAAGTTGCCACCAAATGTTTCAGTTCCAGCAGTGATAGCATTTGGAGATTCTATAGTGGATTCAGGGAACAACAACAACATAAAAACATTGGTGAAGTGCAATTTCCCTCCTTATGGAAAAGATTTTCAGGGAGGGACCCCAACGGGTCGATTTTGCAATGGAAAAATTCCCTCTGACCTGTTAGGTATATACTCTCTTCTCTCTATACATTGCACTCTTTCCCTTTCTCACTGCTTTTCATAGCTTATTTGATTACGACAACAAAATTTTACTTCAGGAAAGAAATTGTGCGATTGCAAACATTTTTTATATGGCTCTGTCACGACAGTAAGGAAAAAAAAACAAACTTCCTTAAAATGCTTATTTATATGCTGCACCTGAGATCAAACAGCCCCAAATAATACCATTCTCATCCTTGTCTCTTTCTCTTGCGGTCAAAAACAGAGTGCATAGTCCCATACCATTTTATTTACTTATCCATTATTTGAAAAATAATTTTTTAATTATATTTGACATATTTTTTAAATATTTTTGTTTCTTTTTATTATATATTTTTCTTTCCTTTTCTTATTTCTTTCCCCCCTTTTTAATAAAAATATAGTATTTTTGTATAACTAATCTCTATTCTTACTTTTTTTATATGTATTTAATACATTTTTAAATCAAAGAGGACGATTTTTTATTTTATTTTATATTTTTCTAAACTTTATTCCTTTTTCTATCATCTAAGTTGAAAGAAAGACATTCGTTCAGGTATGGTCAAATTTAATCAAGATGTTTGCGAACTAATTCTTTTCTTTTCTTTTTTGTCTAAAACTTTTTTATTGAGAAGGTCTTAATTTACATAGTTTAACTTTTATCGACAATATGGGTCATATAAGAGATGGTTGAAGACTTGTGATGTGAAAGATAAAGACATCTAATAACACGTTATTAAAAACTACCAAAGTCATATAAATTATCTGTTTAACACTTGTATAACTATTATTTAACGAAAATTAAATTATTAATATAATATTATAAATTTATATAAATAGTATAATTTATACTAGAGTAAAAAATTATATTGGTATAAAAAATTATATATATTCTTACATCAATTATTCATATAATATATCATGTTTCTATGGTTAACTACGATCAATAAGATAAGAAGTAATTAATAAAAAATTATATTATATTTTAATTTATTGATTAATAGTCATGACATAACAAATTTATTCTATCTTATTAAAAAATTATTTTAAATAAAAATTATGTTAAAAATAAATAAGATAAAATAAAATAAATATTTTTATCTTATGTTATACTATATATGAAACTTTTTTATCTTATTATTACTAGCATTATAAATATAATCATTATATAAATATCATTAATATTAATATTAACATTATTATTATTATTAATTTCATCAACACTAATACTTTTATTATTGTTTATATTTTTTATCATTATATTGATATTACTACTATTATTATAATGATCATCATCATTGTTGCATATCATTATAATTATAATAAATTATCATCCTTTCAACCACTTTTTTTTTTATTGACTACCATCATTCATACACTATTGTCATTATCAGTTTTATGAGAGTAGTTGCAATAATATTATTATTGTCACAATTATTATACTATTATAAAATGCATTCAATATTATCATACCACCATTATTATTATCATTATTTTTACTATTATTTTATTATTATTTTTAAAAAATAATTTAATTATTTATATACTATCTATATTATTGTCTACTAACTTATAATTTACAATAAACATTAAATAGGATAGCAATTTGTTTGAGTCATTTTTTATTTATATTTTATTTTAAATAAAACTATATTAACATAGATAATCTTCATGCTTAAATTTTTTACGGTTAGTAAATGATTTTATTTTATTTTTTACGGAAAGTTACTATTTACGGAAACACTATATTTTCCTCCATTAATAAAAGGTAGGAAGTAAGGATAAAGTTTGTGAAACAACTTTCTTTACTAGAATAAAGATGAGTACAGGTTGCAGCTCGTGAGACATAGTTCATAGCTCAACCAGACTTAAACAACATAACTTACGAATTAAATGAGTTAAATCTAGGTTCGCGTGCATGTCAATCTGTTTAATTGATTTTGTTTTACGGACCAATTTGTGCATTGGCTTGTTTGTAAAAAAATATTGTTTAGAAAAATGCAGTTTTAAAAAAATAAAATTAAAAGTGTTGTGAATCAGTTTGTGGGCTTATATGGGCCTACATAAATTATGGAAGCCTGTCATTGTCAGGTCGATCACATACTCCACTTATATTTTGAAAAACAAGAAAAAAGAAAAAAGAAAGAAAGTGAAAACGGAATCCACGTGAGATCCAAAACTTGAAGAAGCACCTTCTCCATGCTCCACCACCGCTCTTCTACGTGAAAGACAAATCTGTAAATTCACCGTTGATTTTAATTAAAATATTTTATAATTGTAACTAACAAATGATATATTTTTGTTTATTTTAATTTTATTAGTTTATCTTTAAAAATTCTAAATATATATATATATATACACACATATATATGTGCACGGGCGCACACATGAACTTGAACTTTCGTAACACTTAGTTACATTCGGATTGGTTGAGAGGAATGAAAAAAAGAGGTTTAAATTTTAAATATTAACAACTTAATGGAAGTTACTTGGAATGAATAATTGTTATGTAATGAAGCAGTAATGGAAAAAAAAGAAAGAAAAATTTATTATAAGGAGTTGTTTACTCAAACAAACGACTTATGTGAACGAAAAATAAGATTGTTTGTGTATAGTTGGAGAAAGCGAAAACAGAAAATATTAATAGGAGTTGATCTTAAATTATTTTATGACTTTCTTTTTGACAGAAAAAACAAAATACCTTATCGTTTATGTTTTCCATTGCAATTAATAAGTTGCTTGAGTTTCAGTTGAAGAGTTGGGTATTAAGGAGTATTTGCCTGCGTATTTGGATCCAAATCTCAAATCCAGCGATCTTCTCACCGGCGTCTGCTTTGCCTCCGGTGCTTCAGGATATGATCCTTTGACACCAAAAATAGCGGTAAATATAACCAATTTGGTCTCCAATTTCATTTCATTGTAGAGTAAAATTAACAGCAATCTACGCTCTGAACACAGGGTAATGTTTTTTCAAAATATAATTTGACCATGACCATTGTTTTGTGACTTGTTTGTACACTGTGATCAGTCAGTTATATCATTATCAGATCAACTAGAGATGTTCAAAGAATACATAGGGAAGCTGAAGGGCATTGTTGGAGAGAGCAAAACAAACTTCATCCTAGCCAACAGTCTTTTTGTTGTGGTGGCTGGCAGTGACGACATTGCCAACACCTATTTTGTTACTCACGCCAGAGTATTACAGTATGACATTCCTGCTTACACTGATCTTATGGTCAACTCAGCCTCTGATTTTGTCAAGGTATGCTTCAAGTTTTTGTCAATTAATCAAGTAATTACTTCCTAGTGATAAAAAGACCATATCAATTTTGTATGCATGTATAATCAACTATGCCTCACCATTTGTATTTTCCCCTGGTAATAAAATGGGAAGGAACTATATAAACTTGGAGCACGTAGAATTGCGGTACTCAGTGCACCACCAATTGGATGCGTGCCATCACAGAGAACCCTGGCTGGAGGGTTAGTAAGAGAGTGCGCAGAAAAGTACAATAATGCAGCCAAGTTGTTCAACTCAAAATTGTCAAACGAGTTGAAATCCCTAGGTCAAAACTCGTCCAATAGCAGGATAGTTTACATTGATGTTTACAACCCTCTACTTGATATCATTGTGAACTACCAAAAATATGGTAATCCTGAGTTTACTTAATTCCATTCTTTCATCAGAATTTACATAATTTCTACAATTAAAATAAATGTTTAATTTTATTTTTCCTCAAGTTTTTACTTCTTCAATTGCAGGCTATAAAGTTGTGGACAGAGGTTGCTGTGGCACAGGGAAACTAGAGGTTGCAGTGTTATGTAACCCTTTGGATGCCACCTGTTCTAATGCTTCGGAATATGTCTTTTGGGATAGTTATCATCCAACAGAAGGAGTATACAGAAAGATCATAACTCAAGTACTTCAAAAATACGTGAATCAATTGTTATGAGCTCCATCTAGATTTCCCACGGGAAGTGATATGAATTAATTATATTTATATCATCGAAGAAAATGAGTATTTTGAGTTTATCGAGTTGTTTTGTGTGCGTGTTAAGGACTTAGTAGATTTTAATTTTAATAGGCATCCATCTCAGAGTCCCACATTTTCCCTCTATGAATTGCTTATTTGTATTCATTGAATGATGAAATTATGATTTAGATTTGTTTCGAGCAAGTTTCATTATGTTGTTTTATATATAAAAAAAATTGATCAAATTAATAACATTATTAACGGAATAAACATATCGCAAATTTCTGTGAATTATGATATTTTCTTTCTTGTTCTAAAATGAAGGGAGGCACCCTTGAAGACAACTCCAACACACATTAAAGACATAAAACATCACGACCCTTCACTCTCACTAATTTTCTGACTGGTCCACACAAGCCACTATAGCAAGCATCACTCATCCAACAGCCTCTCTCATTCACACACATCACAGGAAAACATCCAATCAGAACCTTTCACTCCCAGCAACACTACACAACACCCTCCATTCTCTCCTTGCACCCACATTTGGGTCTCATCTTCCCATATAAAACCAGCAAGATAAACAAAAGGGGTAGAACGTTGGAGATCTATCTACTCTCTCTTGGGTAGGACATAGATCATCACCTCTCCCTCGAGGGCTGCCAGATTTATGTTGTTGGACCCAACCCAGGGTATGTTCTCCTTTGTCTTGTCTCCTCCCACCACAACATCCACCGAGTTGACTCACCAACTTAGTGAGCAAAAAAAGCCATCAACCATGCATGCACCCATATACAAGTACATTCAGCATAGGTTCATTAATATTCTTTTGCTCATTAATTTATTTTCTTTATCAACATATTGACATGTAAATTTATTAAATAATTTTAATTAAACACCATCCTTAATTTATCATTGTAATTATTTTTTAAATATGATAATTGATAATCAACCTACTTGTATTATAAATTTTTGAGTTATAAATTTTGATATATTCTAATATTTATTAATATTTTTCCTATATTTCCTTTATAAATATTTAATTAAATAAATTACTTAATTTTCATGATTACTTTATCTTATGTAAGTTAATTCTTTTTATGTAAATATTTAAGGTGCTAGTTTAATTAATTCTATGATATTTTATAGTTAAATAATCATCTAAAATGAATAATTAAATAAATTTTAAATATCAGACAACGAATTTTTAAGTACGAATGTATGTCTCAGTCCATCGTTCATATTTTTTAAATTGTATATGTTTAAAATGTATAAATATATTTATCTTAAATTTTATATATATATATATATATATATGAATTTATAATATTTTTTAACATCAAAATTATATATTCTATTTTTAATTTATTATCAAAATAATTTTAAATTTTAGATTTAACACATCAATTTTAAAATATGAATGGAGGATCTCTATCATTTGTATTTTTTTTAGAAATAGAAAAGTTTACCTGTCTCAAGTGATTTAGAATATTAATTAATATTACATATTAAAATTTAAAAATATTTTCTAAAACAAATTATTTATTTTGAAAATTTTAATTGTAAATAAATTTTTTACTATTAATTTTTCTTGGATAGTTAAAAATTAAATTTATTTCAAAAAATAATTTTTTTACAATTTTTTAAATTTTAATTTTAAACAAAGTTCCTTTACTATGAATTTCCTTCTTATATAATAAAAAATAAAATTTATTTTTAAAAATAATTTTCCTACAAAATATATTTTTTCAAAATTTAATTTTAAACAAGATTTTGTTAACATTAATTTTTTTCAAAATTTTCTCTCAAACTAACAAAAATAAAATTTATTTTTAAAAATTTATTTGTTTATAAAAATTTCCTCAGCTAACTAAATAGACGGAAGAACTATTATTTGTATATATTTTATTCTTTTTAAGTATCTTATTTTTTTTCATTCGTTTATATATATGTATAAAGTTTAAATAGTTAATTTTCATCTTAAAAGGGATTAAATAAAAAAATTAAATTTATATTAAAATTTAATAATTAACTTTGCATATTATTATTCAGAACAGTGCAATAGAATGTTTACACCTTTTCTCATTACCATTCTCGAACTAGATTTCTTAAAAAAATATTAAATATTTTCCTAATTATTTATGATTGTTTCACTTTAATATCAATTTAAGCATAATTATTTTTTACAAGTCAGTCTTTCCATGCTCCACACTGGAAATTTAGATAGTGATTATCCCATCTATATATTTGTAAATAGACCTTGATTTAATTATATTTTCATTAAATTTTAGTTTAAAACAAAATAAATGATATAGATATCTTTATTTTAAAGAATATTTAATATATCATTATTTAATATTTAATATATAGTATGATCGATTTATTTATTTTGTCATTATTTTTTATGTTTAATTATATTTATTTTTTATAAACGTATTTTGCATATATAAACAATAAAAAGTTTTACAACAGAGTACTAGATTAGATCTATATATACAGATTTGTGAGGGTTCTCAGTCTAAGTTTTCCAAAGTAGTTTACAACCTTAAAAAAAACTTATGTAGTTTAAAAGTAATCTTCTATGACATTAAAAATTATTATTTTTTAGTAGTTTTTAAATTTAACGAAGAAATTTACAAAATTATTAAAAATATTTTAAAGTATTTACTTTGATATCTTTGTAAATATTGTAAATGTGAAAAATACTAAATCTTAGCGGATTTAGATTAATAAAATAATATTATATACAATTTTTTTATTAATGTGATTAAACTTTAGTTAATATTTTTAAAAATGTGTTTTTCAAAACTTTAAAACATTATTATCGCATATTAATTTGTTAAAAAATATTTTTATATAAGTAAATAAAAAATAATTTAAAATAAATGAATATAATATGTTTAAATAAATATTATATTATTTAATTTATTTTTCAAATAACATTCATCTTTATTATCTTTTTAATTATACTTATTTTAATTTGTTCTTCTTTCATTATAATTAATCTAAGTCTAAAAATTGATTTAATTAACAAAAATTTTAATTTTTTATTATATTTTTTAATAAATTATATTACAAATGTATATAAAATATTTAAAATTTTAAAATAAATTTCTATCAATTATTTAAAAATAAGATAAAATAAAAATAAAAATAAAGGATTAAATAACAAATTGTAAAGATGATACCATCATTTTTAACACAATAACATACCTTTAAATATAAAAATTTATTTATATATTAATAGTTTTTAATTGTATTAAATATAATGAAAAAATATATTTATATATTAATACTTTAATTTTATTAAATATATAGATAAACATATCAATATTTAATTGAAGAACATCGGTACAAGTTTGATATCCTCAAATTATACGGAAAAAGATCATATTTTAATTAAAAGATATTTTATATGTTCTACATTCTACAGCTTTAATTAAAAGATATTTTATATGTTCTACATTCTACAGCTGATATCATTGAGACACGTAACTATCCTCTAGAAAATTATTGTATGGAAAACATATTAGTGAAATTGAAAGTAAGCTGATTACAATATTATTATCATTATTTTATATTAAATGATAAAATATCTTTGTTACACATCTTAATAAATTTTAATTTGAACTGCCATATTTATATATTCTAACCGTGTGAATATATCTAAACTAAATATACTTTAAATTTGTGGTATTTTTTAAATTTATAATAATTTGAACCATACAAAATTTGAAAATTGTCACAATTTAAAATGTATATTCAGATAAATCTAATTGTACACAAATACAATTAATATTTGCATTTTAGTTTATCTTTCTTAAACGGTTACACGCACAAATGTGTTATTTTTGTGTAAAATAGTGAAAAGATTGTTAACTTTATAGCCAATTATAACCAATTATAATTATAATTACTCATCAGAAACATCCTTTTAGTTACCCAACTTAAATTCTTTGAACTTATACGTGGCAGCCTTTATTGTTAAACTTTAATTCTAATAAAAAAAATTAAAGATGGAATCGGCCGGTTTGATACATTACGCTTGTTGCTTGTATTTTATCAACCTTTACCATATAAATTGGTATTCTCATCCAATATATTTTCTAATGCATTGAATTTTGATGAATGTATATTAAATGAGAGATAATCAAGAGATTTAAACTGCTACATGTAAAGGTGGAACTGCCTGTCCATTTTCAAACGCTTAGGGGCTGGTACCTATAAATACAATCACTAAGTGGCAAGAAAATCAGCAGTGTGAAGGAAAATGGATCAATTATTGTGGGAGAGAGTAGTAACGATTGTTTTGGTTTTCTTTGTAAGCCAAGTTCCCAAAGCAGCAGGAGCCAATGCAGTAGTTCCAGCATTGTTTTCATTTGGAGACTCAATCCTTGATACAGGGAACAACAACAACCTTCAAACGTTGACCAAGTGCAATATTCCTCCATATGGAAAGGATTTCCCCGGAGGAATAGCCACAGGAAGATTTTGTGATGGAAAGATTCCCTCAGATTTGATAGGTAAACTATATCTACCAATTTATATGCATTCTTTTCCTATTACTCGTTGTACAAGATTTATGGATATTTATGATTTTGGCATTTACACTTAGAATAAATTGCACCAATTATTCTATTTAAAGCAAAGAATCGTAGAATACAGAAGATTAAATGTGTGGCAATCGTTTGTTTAATACATTTAAGGACGTTGGTTTTAAGCTTTAGAGATGCATCCCTGAAAGCCACATTTGTACGTGGGAATATAGAGATGGGAATGCCATTTTAAGATATTTTAGAAACTTTGTGTTCGGTTAATTTTTAAAATTGTAGAAAAGTCTTTTTGAAATTTTTAATAACCAAAATTTGTGTTTAATTAGTTTGGAACATGTGAAATTCGCTTTCAATCATGTTTCTGCACGCACTAACCTGCCGCACACGTTAAAAACTGAAAATTGTTAACCATTTTTTCTCCTCCTTCTGTAGCATTTGATTTAACTGAAACTTGTTCCTAATCTCTTGGTGTTGCCTGATCCTGATCGCATGTTCACACGTAAAAGACTTTTTCTTAGTGTCGAGATAATATCAATTAGGCAGAGATACTTGGTGCTCTAACAAATTACTAATAATAAAAATAAAACAAAAAGCACCACTTTGTGTCAAATAATTAATGAGAATTTTATGTAGTTTTGGCTATGATTTTCCCCTTTACCCTCTCTAGACAATGAGGAAAAGCCTTAAATATGATTTGGATGTGAAATAATACATGCAGCGTCGGCTTTGGGAATCAAGGAACTGTTGCCAGCATATCTGGATCCCAAGTTAAGTAAGGAAGACATACCCACCGGTGTAAGCTTTGCTTCGGGTGGTTCAGGGAATGACGACTTGACATGTCACATTCAGGTATGAATTTCAGTAGTTGTATTCGATAAATGTTATTTTGACGTGTAGATAGATATTTAAGATGTGTTTGTATGTTTAAATATTAATGAATTGTTAACTCATCAGGGAGGAGTTTTAACACTATCTGACCAGCTGCGGAATTTCCAAGAGTACATAAAGAAGCTGACATCAATTGTTGGTGAAAAAGAAGCAGCCGAAATCATATCCAAGGCGGTGTTCCTCATTTCATCTGGCAACAATGACGTTGCCATTACCCATTCTTCAGCGTTACGGATGGGAGTGCCTATCGCCACATATTCCGATACTTTAGTTGCCTCCGCTTCAAAATTCATCCAGGTTCCTCATATGCCGTCCAATTAATTTAATTTTATCATAAAATATTTTAATTTGTAATTAATATTACTTACAACATGAAGAATGTATATCAACTTGGAGCAAGACGAGTGTGGGTGCTAAGTACATTGCCACTGGGATGCTTGCCCGGAGCTAGAACTGCAGCTGGGGGGCCGTTAAGGATTTGTGCACCTGTTTTGAATCAAGATGCACAGGTATTCAATGGCAAGTTAGCATCAGCGGTTGATTCTCTGAGAAGCAGCAATGCTACTAATTTTGACATTAGATTCATTGATGTCTACACTCCTCTCAATAACATCGTTCAGAATCCTGCAAGTGCAGGTAACTCATTTTCTATACAGCGTCACTAATTAATTAATAAATAAATTGACACTGAAATATGTGAATAATTTCAGGGTTTGTAAACGTGGCGAATGGGTGTTGTGCGACCGGTACAGTTGAAATTGGAGGGCTATGTAACCTTGTTAGCGGATCGTGTCCAAATCCGTCGCAGTATGTTTTTTGGGACGCTGGCCATCCAACTGAGAGTGCTTATCGGTATGTTGTCTCTTCTATAATGAAGAGTAACGGTATTTCAAGCTTCTTGGCCTCACGTTGACCAAGCATTCACTCTGTTTGATGAATGAAAGAGAAGTCAGAAGTGTAATTTAGATAGCTAGAATTACAAGATGGAGAACAAAAATCTTCTGTCTGTAACAAACATAAGTGTTTCCTTCCTTTTAAGATAAATAAATTTTAAATTTTTCCTTTTATTTTATGTTTCAAATTCTTTCTAATATATTTGTTTATTTAAATAAATTCTCTAATTTCTATTTTTCATCGATAACGACATTATTACTGATTTTAAAAAAGGAGTGTGTATTCTTATACTCAATACATTAGATATGTTACAGTCGTTGGAATATAATATTGGAAAAGCTATTTTAAGAAATTTTAGAAGATGTACATTTGGTTAATATTTAATACTTATGAGTTATGAGAATCCTTTGGAAATTCTTAAGAATAACCACGTTTTAGAATATGGGAAAGTTGCTTTCATCATGTTTTTTTGCTAACCTCACAAACTAACGCATATAATGAAGAAATTTTCATAATTTTTTACCGAATCAGGTAGGGGTGATTAACCACGGGTTCGGTAAACCATAACTATCCAAACAAAGTTTTTTCTGGACCGTTTAAATAATAAGATAATTAAAAAGACATAGTATTACTCACTATTTATTGACACCACCAATTAGAAGTCTGATATAATACTTAGAATTGCTCGTGAGTACTAAATGTATTGCTGACCTGTGCTTTATTCAATTTGATTTCCAACAAGTATCTAATAATTTTCAAAATCAAGGACTAAATTTAATTTTTAGTAATTTTATAAAAATAATATACCATTTTAATATTAAAAAAAAATAATTAACATCAATCATCAATTTCTGAAAGACAAAAATTATTGTTATCACCCTTAACAAATAAAAAATTATTCATTTAATTATTTTTTAAAAATAAATAATTTTTAATCTTTTAAAGATCAAAATATCCATAATTTATCTTTTAAAGATCAAATTAATTATTTTCATCTTTCACAAAATTAATATGATCGACCATGGATATACTAAAACTAAAATAACTATTTACTCTTCTATAAATCAAATTAACTAAAGATTATCCATTAAAAATAAATTTACTTTCTCATAACATCAAAAACCAAAGTAATGATTTATTCTAAATAAAAGAGATTATAATGTAACATTTCAATTATTTATTTATTTACATTAAAAATATTGTTAATAAATATTCTGAAAACACAGTTTAAAAATTAAAAAAAAATATTTTATTAAAAATATTTTAGGTACATTAAAAATTACTGTTAATAATATTTTTATTAATAAATAATTTTAATATTAAAATAAAAATTATTTTAAAATTTTTAATAGGACTCTGGAAAGGACGGTATAAGTGAGCAGCAATCTTCAGAGAATATATGAAGAATCTTTAAAAACCAGCACATTCGGATAAACAAACTTAGGAAAAAGATAGAAAACTTTCACATTAAAGAACATTAAAAACCATGCTCAATAAGTTTCATTCGGGATAGTTTTTAGCTTTAAAATTTTAAAAAGTTAATTTGAATTTTGAATTTATTATAAATTTATAAAAATAGATAAATAAAAAATATTTACTAAAAAATTAACATAATATTAAATTCTATCAATATAAAAATCAAAATTTAAAAATAATTAAAATTAAATTATTATTATTATTATTATTATTATTTTTTAATCATATAATAAATTTAAAATATCATGTATTAATTTAATTTTAATTATTTAAATAATATCAAATCATTTATATTGTTTGTTCTTTTTTTAATGTAATAAAATATTCCTCTCACTGGATATATTTTACTTTAAATAAGTATTAAAATTATTTTCATTTAAAAATAATTTTTTAAAAGAAAGAATTAACTGAAATAAATTGAGTCAACACAATAATTTAATGATATATACATAATATATGTAACTAATTATATATATATATATATATATATATCATCTCATTAATTATAAATAAATATAATATATTATATAATTAATTTATATATGATTAATTACATATTTAGTATTAATGACATTATATATATACACATATTATATATTTATTATATATTAATTATATATAATTTATTAAATTTTTAAAATAAATTATTAATACAAAACGACAATAAAATATACAAAAAATAAAATGTAGGATAGGAATTGCACTTGTTCAGGTAAGTAGATAAATATTAGGGGTGACTAAAAAATATTTTCAAACAGAAATATAAGTGACCAAAAAATTTTGTGGGAGCTCCCGTGCTCGTTTGCTATTATAATTATATATCAGTAAAATAGTGTCTGTTTATAACAATAAATAATAAATAATAAATGTTAATATATAATAAAATTATTTTAAAATGTTATTTTATATATTTTTTAATTTTAATCACTTAAATAATATATAATTATTAAGAGAAAAAATAAAATATAAATATAATAAAGTCATGTTAGAATTTCAAATAAATATATTTTTATTTTTTATAAGTTTGATTTAATATAATATAATTTAAATATACTATTTTTATTGATTTTTAGTTATAATTTTAAAAAATTAATGTCATTATATATATTAATATTTTTTTATTTAATCTAAAAAAATTTAATAACATAAATGTTTAAAAGTTAACTAAATAAAATAAAAAATTCATATAATAGATTAATTTGTTAAAAAATTATTTATAGAAAAAAATTTATACATAAATAACAATTTTTTACCTTTATTATCAAGATTTATACATATTATAATTTGTTGTTGATTATAATAAATATTATTAAACATATAACATATATAATGATTAAGATTAATATTTTATAATTTAAAAAAATTATCATATTAAATACTTATATGAACAACTAATAAGATTTGGTACTATGATATTGATTAGAATTCGTCTTGTGATTGAATATACGAAGAACATTATAATGAGAGAGATTATGTATACTTATTTTAGTGATTTTTTATTTTGAAATGAAATTTTTTAGCTATTAATTTTTTAAAATTTTGATTTTTTTAAAATAGTGAGATAAATTTTAAAAGATAAGCATACCTGTGCATAATCGTCCATTAAAAATTTAGCCGTTAATATTGTAACTAATTTGATGCTTGATGCATGTACTTCATTATTATTATAATCTCAACCACTGATTTTCTAATTTAATGATTGGAAGTACATTTTATCTTATATAATATATAATTTTATTTTAAAGAAGTTGAATCCATTTTTTTTATATAAATCCGTGTGCAAAAAATTGAATAAATTAAACTAAATAATAATAATACTAATAATTTATATTAAATAATCAAATAAATCTTTATAACACATCTTAATTAATAAATTTTAATTTAACCTATGATATTTATACAATTACATAATGTGGATTCATCGAGATATATTTTAAATTTATAAAAAAAAATTTGTAATAATTTAAACTGCACAAAATTTAAAATTTATCTAGATGAGTTTAACTGTACATATTTACAAGAAATGTTTGCATTTTAGTTTAGCTACCTTCAACGGTTGCAAGCACGAGTCTGTTATTTTACTAAAAAGTGAAAAGATTGTTAACTTTATAACCAACTATAATCTTCCATGATGAGTAAAAAATGGAGTAGTGCTTCTGCATAGTTTTAATTACCCAACTTAAATTTTTTGAACTTATATGTATCAGCTTTGATTATTAAATTTTGATTCCAATAAAAAAAAATTAAAGATGGAAGTGGTCTGATACAACACTTATATTTTATAATCTGTATTCTTTATCACATAAATTGGTATTCCCATCCAAAATATTCTCTAATGCGTTGAATTTTGATTAACGTATATTAAATGAGAGATAATCAAGAGATTTAAACTGCTATATGTAAAGGTGGAACTGCCTGTCCATTTCCAAACGCTCAGGAGCTAGTACCTATAAATACAATCACTAAGTTGCAGGAAAATCAACAGTGTAGGAAAATAGGAAAATAGGAAAATGGATCAATTATTGTGGGAGAGAGTAGTAACGATTGTATTGGTTTTCTTTGCAAGCCAAGTTCCCAAAGCATCAAGAGCCAATACAGTGGTTCCAGCATTGTTTTCATTTGGAGACTCAATCCTTGATACAGGGAACAATAACAACCTTCAAACTTTGAGTAAGTGCAATAATCCTCCATATGGAAGGGATTTCCCCGGAGGAATAGCCACAGGAAGATTTTGTGATGGAAAGATTCCCTCAGATTTGATAGGTAAACTATAACTACCAATTTATATGCATTCTTTTCCTATTACTCCTTGTACAAGATTTATATATATGATTTTGGCATTTACACTTAGAATAAAGGGCACCAATTATTCTATGTAAAACAAAGGAATACGTAAGATTAAATGTGTGATAGTCGTTTTTTAATATTATTAAAAATACAATAATAATTATTCTACATACAGTATTCATCAATTTACATATTTAATCAATAGTTTTTAAAAAATAAAATAAATTTAACAAATTATAGTTGAATATAAATAAATATATATATTACTATTTGTATGTTTGAATTTTTTTTATTTGAAACATTTGTTTCAAGCTTTAGAAAAGCATTCCTGGAACATTCTTACGTGGAAATATAAAGATAGAAATGTGATTGTAAGATATTTTACAAATATGTGTTCGGTTAATTTTAAAATTCAAGAAAATACTTTTGAAATTCTTAATAACCAAAATTCGTGTTTAGTTTGGAATATGGGAAATTTGCTTTCATCATGTTTTTGTACTAACCTGCAAACCAGCGCATACTTAATCAAGGCAATTTCATTTCTTGCATAAAAAGAATGTTAACCATTTTAATGTAGTTTAGACTATGACAAAAATCCTTAAATATGATTTGAATGTGAAACGATGCATGCAGCTTCGGCTTTGGGAATCAAAGAAGTGGTGCCAGCATATCTGGATCCGAAGTTAAGTAATGAAGACATACCCACCGGTGTAACCTTCGCTTCAGGTGGCTCTGGGAATGACGACTTGACATGTAGAATTCAGGTACGAATTCCATTAGTTGTATTTGGTAATTTTTTTTATTGATATTATATATCCTAACATAATTTTTATTTTAATAATTTTATTTATTACTTTCTATCTTTCAAATCATTCTATCTTATTTTAAATGTACAACTAATATTTTAAATCTCTCTCACTCCCACTCTCGCTTAATTAAAAATATAATAAATCTTATTTTTTAACCTTTTCTATGATATTACATATCATACTATATTTTCTTTTTTTCAACCTATTCCACCTATTTACACATGTAGATTGATAATTTCCCTCTAATAAACGTGTTGATGTGTTTGTATATTAATATTAATTAGGGAGGAGTCCTAACACTATCTGAGCAACTGCGAAACTTCGAAGGATACATAGGAAAGCTGAGATCAGTTGTAGGACAACAACGAGCAGCTGAAATTGTATCGAAGGCTGTGATCCTCATATCATCTGGCAACAATGACATTGCCATTACCCATTCTTCGCCGTTACGAATAGGAGTGCCTATAGCCATATATGCCGATACTTTAGTTGCCTCCCTTACAAAATTCATCCAGGTTCCTCATAATCGTCCAATTAATTTTATCATTAACATTAATATATAATATATTTATTTTTAATTTCTTAATGAATTGAAGAATCTGTACAAACTTGGAGTACGACGAGTGTGGGCGCTAAGTACGTTGCCACTGGGATGCTTGCCTGGAGCTAGAACTGCAGCTGGGGGACCTTTAAGAATTTGTGGACCTCTTCTGAATTTGGATGCACAGGTATTCAATGGCAAGTTATCATCGGCGGTTAATTCTCTGAGAAGCAGCAATGCTAATTTTGACATTAGGTTCATTGATGTCTACACTCCTCTCAATAATATCATTCAGAATCCTGCAAGTTCAGGTAACTCATTTTCTATGCAACGTCACTAATTAATTGAAACTGAAATATGTGAAACTTTTCATCAGGGTTTGTAAACGTGGCGTATGGGTGTTGTGCGACGGGTACAGTTGAAGTTGGAGGGCTATGTAACCTTATTAGTGGATCGTGTCCAAATCCTTCACAATATGTTTTTTGGGACGCTGGCCATCCAACTGAGAGTGCTTATCGGTATGTTGTCTCTTCTATAATGAAGAGTAACAATATTTCAAGCTTTTTGGTCTCACGTTGACTATGCGTCCACTCTGTTTCGATGGAAAATCAGATAGGAAGGGGTGAAATAAAAAGAAATAAAAGAAGAGAACGAGAAATGAAAATAAATTGCAAATTATATTATATCTCATTTGGATAGGTACAATAGAAGGAGCAAGAATAAAGCTCTCTCATTTGTAGGTGAAAATAGTGTTTTCTTTCTTTAAGTTTAATATAAACTTTAATTTCGTTGATCGAGCTTTTTTTGTTAAATTAATCCTTTAATTTTATTTTAGATTTTAAATTCTCTTTAAACATTTTTTAGATTTAAATTAATTCTTCAACTTCTATTTTTCATTAATTACAAATTAATGAAAGTTTAAGATCAAAGTTTGCCATCTTAGACTCGGTTCACCATGAACCTTATACTTAGCAAACTATCCCTAACCTGAATTTTATAATATTAGTATATTTTTAATGATAACCGAATAAAAGTTACCGCTACAGCAAAACCCAAGTGTACTTGGGAACACAATTTGCACCAGAAAGATTTAGGGTTGGGGATAGTACCTCTTTCAAGTTTTTTTTTTTATTAATGTTTAACTTATTTTAAAATCTATTAAATTTATAAATTTATTTAAAAGTTTATGATATTTTTTTTAATAAATAGATTTAAATCTTTATAAATAATTAATTAAAAATATATAAATTTAAATTCTTTTATAAAAATATTTTATAATTATATTTTTTTAAGTTCTAAAATTTTGTCAATTCAATCTTTACTAATACCACTTGTGAAAAATTAATAAATATTATCTAATAAATAATAAATTTAATATATTATTTTAAATTTAAATAATATTATAATTTATATTACATGCATAATAAAAATATAAATATATAAAATAATTATTATATTATTTATAATATCATAACAAATAATAAATAATAAATCATACTTAAAACATCCAACACAAAACTAAAAATTTTCTTTAAATTTAACATTAAAATAAAATTACAAAATTTATAACAATATCCAACATCATTAAGGTAAAACAAGAAAAAAATAACTAACACACATAAACAAATTTAAATACACATAAAAATTAAAATAAAATATAGAACATTTATTTTAAAAATAAAATAACATACATAATATTTATAATAAATATTATATTTATTATTAAGTGATATATTATATATGATATATATTTTTTATATTAAAATTATTCTAAAGACTAAAAATTAGGTAGAAGTAGATGATATCACATTGAATGAAGGTACATCACAAAAATTATATGCTCATAAAAGTAAAAATACGTGGAATGAAATTTTGGAATTAAAAAAATAAATAAAAACTGAAATTTTGAAATTAGAAAGATAGATAAAGATTGCAAACGAGAGTTTTATTTTATGAATAAGGAAAAAAATTGTTTAGAATTTTTTTAAAATTAAAAATTAAAAATTATAATTTTTTATAAATTATATAAATATATTAATATTATATAACAACAATAATAAAAATAAATATTATGTAAATATAATATATTAAAATAAATATAATAAACCTAATATATTTATAAATTTAAATCTAAATTATTTAAATAAATTCTTTTTAATAAATCTAAAACTATCTCTTTAATATTTATTAAATAAGACGAATAAATCACAAATCAAACAAATTGTAAGTGTGTCTGGTAAATGACCTAACTCATTTTTATTAAAAAAAACCTAAAATTCATCTATAAATCTGACAGAAGCTCCGGTAAATTTGAACAATGTTGGTCATGATTCAGCATTCAGCAAGCCCAAGTCTACTGAGAAAACAAGTACGGCAAAAAATATTTAATGATATATACAAAATATATATATATATATATAATAAATTATATGTTATTTAATTAATTATATATATAAATATAATATAATGTATAGGAATGTATATATTATTAATTAATTACATATACAGTATTAATGACATTATATATACACATTATTTATATTCACATATAATTTTATTAAATTTTCAAATAACATATTAATACAAAATAACAATAAAATATATAAAAGATGGAGTGGAGCATCGGAACTGCATTTTAGGTAAGTAGATAAATATTGGGGTTGATTAAAATATTTTTATAGAGAAATATAAGTTGTAAAAAAATTTGAGAGAGCTCCTGCATGTGATCCTTTGTTGTTGTAATTATATATAGAAAGTTAATAAATATATATTTCAAAAGTATTTATATCCAATGCATTTTATTTTTTTATTATATCATCATTATATTTTTATCTTTTTTTTATTTTTCTATGAACTATCCAATACATCTTATTTTAAAATGTACAAACATCATATTTTTTACATAAACAAGAAAAAGGTATCATAAAAATATTTAATTATAATAAAAAGTGAAAATAATAATTTTTAAGTAATATAAATTAGTTAATAATCATATAATTACTTTAAAACATTATATACATTTCTTTTATTTTTAACCATTTAAATAATATCTAATAATTTATGTTTTTGTTTTTCTTTTACTGTAATTAAATATTCTTCTACCCGGATATATTTTACTTTAACCAAGTATTAAAAGTATTTTCATTTACAAGCAGTCTTTAAAAGAGAGAATAAACTCAAATAAATTGAGTCAAACAATAATATAATAATTTATATATAATATATGTAATTAATTATATATTATATCATTAATTATATATAAATATAACATATTATATAATTAATTTATATATTATTAATTACATATTTAGTATTAATGACATTATATATTAATTATATAATTTATTAAGATTTAAAAATAAAGTAAATAAATATTAGGTAAAGGCGATATTCTCCATTTTCTTTATTTCATTTTTCTTTATAGTTACTCTTTTATATATATATATATATATATAATTTATGATCCCGCATATATTCAATATCTTTTTTCCTTCAAATAGATATTTGCATTAAATAAAAAGAATTCTTGGTCTTGAATAGTAGGAATGACTCAATTATTTCTAACAGAAATATACTTGACAAAAAAAGTTTTGCAGAGCTCCCGTGCTCCTTTGCTATTATAATTATATATTGATCAGACTGTATGATGTGATAATATTTGGTTACATAATAAAAAATAAAAATAATAAATTTAAATTAAATTAAATATAATATAATTATTTAAAAATATTATTTTTTTAAAAAAATTTTGATCACTTAAACAATATATAATTGTTTATAAATAAAAAAATAAATATAATAAAGTCATGTTAGAATTTAAGATAAATATATTTTTATTTTTTATAAGTGTGATTTATACAATAAAATTTAAATATAAATGTTGTTTTATATTTTTTTTAATTTTTGATCACTTAAATGATATATAATTTTTTTTAGATATAAAAAATAAAATACAAATATAATAAAGTCATGTTAAAATTTGAGATAAATTTTTTTATTTTTTATAAGTGTGATTTATGTAATACAATTTAAATATAATATTATTATTTATTTTAATTTTTATAATTTCTGAAAAAATGTTAATGTCAATGTCATTATACTAAATATATATATATATATATATATATGTATATATATAAAGATATTTAATCTAATATGATTTTTTATTAAATCTAGAAAACATTTGTTTTTGGTATAAATATATAAATAAGTATAATTTTGATTTTAGTCTAATGTTTTTATTATTTTATTTTCATAATTTTAAAAAATGATCAATAATATTATTTAATAAAAATATGACGTATATTAAATTATGTCATATAGCTTGTTATGTGATAATGAATATTAATTTTTCATGTTTAGATATATGTTAGTGTTATTTTTAGAGATCATTTTAAAAAAATTAAATGTATAAATATTAAATTAATAAAAAAAACTAAAATTAAATAAACCCGTATATGTATGGATTAAAAGCGCATTTAAAATTAAACTTAGTATTCTGCCTAATAAATACTTATATGGACAAGTAATTAAGGCTTGTCTGATAAATTCTTATGTGTGGACAACTAATAAGGATTGCATAATAATTATTTTAATTGCATGGACAACTAATCAGGCTTGATGCCACGGTATTGATCTAGTCATTAAATATATTAATTAGAGTTTCACTCGTGATTGAATATACGAAGAACATTACAGTGAGAGAGATCATGTATACTTATTTTAGTAATTTTTATTTTAAAATGAAACTTTTAGTCATTAAGTAATTTTTTAAAATTTGATTTTTTTTTAAATTAATGAGATAAATCTTAGAAGATAAAACATACTTATGTATAATCGTTGATTAAAGATTTTGACAGTTAATATTGTAATTAATTTGATGCTTGATACATCTACTTGATTATTATTATAATCTCAACCCTCGATTTTCTAATCTAATGATTGTAAGTAAATTTTATCTTATATAGTATATTTTATTTTATTTTAAAGAGTTCAGTTCATCTCTTTAACAAATCTGTGTGTAAACAAGTTGAATAGATTACACCAACTAATAATATTTTATATTAAATAACCAAACAAATCTTTGTAAGACATGTTAATTAATAAATTTTAATTTAAAACGGTGGTATTTATACATTTACTCATCAGAAAAATGGAGTAGCATTTTTCTAGTACATAGTTTTAATCGCCCAACTTAATTTTTTTTGAACTTATATGTAGCAGACAAGCAGCCTTTATGATTAAACTTTAATTCTAATAAAAAGAAATTAAAGATGGAAGTGGCCCATAAAACGCTTAAATTTTATCCACCTTTACCTTATAATCTCACTTAATACATTCTCTAAGGCGTTGAATTTTTATTTAATGTATATTAATTGAAAGATAAACAAGAGATTTTAACTGCTAATATAAACACGGAAATACATATCCATTTGGACATGCTTAATTAGGAGTTAGTACCTATAAATAGAATCACTACTTTGCAAGAAAATGAGCAGTGAGTAGAAAATGGATCTGTTGTTGTGGGAGAGAATAGTAACGGTTGTTTTAGTTTTCTTTGTGAAGCAAGTTTCCAAAGCAGCAACTCCAAATGCAGTAGTTCCAGCATTGTTTGCATTTGGAGACTCAGTCCTTGATACGGGGAACAATAACAACCTTTTTACTCTCAGTAAGTGCAATCTTCCTCCTTACGGAAGGAGTTTCCCCGGAGGAAGAGCCACAGGAAGGTTTTGTGATGGAAAAATTCCCTCAGATTTGATAGGTAAACTATAACTACAAATTCTCCCTCACTTTTACATCTTCTTCTATAATTTGCAACATGGAATTTCTTCAACCTTGCTCCATTTATTTTCTTTCTCTCCCTCTCTAGTACATGGAAAATATAATTAATTGATTAATAATTATTAAAATAATTAATTAATGATGTATAATAATTAATTGATTATCAATTTAAATGTAAATGAATATTATTAATCTGAATACATATGATTTGAATATGAAATAACGCATGTAGCGTCGGCTTTGGGAATCAAAGAACTGTTGCCAGCATATCTGGATCCTTACTTAAGTAACCAAGACATACCCACCGGTGTAAGCTTTGCTTCTGGTGGCTCTGGGAGTGACGACCTCACATGCAAGATTCAGGTAGGAATATAATCACTTCTATATATGGTAATTTTTATTATATCTTATATTATATTATATATTATTTTTGTATGTTAAAATGAATGAATTGTGAACTGATCAGGGAGGAGTTTTAACACTATCTGCCCAGCTGAGAAATTTCGAAGAGTACATAGGAAAGTTGAGATCAGTTGTTGGAAAACGAAGAGCAGCACGTATCATATCCAAGGCCGTGTTCCTCATTTCATCCGGCGGCAATGACCTTGCCATTAGCCGTTATAATCCGTTACGGATATTCATCCCTATCACCACCTACTCCGATACTTTAGTTGGTTCCATTTCCAGTTTAATCCAGGTTCATCATATACCGTCCAATTAATTTTATCATTAACACTAATATATATATATATATATATATCATGGCATGTAGTTCCGACTCATATTCATAGTAACATTTTTTAATTAATTTTATTAAATAAAAATTATACTAATAAGGATAAATTTAATGATGAATTGTTAATAGGATTTTGTTAGCTAATGTTCTCAGCATGTTATTTAAATAAATCAATAAATGAAAAAAGAAGTTAAAAAAGTTATTAGTGATAACACATAGTTGATGTTAATTATTTGATATTAATTACAATGTGAAGAATCTATATGGACTTGGAGTAAGACGAGTGTGGGTGCTAAGTACGTTGCCACTAGGATGCTTACCTGGAGCTAGAACTATAGCTGGGGGGCCTTTAAGAATTTGTGCACCCTTTCTGAATATGGATGCACAGATATTCAATGGAAAGTTAGCATCGAGGGTTAGTTCTATAAGAAGCAGCAATCCTAATTTGGACATTAGGTTCATTGATATCTACACTCCTTTCAATACTATCATTCAGAATCCTGCAAGTTCAGGTAACTCATTAATTAATTAAGAATTGCAAAATGTTGTGTAATGTAATGACAATTGACACTGAAATATGTGAATAATTTCATCAGGGTTTGTAAACGTGGCGTATGGGTGTTGTGCGACTGGTACAGTTGAAGTTGGAGGGCTATGTAACCTTATTAGTGGATCGTGTCCAAATCCTTCCCAATATGTCTTTTGGGACGCTGGCCATCCAACTGAGAGTGCTTATCGCTATGTTGTGTCTTCTGTAATGAAGACAAACGGTATTTCAAGCTTTTCGGAATAAAAGAGAACCAAAAGTAAAAGTAAAATATAAGTCAATAGCTACAATTAGAAGAGGGAGAAAAAAATGGATCTTTTATTTGTAAGAAAACTAAGTGTTTTCTTCCTTTTCAAGTTTAATATAAATTTTAATTTCATTCATCAAGTTTTTTTTTTAGTTAAATTAACCCTTCAACTTCATTTTTAGATTTTAAATCATCCTTTAATTTTATGTTTCAAATTCGTTCTTATGCATTTTTTTATTTAAATAAAATTTTCTAATTTCTATTTTTCATCTTGCTAATATGATGAAAAGGTAAAATTAAATATTATTATTATTATTATTATTAAAATTGATTGAGGATTTTTTTTCATGTATTAAATTTCAACTAACTAAAATAAGATATCAAAATAGGGGTATTAAGAAGCATCTTATTGGTCTAAACAACCACGCTTCTCCCATGCATTTGATCAAACAGTTGGAAGTCATGTAGATAAAGTATATATGATGCAGATCAGAGTCCAATCCACACCAACGGAAAAATGCTTTAAAACTTGGCATAGATAACACAAATTATAATAACATGGAAAGGGCTTGTAAAATCATATCACTATAGAAGCAAGTTGTGTTCATCGTATTTGCAAGGCCAGAGTTAAATAAAGATCTTTAACTTTGACAAAACCTCTTGTCGAGAACCATCCTATATAATCCTCAAGATCATAGAACCAACTTCATAACAAACACACGCACGCACGCACAACCTTTTCTCTTTCAAAGTTTTTTTATAATACATCCTAACAAATATATAATTTTAAAATATTATAAAATAAAATATTTTAATTATATTTTTATAGTTGTTTAATTTTCACAAAACTTAGTATAAATAATTTATATAATATATAATTATAATTTAATGATTGAATCAATAAATATTATATTTTGTAATAAAGTATAAATATGTGTGTTTGTGTGAAGGTTTAAATGATACCTGATATTAAACTTCGTAAAATAACATTTTCGATAGCTTCTAGTTAAAATAAAATTTAATCAATCTAATTATTAATTTATATTAGATTAATATAATGATTATGTAAAATTTTACACAATTTATTAAATATTTATAAATATATAATTTAATTATGACTATATATTTATATTTTCAATATTATATCATTCATTATAATGAAGTGAAATAATAAAATATTAATTAATTTTTACATTATGTGATATTTAATAAACTTGATTTACTATGTAAAATATTTAATATTTAATATTTAATTTTTAGATTCATAAAAGTCTCTTCTAATAAAAATTTATTAGAAAATTATAAGTTTGATATATAATATCGTTTAATCTTATTTTTATATTTATATATACTTATTTTTAAGTTAACAGATCCAACATCTAGAAGCATTTATTATAATGAATTAACTTTATTTAAAGTTAGTTTTAATATTTTAATTAAATGTTCTTGTACCTTATTATCTTATATTTTTTTATGATTAACAAAGTAATAAAATTTAAATTACAACCTTCTGTTAAATTATTTTAATTTCTACTCCACATTCCTAAATTTATGATTATAATATGCTTCACTTTAATTGAGTAGTATTATAATTTATATTGTTTGACTTAGATATTGCAATATTAGAATTTATATATTATTCATTTATTTTTCACTTATAATAACTTTGTTTATATTTAATACATTTTTTATTTTACAACAGTATTAATATTTTATTAGTTGAAAGAAAGAAGGATAGAAAATCATATTTTGATTAATTAAATTGAATATAACAAAAATAAGTCTAAAAATTTAAGTATTTAACAGTATGAAAATAATTAAGGATTAAAATTATATCCTGACAGATTAAGATAAATTAAAAATTAAGTTTTATTATCTTTATTGATATGAAATATTAAAAATTTAAAAATATAATTTAAATTAATATTAATAAAAAAATTATAATAGTTTTAAAATTTACCTTATTTGAAAATATATTTTTAATTTGATAAATAAATCAAACTTTAAAACTTAAATTAAATTAAAGTTAAAATTAAAAATGCTATTTTAATGACAATATAGATGTACAAACAAAAATTTAAAAAACGCTCTTATTCTAGAATTATGAGTCACATTTATAAAGTAGGAATAAATTAATATATTGTTAATGCATGATATAGATATTTTTAAATTCAAATAACACTTATGAACAAAAATAAAATAAGAATGGTTACTAACCAGCAAGAAATTCTGGAGGCTGAGGTGTGGATGCAGTATTATAGCATTGGAATGAGAGTGATGAACCATATTCAGAATCTGCCTCATGAACGTGGCTGCAGCAAAACAACGCCTTAATGATCCTTCACCCCATTTTCGGCTACTTTGATTTTTCAGGATCACAAACTCATGAATACAATAGGGAATCAAGGAGTAGCAAAATTTCCACTTTGTAATGACCATCACATTTGGGTAGAAGAAAACCCCTCTTGTATCTCCGAGGATTTCTCCTCAAACTTGATTCTTGATCCAATAATTATTGTTTTACGGTAGAAAAAAATTAAGTTATACAAAGATTAAACTATATATAATTATATATTGTTTTTTATTTATATTATAACTAATTTTAATTTTATAATACGTCATTTTTGATTAATTTGTTTTTATTTACCAATTATAATTACTATTGATGCGTTCAAATATCTAGGATATGTAGGATTAAAAATCCTTGAGGAAAGAATAACTTTACATTTTAATTTTGAGACTTTGGATATTGTATTGTATTTCCTGATTTTATTATAAGTGTTTTAAATTATTAAAAAATAGATAAAAAAAATAATGTGTTTTAGAGTAACACAATAGTGTCATATGTAGCTAATTAAAGATGAGTAAAATAATACTCATTAGTAGAATCTTACAGAAAAATAATTTTTTTTTTCTCTTCATCTTCTTATTTATGAATATCAGTTATCGATGGTATTCTCAATTTTGTTTCGGATGCACACAACAACTATGAGAGGAAGTTTGTATTTATAATGATCTCATATCATGTCAATGCATGTAAAAAAATTGTGAGCTTTAAAATATTTTTTATTAAATAAATTTAAAAAATTAAATAAATATTATTTAATATTTTCATATAATATATATTTATTAAATTTTCCTAAATAATATTATTTCTACTTTTTAATTATTAATCTAATTGATAAAAAATAAAACTAATGTATAAAAATATATAACTAATCTAATTAATAGAAAATAAAATTAACCAATAAAAATATATAAATAATTATTCAAAAATCTTTCCTTTCTAAAAAATTAATTAATAATTTTATATTATATAATTTTTTTAAATGATCGTCGATGTATATTATGTATATATCATCAATTTAATTTTATGAATTTTTCTACATCTTATAATTCTATATTTTTTATAAAAAAAATATACATTATTCTTAATATATAAGTTAATATTAATATTTCTTTATAATCACAAATACATTGTGTATGCTAAAAAATTGTTCTACATAAAAGTTGTTAAATACTAGATAAATGTTTATTAGTTATAAATAATTTCGGATGCAAAGTATGCTAATAAACACAAACATACACGTACTCGTACATGGCCAGACCATAGTAGCAGCAGTAGTTAGCGATCACTCACGGTTCAAAAATAACGAATAACAACAATGTTACCCTATGATTTATTATTAAAGAATTATAGTGATGTGTTTAGATATATTCTTTGAAAATTAGTGAATAAAATTTGACATAAAGTACACATCATATGGTGACTAATTCAAGGGTGATTTGATCTCCGGCGACAGGAAGCAACAAGCAGATTTAATGGCGATTAACTGAACTGATGGTGGTCTCTCTTTGTCCCCATTCAAATCATCCAAACTCGTTGAAATTAATCCTCCCATCCTGCAAAATGATGCTGCAATAACAATTCACATGAAGAGCAGAACCACCAGAGAATAACAGCAGTACATTTTAAGCAACCGGTTAGTAATTTTTTGAAAAAATTATTTTAAGCAACTTTTAGCATTCTAACTCCTAGCTGATACGAGAAAGATATTTTTTTCTATTTTATTTTTAGTATATTTTTTAATCTAATTTTTTTATCTATTTATTTTTATAAATTTAATATTATTTTATTCTTTCATAATAATATTATTAATTTTGATTTATTTTTTATATTATAATAAAATATTATATTTTAAATTATTATTTTGACATATTAAAAAATATTCAATCATTTGATAAAAAATAAAATTATAAAAATATTTAATTTTAAAAAATTATTTAAAATTTATTTATGTAAAAATTTTAAAAATATTTTTATTTAATTAAATTTGAATATATTTATTATTAAAAATTAAATATATCAAATTTATCATATTTTAATATATTATTTAATTATTTTTATTTATCATTTTATATTTATCACAGTTAGTTTTACTAAATATTTTTAATTTAACTAAGAGCTAGTTAACTTTTACTTTTTAACTAATTTTATCAAACACATTCATTATATATTTTATTTTTAATAAAAAGAAAAAAAATTACTAAGATGTGAAGTAATAGGCAGAAATAATTTTAAAATTTTATTTTAAATAAATATTAACATAATATAAAAATAGATAAATCATTATTCATTTAAGAGTGAGTGAATCCTCAGCATAAGAAAAATCCATAAACCATTTTGTTTTGATTTTAACACATCACACAATGGTCATGGTTTCACTTTCTCATCATTATCCAGGAGTTTCTTTCTCATCATACATATAAATTCTTCGTAATCAATTTTCCCATCCTGCAAATTGAAATCCCAGCCATAAGTCATCACAAGTCAAATGAATGGAAGAACTATGAAATTATAACAGAATGGAGCCTAATAAACTATGTAACATACGTAATCATTATCAAATGCATCGATGGCTTCATCTACGACCGCTTCATCTCCCATTAGATATTCAGTCAAAGTTTGTCTAAACTCATCTCTTCTTATACAACTGAACGAAATCAGCATAAAGACTCAGTTAACAGCTTTGAAAATAGACGAAAATCTTATATTAACTAAATTATATGGACCAGTGTTGGGTGGCATTCAACATCTAATAACTTGTCAGTTAGTAATTCTGATTCAATGGCTAAAATGTTCAAAACATGACTTAAATAAGTGATATGTATGGAAGGATCAAATTAAAATGAACTTCATACTAACCCCCGGTTATCCTTGTCAAAGTATTTAAAAGTCTTAAGCAAATGTTTATCCTTCTCAAGTATGTGCCTGTTTATATTGGCAATGAAGCATTCTATGTAGTCAATAGTTCCACTCTGATCAACATCAACCTGACCAAACATGTGAAGAAGGAAAGTATGCAGTTTATTTGTTGTTAAGATCAGTTTTAAAAACTAATTTTATGCATTAAAAATAATAAATTTTGATTGGAGAATAAAATATTTATTACATTGAAAACATAAAAATATACTAATTAATTTTCATTAATAAAAACTTACCTAAAATCGACATTAAATTACAGAACTTACACTGTCTATTAGATGCCTCATTTCAGACTCACTAATCTTGAATCCCAATTTAGTAAAAGCAACTTTAAGCTCTTCGTATTCGAATCTACCACTTCTATCAGTATCAATATTGTTGAGCATTTGTCTCAAGTCGTAGTTTTCCTCCACTGAAACATTTTCTTTTACAACCTTCCATATCAAAAAATTAAAAATAAAAATTTTATTACCAGAAAGATAGTCAGTCTTTTGTTTTCTATCTTCTTATATATATTTTATTTAGACCATAGATATCCTCTTCATAAAATAATAGTATTGAAACGCCTTCTCATGTTTTACTTAAACCAAGCAACTGTAACTAATGTTCATTTTAAATTTTTTGTCTTCTCACTTTCCCCCTACTCTATCAACTACATCCAAGACTAGTCACCTTTTGACTAAAAATTTTAAGGCACCTTTAAAGCGAGTTTCTTTATCTTGTTAATTGCTCTGAACCGTTTCATCCTAATTAAAACAGCTTTGGCTATAGGCTCGTCAGATGCTTCACCACCTTCCTTCATCCATGGGTGTTCTGGTTCAAATAAATAATATAAGTAAACTTAATAATTAAAGTTGGTCTGTTCTGTACAAATACAACTTCATACTAAGCAGAATACTGAAATAATTTTAGTTAGCTGGGTCTAAACTGAAGTACATGTGTATCATCTTAAAATTTGTGTCTAATTTTTTTTTTTCATAAATATTAATAAGGCCCCCACTCATTAATGCACATGAAGAGAGTTATATACATAAAATTTTAACATAACTATGTCATGTGAAATTTTTAACATCCCTATAATTGAAGGATTTTTTAAAATTTTTTGCTATTGCAATTGGTGGCTGAAAATTATTTTACATTTCAGAAATGGAGGGATGATTTTTTTTAGAGTTAGGATAGCACAATATAATATATATTTTAAAAACCATGAGAATGTGAGTGGGTGAAACCGAAAACGCGATGACATACTTACCAAGAGCTTCAGAAGCAGTAATGCGTTTCTTAGGATCATAATTCAACATTTTCCTTATCAAATCTTTTGCAGCGACTGAAACATAAGGCCATGGTGTGCTCCGCAGATCGATATTGCCTCTTAAAATAGCATCAAATATGCCCTTCTTGGTATCTGAAATTGTCCCACAGCCCACAGGTGAGAACAATATTAACTTTGTTATATTTTCCTGCATATCTTTTTAATTACTCCCTCCTACTTTATAGAGGAGATTTAAATAAAAAAAGTATATATATATATATATATATATATTATTTTAAAAATATAAAAATAATTTAATATTTTCTTTATTTAGTAATTGAAGAATTTATAACAATAAAAAAAGTAAAAGGATTTAAAATTATTCAAGAAATATATATATATAAAAATTTTGATACATTATCAATCTAAACATTTTTATATTATTAACCAATTAAAAATTACAGTAAGAATAATTTTTTAAATTATTATAAAAACTAATTATATTCAATGATAAAATTTAATTGAGAGATTCTAATTATGTGATTTTTTTACACTCATTCAGTTTATAATAATTATTTTAATATCTTGAAAAAATTTGGTTTACATTAAATTGATGATTTTTAATGAATTATTAGAAAATAATTTAAAAATTTTGGAGAGAGATTGTCTAAAAATTAAAATTAAAATTAATAAAGATTATTTTATTGATTTAATTTGGAAAAGAACTTTAGAAGATTTTGAAAGAGAAATAATTTTTTATGAAAATAAGATTCAATAAATTATGAATTTTGATGAATTAAATAATTTAATTCTCTAAAATTTATGTATGTGCGGAATTTAAGATAATATTCTAAATTTGTGACAGTAGATAACGTATGCATAAAGATTTACGGTGTGAAATGTAATGTTAAAATATTTAATTAAAGGCAATAAATAATTGTATCATAAATTTTTATAATTTAAAAAATATACGATAACAGAGAAGGTTATAAATATAAATTTAAAATTTGTTATGTGAAATTTAAAATAAAAATTTGAATAAAACTAATAAAACATACATTAAAAAAATATAATGATATAAATTTAAATTTGACAAGTAATTGAGTAAATTAATTAATTTTTGTTTAAAAAAATTTAAGGATAATGATAATATATAAGATCCATTAAATAAATTATTCTTTTATTTAAATATTTAAATTATTGTGATAATCTTTATTGATTATTATGTGATTTTAATTTTTTATCTAATGATATTATGGAAAATGAAATTCAATGAATTAAATTAAAATAAATTTATTAAAATTTGGATTGGGTAACAAACAAAATTGTTGTAATCATAATTTTCAATAGGTTTTATTTACATCCAATTAAAAACAAAGTAAAACATACTTAATGTGAGGAGATGAGGACTGTAGTGTTTATATGGGAGAGAAGGCTAGTGTATTTTTTATTTATTTTTTTGCTGTTTTATGTATGGGGAGAGAGAATGGTGGATGAGTGTGTGATGTTTAGAGAAGGAGAGAAATGTGTATGTGCTTCTGTGTAAGTGTGATTATGGGATATAGTCATATAGATAGAAAACTGTGAATAGGTGCTGTTCATCCATCCTCTTCAGTATAGATCTTTGAGACGAAGAGAGAAAAATATATGTGTGGATTAGATCCACCAATAGACCCTCCTCAAATATCTCTTGTGTTACATGCATATAAGACTTCTCTCCCGAGATGAAACAAAAAATATCCTTTATTTTTTCTACAAAACCATGATAATGAATCCAAAAATCTAAAACGGATCCACCAAAAAAAAAAAATATAGATTTCCAAATATTGCTGCAGTTTTACATTTATTATTTTTTTTTTAGAAGAAACTTATGTTGTAATGGAAAATAAATTTATTTTGAATTTTTTTTGTGTTTTTTATTTTAATTTTTATTAATGAACAGAAAATTAAATATAGGTGATAACACAGCAGTAGCAAGAGAAACAGGATAACTAGACTAACAAATTATCACCTCATCCTACACTAATTGAATTCGTAATTAATTAACTATATTAAAAATCATAACCCGTAAAAAATCATTTTTGAATTGTAAAATATGAACAATATTTCATATAGCAAAACATAAAAATTTTTAAAAAATGATACTAAATAAATATAATAATATTTATTATATAAATTTTTTAATATGATTTTGTAATATAAAGAACGATCATATATATATATTGTTTCTGAAAAGATTCATTTTAGAAAAAAAAATGAAATAAAAAGTATCTAAAATTCAATAGATATATGTAAGAGAACGAATATTAAAATATTAAAAAAATAAAGAAAAAATTCGCCCATAATAAGAAATCTCATACACACCGGCACAAAATGGAGGTACCCCATTAAGGAATATGTATAAAATGATTCCTGCGCTCCAAACATCAATCTCCTTTCCATAATTCTGTTTTAACATCTCTGGAGCCGCATAATATGCACTTCCAACGATATCTTTGTACACTTTACCTGTATAATTCATTACTATTTAGTACAATACAATGAAGAAAACCATATTTCCACAACGTCAAAAATAATTTTCTGTTTCAAATTAAAATATATAAAAAGAGATAAAACATAAATATGTAATATGATAAATAATATAACAGAAAAATGAAAAAAAATATATTATAAAATAATATATTTCACTTATAATGAATATAATTTCAAGAATCAATGATAAATTAAATAGAGTAATACGCCAAAAATTAGCACACAAAAATAATGAAACATTTAAAGGTATATTTATATTTTACTCTTAAAATTGAAATTATAATAAAATTGAAATAAATATTATTATTGTGCGTCTTATACCCATGATTTTTTTTCTAAATTTTTTTTAAAATATAATAGATAATGCAATAAAAAAAAAGAAATCAACAGAAGAATAGATGTATGGTAATCGATACTTCACTTATAAGAGCTTTGAACTTGGGAAACCAAGTTCTTTGCTAATATAAATGAAAAAAAAAAAATCATACTATAGTTTCTAAAAATAGCAATAACTAATTTTATATAATTTTTAAAATTAAGAATAAAAAAATTTGCCAAATAAAAGAAGATGGCTGAAAAGGAGTAATATTACAATAGTGATGAAAATTTACTCTATAAATAGGTCCAAATTTGTTTGTCTCTATACTTGACTCTTTATTAATGTTAGGTATATTCGATAAAATTAATGAATTAATTAATTAAAAGTTAAAAAATTAAGTGAGAAGATGAAAGATTAAAAATAAAAAATTAACTAAAATAAAAAAAGTGATAAGTTAACAAATTAAATTTAAATTGTTTAATAAAATTAGTGATTGAAATATTTGATAAATATAAAAAAAATAATCATATTTATTATAATTTTTGCATAAATCTTTTGATAAAAAATATATTAATAACATTTCCAATAATTATAATTTCTAACAAATATGATTTTGGAAAATAAAATAAAAAATTCTCCATACTAAACACTTTGTAATGATATTGGCTAAAGAAAATAAAAACAGAAAAGTTTTGTTAAAAATTAAGTTGGAAATCGTTGTAAATGTGTCAAGATGGTGAAGTTATCCAACCTGAATTTTTTTTCTAGTTAATCCAAAAAATTTAAAATGAAATGTTAATGTTTCGAATGTTATGGTAAACGAAGAAGAAAGAAGGAGAAGGATGTAGAATTAGAATGGAGAGAATGATATTGTAAATGAAAGTAAAATGAAAAGGAAATTTGAAGAGAAGGGAAAGGGAAACTAACCTTGTTCAAGGAAGAGAGAGAATCGAAAATCGGTGGCTTTCAAAGGAGCCTCAGAATGGTTACTAGCCAGCATGAAATTCTCGAGGCTGAGGTCTCGATGCATTGTACCATTGGAATGGCAGTGATGAACCATATTCAGAATCTGCCTTATGAACATGGCTGCATCGCGCTCCGAGTAGTTCCGTTTGGCAACAATACGGTCCAAGACTCCACCACCAGTGCAGAATTCGGTGACAAGGTACACATTATTCGAATCCTCATAGACTCCCCTGAATTCCACTATGTTGGATTTCCCTGAAAGATGCTGCAGAATCCTAACCTCTCTTCTAAGATCTCCAATTTCTTGCATGCTCAACAGATTTTCCCTTGGAATAGATCTGCACGCGTATTCTTTCCCCGTGGCTTTGTCCATACACAACAGATAAGTGACACCAGACTCGCCTCTTCTTAGTTCTTTCTTCTTCTCGAATATCTTCCCTATGTCAACGTATTGGTTCCCAAGATCGGGTTCGTGAGAGGAAGGAAAAGGGAAAGAAGAGGAATCTGAGGAGGGGACATTAGGGACTAAGGTCAATTCACCCCTTGGCTTCCTGCAGCAAAACAAAGCCTTAAACGCCCTCCACCCCATTTTCCTCTCTACTTCTATTTACTTTCCTATCAACATCTCTCCCACCCTCACCCTATATATACATATATATATATAAAATTCATTTATTCCTTTTAATATTATTCATTTCTATTACCATTCTTTTTTGGGTGCCTTTCTTGTTCCCTTGGATCAGTGACAATAATATAGTATTTGTATGTTTGTAGCTCTGGATTTGAACCGATTCCATTGGTATTGGTATGAGTAGGAGACAAAGAATTGCATTTGATTAAAAACGTTAAGGATTAGAATAAAATGAACGCTGCGCATCTATGTATTAATTTATAATTGCACCCAAATTTCTTAAATACTATCTATATTTAACTTTTATGACACGAAAGTGACTTTCAGACACCATAGATAAATAATAAATGTCATTGATGATAGATTTTAAAAAGAATAATAATAGTAAAATGTTAACCCATATTTTAAGCGCATTTATTAATGAATAAAATGAAAATCTTTTATAAAAGATCATTTATACGCCTACTTTTATAATTTTCAATGCATCCTTAACATAATTTTATATAAAAAAAAAGTTACTTTCAATTTTTTTTGGTACCTTTAAAACATCCATCAATTACAATTTAATATTTTATTTTTAACTAACAAAAAATGCTTGAAGAGTATTATATACGTGATTAAGTTCAGTTTATAAATATAAATTAAAGTAAAGAATATTAATTTTTTACTAGCTTAACAATCATGTATTTTTTTTTAAATAAAAGGAAAGTATTGTAATTTGATAGAAGTTATAAATTATATATATTTTATTTTAAAATGCTTCTGATATTTTATTAATATATATTATTGGCTTATAAAAAAAATTTAATTAGATGGGAGCATAGGTTTGTCATAGCCGATTTGGGAAATTTGACATAGCATTAGTAACTGTTTTGAAAAAAAAAAAAAACTGCATCGTTCATTCACTGTAACCAAAGAGACGTAACTTCAGCTCTTCATTTAAAAGGAATGTAAATAAATAAATTTACGCCAAATAAGATTGATATCTTTAAAATTTATTAAAAAAATATTTATTTATTTTTTAGCATTTTTATATTTTCATTATCCATATTAAATCATAAAAAATCAAGAAAGATGTGGGTATAATTGTATAATTGAAAAAATATATGATCTTATTTTTTTATATAAATTAAGAAAATTTGTATAAGATAAAAAATATATATATAATATTTTTTCACAAATCTCTGAAAAATGTTAACGCAATTCTCCTGTGACTTCATCCATCAAGACAAAGAGGCCGAAAATTTTTGTAGTGAGAGAACGTCTTAGGAATTATAGTCTTATTTATTTTTCACAAATTGTAGTTTATTTAAAACATCTTTACAAAGTTTAGCATTTAGGTACCATAAAATTTTACATGAAGTACACACGTTGACCAATCGAAGAGTGATTCAATATCCAGCAGCAGAAAACAGAGAAAAATCCAGAAACCAGATTGTTTTCATTGAAATACATCAAACAATCATCGTTGTTTCTCTTTGTCATCATGATCCAGGGTCCCCTTTCTCATCATAGCTACAAACTCCTGGTAGTTAATTCTCCCATCCTGCAAATTGAAAGCCCAACATACGTCAAAAGCCACATGGAAAAGCACAAGTATGAAATTATAACAGAGCCTAATAGAGTATAAAGTTTAAACCATGTGACATACATTATCAGTGTCAACGTCATCGATGACTTCATCTATAGTCTTTTCATCTCCCATTTGATATTCAGTCAAAGCTTGTCTAAGTTCATCTCTTGTTATATAACTGAACAGAGTCACCAAAAACAGAACATCAGTTTTCAAGAAGCTTGAAAATAGAAGAAAATCTTATATTAACTAAATTATATGGACCAAAGTCAGGTTGCATTTAACATGTTGTCAATCAGTGATTCTGATTCTTGTTAATCAGCTCAATACGTGACTTGAATGAACTAAAAGTATGCAATATATGCATAAGGATGAAATTAGTGAACTTCATACTGACCCGCTGTTATCCTTGTCGAAGTATTCAAAAGCCTTATACAAATGCTCTTCCTTCTCAAGTTTATGTCGGTTTATAGTGGCGGTAATAAATTCTTGATAGTCAATTGTACCACTCTGATCAACATCAGCCTGACCAAACATGTGATGAAGGAAAAGTATATAATTTATTTATTGATATTTTTATATAATTTTTAAAACATTTTAAATTTAGGTGATAATTTTTTATTCTGAGTAAAATATTTATTGTATAAAAAAAGTAAAGTATAATAATAATTATTTTTAATGATAAAAGTTACTTAAAATTAACAATAAGGTATAATATTAACAAATAATTAATTATGCTTGATGAAGAGAAAGGGAGGAAGTATATGCTTTAGAAAAATCCACATGGGACTGAACTTACAGCGTCCATTAATTGCTTTATTTCATGTTCACTAAGCTTGGATCCCAATTTGTTCAATCCAGATTTGAGTTCGTCGTATGTGATTGTGCCGCTGCGATCAGTGTCCATATTATTGAACATTTGTTTCAACCCCTTGATTTCCTCCTCTGACAGGTTTTCTGCTATAACCTTTCACATCAAAACAATACAAATAAAAATTCTGTTACCAGGAGGATAGGAAATATTTTATTTTCTACATTCTAATTTTTTTTTTTAACAAGCAAGGCATCTATCTTATCATATATTTTATTCAAATTTTCATACACTACTGAAAAAATTGAGGTACCTTCAAAGCAAGTTTCTTCATCTTGTTCATTGCTCTGAACTGTTTCATCCTAATTAAAACAGCACTATCTATAGGCCTGTCAGCTGCTTCACCACCTTCCTTCATCCATGGGTGTTCTGGTTCAAATGAGTAATGTGAGTATCCTTAAGAATTGAAGTTAGTCTGTGTAAAACAAAGCTTCATATTAAGCATGAAGCCTGAATTAATTTTAGTTTATTGGATGTAAATCTAAACTGCAATCCATGTCCAAACCCCCTGTATGATAACCCTAACCCTACAATTGAAAGATATTTTCCCTCTTATTTTTCATTTGAAAAATGGGGTTATGACTATTTTTAGAGTTTTAGATCACATTGTATACCAGAAACACCATTAGAATGTGAAACTTAGAACGCATTGTCATACTTACCAAGTGCTTCGGAAGCTGTAAGGCGTTTCTTAGGATCATAATTCAACATTTTTCTGATCAAATCTTTTGCAGCAGACGAAATAGAAGGCCATGGTGCACTCTCCAGATCCAGATGACCTCCCAAAATAGCATCAAATATGGCTTTCTCGTTTTCTAAAATTGTCCAACATAAACGGTCACCACACCAATAAAAATAATTCTAAAACAATATATATTAGCTGAAACATGACACATGAAGAAAGCAAGAAATTGACATTGTTTTATAAATAAATTAAATATGTATGGCATGTCAATTAGTCTTTGAAATATAAACAGACATTAAGACTTGCCATATAGTGTGATCTTCCATGCTGTTTAAGTAAACAGGCAACTAGTTTTAGGACGAGCTCAATTTTGCAATTTATTCCCATACTTAATTTAACCACCAGAACTATGCACAGGTGGCAATAGAATTCCAAATGATTATTTTAATTTATTTACGGAAGCATGAGGAGAAACAGAGTCATTGCATTATATACTTACCAGCCCAAAATGGAGGGACCCCGCTTAGGAGAATGTATAAAATGATTCCAGCACTCCACACATCAATCTCCTTTCCATAATTCCGTTTTAACACTTCCGGAGCCACATAGTATGCACTTCCAACAATATCTTTATATACTTTACCTGTACAATCGTTACTATTCAGTACAAGCCAACCAATAGATTTTCACACACAAAATAATCAAGTTAGTTGTATCCACGTTGTAATACCAAAGAGAAAGTTATGTTCCAGCGCACATAAATAATGAGATATTTTGATTTGTTTGTCTCTATCATTCTCTATTAATGTAACTGTCATTGTCCGCAGAACATTATTGATAATAATAAAAGCAGGGGAAGCACGCCTCCGTAGGACATATGCATGTTGTTGTTAGTAAGTACCTAATTTTGTTTCGGTAACGAGATTACCAAGTTCACCAGTGCCATAGCCGAACGAAAGAAATCATAACAGCCAATAGGAAAATTGCAAGTGTGCACCCAAAAGGGATATACACGGAAATAATAATAATAATAAATGTAATAGAAGTTATGATGAAAAAGGAAGACGTAAATTAAAAAAAAAAAAGGATGGAGCATGAGGTGTGAGATAAACTGAACCTATAAAAATAATTGTTGCAGTTTGAATCATATGATGTCATGTTAGTAGTCACTCTGATACATATTGGTCCACTAGCCACAGGTGACCTGGCTTCTTGTCTCTGCTTTTTTTCTGTTGTTCTTTTTAAAGAATGGGAAACCGTTTACTCGGTTGACTTGTCATAATCATATTGAAGATCGTTTACTTGGTTGACTCCATGTTTCAATAATAATAATAATAATAATAATAATTGACTCGGTCATATTGGCTCATGATGTAATTAGTCTTCGCCGGAGCTTTAACAACTAATTCAACTCACTAATATTTTGGCAAGCTAATTAAGTTAGTTTATCCCATATGCAACCTAATTTTTTTTGTAGCTGAGAACAATGTATAATATAAAGTTGGAATCCAAAAAATAAATATAAAAAGAAAAAAAGGAGAGTGATGTTGAAAACATAAGGGGGGGAAATGCAGAAAGAAATGAAAATGGAAAAGCGCATAGAATCCTGAACTAACCTTCTTCAATGAAGACAGACAAACCAAAATCGGTGGCTTTCAAAGGTGCCTTAGGATGTTTACTAGCAAGCAAGAAATTTTCGGGTTTGAGGTCCCTATGCATGACTCCCATAAAATGACAAGCATGAACCACATTGACAATTTGCCTGAATATAGAAGCAGCTTCACTCTCAGAGTAATTACCTTTGGCAGTGATTCGATCAAAAAGCTCACCACCCAAACAAAGTTCCATGACCAAATGCACGTTCTGGCTATCCTCATAAGCACCTTTAAAGTCAACGATGTTGGGTTGTCCCGTAAGATGCTGAAGGATCATAATTTCCCTTCTCACATCCTCAATTTCATTCCTTCTTGTTAGCTTCCGCTTAGGAATGGACTTGCAAGCATACTCCCTCCCTGTTCTCTTTTCAGTGCAAAGACGAGTCACACCAAATTGACCCTTTCCTAGTATCTTCCCAAGCGTGTAAAGTGATGTGATGTCAATGTAAGGTTGGCCTAGTATTATTCGTGATGATGATGAAGATGATGATGATGATGATGATGGAATTGGGTCTGAGTTTAAACCACCACGGTATGGGGGACGAGGAGGTCGTGGTTGCGGATAATAAGGGACAATTTCTGTTTCAGCGTCATGCGTTATGGGTATGCTGTTGTTGTTGGGGTTGTTGTGGGGTTTGCCGAAGCACTGCCCCATGTGGTGTGTTTGTGGTGAGATTCAATGAACAATTTCTTTCAGCTTTAGGTGCCTTCTCACCCTTGGAAAACCAAACACTTTCAATTTATGCTTTGCTTTTCCTTTTGGGTTTGAGATATGGGATGCTCCTTAGTCCTTACCTCACTCGCCAAAAAGCATCATTCCTCTCTATGCTTTGCTGCAGTTTGAGTTAAACACCCCTTTCGTGCTTTTGGTGCTACCAAGGATTCTCCTCTTCTTATGCTCTCAATTCCTTTTATTTTTATACTTTTAATAATATCAATTTTATTAAGTTATTAACCAATCAACTTAAGGTGCGTGGTGAGCGAATATTTTCGATCTCATTCCGCGTAGCAAGTCAGCACTCAGCTTACACGTAAGTCACATAACACACTCAATATAATTCTTCTCTCTTTGTAAAACAAAAAAGGGACAATTCTTTGAATAAAATCAGCTTTTAAAATATTTTTACAAACCAAGAAAACTCAAAAAATAAAAATAAATCATCCAGTATATTTAATTTCCAAAATTTTCTTTCGAATTTTATCATTGAGTTCCAACTATACAGGCTTCGACGGGAAGTTCTAAATTGGATTATTCAAGAATCCCATATTCTTCAGGAGATATTTGGGTTAGCTTTCTGGTTAAGATTGTACTCTACTCTCCGCGTTTTCGCCACTAGTACTTTATGACTCAAAGTCATAGGAGTTCGTCAGCACCAAAACAAAAGAAATTTGTTCATTCAACATTCCAAATATCTCATTTCAAATGTATTAGAATAAACATATATAAAACAAAAGTAAAAAAAAATCAATATATATATTAAACTAAGAATATAAATAAAAAATATCTTTACCGTTAAAATATATGATATTTTATATTTAAAAAAATGTTACATCGATCTAAGATGATACTTAAAGAAAACGCATCAAACATAATAAACTAATTAACCTACTAATATCAGTTTAGCTGTGAGAGATTAAACTAATTTATATGATACTTTAGGTTTGAACCTCGTTATTAAGGAAAATTTTCAACAATAAAATAAAAGCAGTGGGAGAATTGAGAAAAGAAGAAGTAGATGTAAAACAGGGAAGGAAAGAGAATAGAAGGAAGAGAGGAAGTAACTAAAATACCAACCTTCCTCAATGAAAATGGAGAGTCCAAAATCAGTAACTTTGACTGCAGCATTCTGGTCCTTGGTGGCCAACAAGAAGTTCTCTGGCTTAAGGTCTCGATGCATTACACCCATGAAATGACAAACATGAACCACATTCACAATCTGCCTCATGACAGTGGCTGCTTCACGTTCGGAGTAGTTTCCTTTGGCAATGATACGGTCAAAGAGTTCACCACCACTGCACAATTCCATCACAAGATGCACATTCTGTCTATCCTCATAAGCTCCCCTGAATTCCACTATGTTTGGTTGCCCTAAAAGATGCTGCAGAATCATAACCTCTCTTCTAACATCCTCAATTTCTTGCGCGCTCAACAGCTTCCCCCTTGGAATTGATTTGCATGCATACTCTCTTCCTGTCATCTTCTCCACACACAGATAAGTAACACCGGATTGCCCGCTTCCAAGTTCTTTCTTCATCTCGTATATCTGGTTTATGTTAACGTACGGTTTCCCAAGAATTGGTCCTATTTGTGAAGAATGGGTAGATTTGAGAGGAGAAGGAGGTGCATGCGGAATTGGCATTACGCCGGTTTTCCTCGAGTGTTTGGATGCATTTTCAGGAGAGGAATCTGAGGAGTCCACAATCGCAATTTCATGGGGCTTGCTGCAGCAAAACAACGCCTTAAACAGCCCCAATCCCATTCTGAATTTTCAAGTACCAAACTGATGAAATTCAAAACTTGTATTTGCTTATTGCTGTCAACATCCGTGCCACCCTATTTATATAATTAAATTCATTATTCCATTTAACATCATTGATTGCTATTGCCAATTTTTTCGGTGCTTTTCTTCTTCCATGGGATTAGTGGCAGGAATATAATAATTTGTATGTTCTGGATTAGAACCGATTCCATTACTCTTCCCTTGGTATTGGTACGAGTAGGACTCAAAGAATTGCATTGGATTGAAAACGTCTAAGGGTTTGGAATGAGATGAACGCTTCGCATCTATATACGGGTTCTTAATCACGACTCTCCTAATACCACCCTTTCTTAAATTCTTCATGTAGGAATTAAACAACTATGCTCTCTAATCTCTATATATTTTCTATATACATGCTTGAATTCGAACTTTATATAGGCCAATATGTATCTTGGGCACTAGATCATATATGAAATGTTCAGAACAAGCATACTCCTAACAGTCGGCACAAGCTTCCATGACCAAACTATAATTGTCTTCTGCATCCGTTCGGTTATGGAGATTAATTATAATTGTCAAGTATATGATAGGTACTCTCGTTAAAATGGAAAAATAATTCCCCATAATAGTGGATGGCCAACATTTGCTCTTTTTTGTGAGCCAAAATTTTTTGAAGAGAGTATAAAGAGTGCTCCAATCTTTTTATATTTAAACAGAGTACACAGATCACGGATAAGCCTAAAACATATACTGATCTATGGTCTATGGAGTTAACACACTCTTTGAAAGTAATAGGTTAACCCCGCAAATCTAAGGAGAACTAGAACTACAAGCAAACTTCAATCATATCTATTATATGTTGGTATTATTTTAAAATAAGTTATATTAGAAGCAAGTCCCCTATTGCCTAAAATTAAAAAGAATTAAATGTTTGGACATTATCCTTGAAGTTTAGGTGTTAAATAAAGAGCTTGGATGAGAGATAGGGTTGTGAGCATCTAGTAGATGGGTTGGCGGTTCAATGAGGTGAATTTTTGTCCCTTTCTATTATGGATGCCCCTCATAGGGGTATCAGGTAAGAATGGACATAAAGAAGAGCCGATGGCAGCCTACTGAGCATATCTTGTTTAAGGCTCAACCTTGTTCAAATTTTTTTTAAAATAAACAAGTTACATTCAAGTTTATTACAAAAACTCATTTAATTTATTCATATCTATTTATTTTTATATATTATATATTTATGTTTATTTTAATATATCATATTTATATAATATTAATATATTTATATAATTTATTAAAAATAATAATTTTTAATTTTAAAAAATCTATATTTATAAAATTTTCTAATATTTATTATAAAAATTATATATATTATGTTAATTTTAAAATGAATATTTTATATTATATATATATATAAAAGCATTTTCTATGAGCATGCTTTATAATTTTTTTATATGATATTGTATTTATTAGTGTTTAAATATATATATTTTAAAATTATATAAATTTTTTATGTTGTTGGTTTTAAAGTTTATGTCTTTTTAAATTTATTTATTAATTTTTTTATATTAGAAATTTTTAAATAAATTTTAAATTTTATAAACTTTAAAATATTATTCAAAATTTATATTTCCAAATTTCATGTTGATCCCTGTTGCTGCTGACATCTTTTTTTTACAGGGAATTCCATTATGGTTTGGCCGCATGATCCTCAGAGTAAATTGTCACATAATCTATCAAGCATGTTTGGCTTTTTGTCACTCCTTACAAGACTCCAAAGTTGTCCATAATGATCCATAGCATTAGAAGGTAAAGCAATATAAGAACTGGGCTAAGATAAGTGAAGGAAGACCAAACCTAACATGTTACCCTTCAAAGGAATGACAGATGCAAAGATGATTTAATGTTTATATATGAAGTTTGCAAACTTTGTTTCAAGTTAGTTAAAATTTAGTCAGACCATTCAACTTTTGGCCATTGTATTGGTTAATTATTTATTCATAATTTAATTTTGGAGAAAATTTAGATGCAGGATCATATATATTTTATTATTTTGAATTAAAATTAGAGTTTTATCTCTCTACTTAATTAGCTTTAAAAGTTGACATCAGATAAATGAGACTTAAATTTTAATTAAAAAACAACTTAAAAAAATTTTGATAGTATAACTAAATTTATCCTTTAATTTTATGCTAATTAGCTAAGAAGTTTGTTTTATGAATAATAAAAAGGGGAAAGAAATGGCGACCTAACCCAGGCAGCCAGTGGTTTATATTTGACCTAATTATTACAGGCTCCATAGAAAGCAAAGTAACCTATATATTATATGGATATTGTTATAAATAATAAACATAATGGCAACGCAAATTAATTAAATTATGACAACCTGCCCTGCACTCCACTCTATTCTAAACGCAGAAAGAAAAGAACAGAACATAACAGAACCGCATAATCTCATAAAAAAGGCAAAGCAAAACAAAAGAACAGAACCGCATAAATGGCTGCTGCTTCTAATTCCATCATGGCAGCGTGCACCGACTTTGGTGTTTGGAGGTCAACTACGCCTTCTGGATCCCTTTCTTATTGCCGATTCTCTCATCGTTCCTCTGTCAGAATGCAACTATCAGTTCCCCGCAATACAAACACTGATTTTTCGCTTGCCAACTCCCAAGAAGCTTTCACTCACTCCATGGTATAACTCAATTCATTTTTCATCCATAACTTTACTTGTCTAGCTTTCACTCTCTTAGGATTGTGATGATTTACTTCGCCCTGGATTAACTTACTTAAATGGAAATGTGTTTTTCTACTTCAACTTGGTAACATGCAATTGATCATTTATTAATTTTATTACTTTGGAATTTGTGGTCAACGTTCCCTTATTTGACAATGGTTTCATAACGTGTATTAATTCTCATTGAACTCGGGGTCGGGTAAAGACTTGAATTAGCAGTGTTTGTAATGAATTGGGAGTTTGGTCAGAGGTGTTGTCTGTCTCTCTCTTTAATTGTAGATCTGCACATTGAGTGCTGCACCTGAAAGTTGAATTTCATTATACTTCAACAATTAATCAATATGTTTGTGATCACTTTCGCGGGTAATGTCAACTAAAATCACCACTCTTTCTGTCTTGCGTGAGAGACTTGTACAGTTAGGACTTTGACATTTAGGGAAAGACACCTTACTTATCTCATGTTTCTCTAACTAGACTTGTAATTATACTCTGAACATAATTCTTAGAGCCAACAACTTGTGGTTGATTTAATGAAAAATTTATATGTCCTTGTTTAAATCAGTATCCATATTATTATTTTCATATTCAGGATACTCTCTCGAACTCATAAAAGATGAATCTATAGACTTCACTTAGATAGATAGACTTAAGCTACCTATTAGGCTATTAATGAATCAGCTAACCATCGTTCAATTCCTTTTCATTGTTTTGGAAAGAAAGAATGGGAAAGAATGATGCTGGAAAGTAGTTGCTTTCATCGCAGGCTTTTTTTTCTTTTGGCCAATTTAGTTTCTTGTAATGCAGAAAATTGCTATGTTATAATTCCACTTTATTTTCTTTTTTGACTGGAGTAAAATTATTTGTGAAAATATTTTCTTTTTTTCTTTTTACTCAGGATTTGATGCCTGGAGGTGTTAATTCACCTGTTCGTGCCTTCAAATCAGTTGGTGGCCAACCAATTGTGATTGATTCGGTTAAGGGATCACGCTTGTGGGATATCGATGGCAATGAATACATTGATTACGTGGGTTCTTGGGGGCCGGCAATAATTGGTCATGCACATGATAAGGTTATTTATATTCATTTTGCATGAAGTACAGTGTTTACTACTCTCTTTGTTTCTGTTGTTGTTCTAAAATCCTGTATCCCGCTTTTTTGTTCCGTTTGTCCGATTCTGCTCTTGAACTTATTCTCTGAGGTCATTAATAAGGAGTTCTTATGTTTTCTTATTCAGTTTAGAGAGATTACTTCATATCAACAACATCTTGGCGCTATATTCTCTGTAACTAAGATTCGGGAACCTTTCCCTCTGAAGAAATTAGATGAAGGATTGGTAATTCACGAGAAAAGAATCAGGAAAATAAGTTATAGAAGTATAGAACTAGTTGTAATTTGTCAAAAGTCAAATAGTAGGATCCTCCATTCATGTTTTATTGAATTTTTGGATTAGTCTGAGATAATGGCATGACTTCTTTATATATATATATATATATATACTTTAATTTCCAGCAAAGTGATCTTTGATATATATTTTACTCAGGTACTTGCTGCCCTGGCTGAAACAATGAAAAAAGGAACCAGTTTTGGGGCACCTTGTCTGCTTGAAAACACTTTAGCTGAAATGGTGATCTCTGCAGTTCCCAGCATAGAAATGGTTCGGTTTGTTAATTCAGGCACAGAAGCATGCATGGGGGCACTCCGTCTGGCACGTGCTTTCACAGGGAAGCAGAAGATCATCAAGTTTGAGGGTTGTTACCATGGCCATGCTGATGCTTTTCTAGTTAAGGCAGGTAGTGGAGTTGCTACTTTAGGACTTCCTGACTCACCTGGTGTCCCTAAAGTGGTTACTTCTGACACCCTCACAGCACCCTACAATGACTTTTTAGCCATAGAGGAACTCTTTGAGAATCATAAAGGAGAGATTGCAGCAGTTATCCTTGAACCTGTTGTAGGAAACTCTGGTTTCATTGTTCCTAGAGTAGAATTTCTTGAGGCCATACGCAAAATCACCAATGAGAACAATGCTCTTCTCATCTTTGATGAAGTTATGACTGGATTCCGTTTGTCATATGGTGGAGCTCAAGAATATTTTGGCATTGTTCCTGACTTGACAACTCTAGGAAAAATCATTGGTGGGGGTCTGCCAGTAGGTGCATATGGGGGGAGGAGAGATATCATGGAGATGGTGGCTCCAGCAGGACCTATGTACCAGGCTGGGACATTGAGTGGGAACCCCTTGGCTATGGCTGCAGGAATACAAACCCTGAAACTAATTAAAGAGCCAGGAACTTATGAGTACTTGGATAAAGTCACAGGTGAACTCGTTCAAGGGATTCTTCAAGTTGGCAGGATTGCAGGACATTCCATGTGTGGTGGACATATAAATGGCATGTTCGGTTTTTTCTTCACACAAGGACCTGTCTTCAATTTTGCTGATGCTAAAAAGAGTGACTTGGCCAAGTTTGCTAAGTTCTACCGGGGAATGTTGGAGCAAGGTGTATATTTTGCACCTTCACAATTTGAGGCTGGGTTCACCAGCTTGGCACATACTTCAGAAGACATCAAAACCACAATAGCAGCTGCTGAGAGGGTTTTGCGCCAGATTTGATTCATAATCTATACTTTTTGTTTTTCAATTCTGACTTTCACCTTTCCACACTAGTTTGTGGATCAATTTATACAGCAGTTTTCCGGCTATGCTTTTTTCATTAAAAAAAAATCAGCATGTCTTTCAGTTTTTCTTTTAAAACTCGAATATACATTTATACCGTTCTCTTCATATTCATGAAAGACTAATATTGCATGGATATAGTAACTAAGATGATTTCCTGACATCATATCGTGTTGAGGAGAGGCTAGCTTTGGAACTATCCTGCTAACACTAGCTTGGTGACCTGATGAAGTGTTACTGGTTTTCATTGTGAGACTTCTTACTTTCTTCTTTTCCTACCATCCATTTACCCGGGGGGGAAAATGTTCTTTTTATCTTGATATTGGTTATACTACTTGTCTTACTAATATAGAAAGAAATTTTCAATTATCAGTTAATTTTAAGACCATCTCTTTTCTCCCTTTTCCCACTTGACTAGGTGATCATAAAACCTTGAATGCATGCCACCAATGAATCTTAATTTATAGTCCAATAAATAAAGAATAATACTATTTTCATACAATTTTTTTACAGCATTATTTTTTAACTTGTTTTCTATTTTTATCTTTGCTTGTCACATCATAAAATGATTATTGTCCTTTTTACATATCTATTATTATTTCTATACAAATATTTTTATTATTAATTTCATTAATAATGAAGAAAGATATTTTAAAAAAATCATTTATATAAGAATAACAATAAATACATAGCAGTAAACTCCTTTCCATTATTTATATTATTTCATATTCATCTTATTTCTTTTTTTATCTCTCTACTTATTTGTGAAAAAAAAAGTTGAGAAGAAAATAAATGAAAATGATATTATTCTTAAATAAAACGACATTGAAATACTCATATTGGTACAACAACATTGGCCATTAATTGCCATTAAAGTCAGTTAGACAGTTAAACCTCATTAAGGCTATGCTTATTTATTTTCTAATTGTAAAAAAATGTGTTAATAATATGTTCTTTGAAATAAATTTTTTATTATGAACTGAAATTTATTAAAAATATAAAATCATAAGTGAAACTTATTAAATAATTAGTGAGTTGCATCATTTTATGAATCTTAATAAATTTAAGTTATTAATAAAGATTATATTAAAAAATTATATTAAATAATGTGTTCATATCATGTTTTGTGGAGGATTTAGAATGCCATTTATCAAATCAATGCACTGAAGGTTAAAATATATCTGTCATTTTCAATCTTGTCACTCGTATCTTTGCTAACCATTGATATTTTTATCTATAGAAGTAACCAAAGAACATTGCGAATTTGGAAAAAGATCTATCACATTGGAATTCAAGAAAGGGGCAATAGTTTTATGTTGGCTGGTCGCAGTCTCATTGTCACTATTCTCAAATCTTTATATAAATTACATAAGTAACAAATTATACACAATTAACATTAACTACAATTACATCGTAAAAAGGTTCTTGTTTCTTGTCAACATAAATAAAATTAATTGCTTTTGCACGTGAATAAACATTCATAACAAATTCAACATTTGATAAATTGAAAGTCCAATTATTTATCTTGATTTAAAAAAAAAAGAATTTTCTAAAATTACCTATAGTTGAAGTATTTTTTGTTTCATTTAAGTCAAAAAATTACTATAGTCACTTAAATATTTTGTCTCCGGCGGCTTCAAAGAGACATATTGACAAGAGTGCCAAACACGTAATATTCTTTCTTCCTTTTCTTTTTCATATTCGAGAAAAGTGTCTTATAAACCATAATCACATCAAAACACAACTTGATCCATCCACTACATGAATGGATTGACTGCGAATAAGAGATAAGTTGGATGGACCCATAAATAGGAATCACACTTATAAACCCACTCATCTCTCGCCAGATTCTCTTCTGCTACCACCAAACCATTTCATAATCAACTTTCATAATTTTTTAATTAAACTATTATCAGCTTTTTGAATGCATTATGAAACTCTCAACTATATGACCAGGTAATCTCTAGACTGTAGGCATCTGCAACCTATTCCTTTTATACCGTAATTATTAGTTTAATTAGGCTAAATAATACTTACGTAAAATAAAACAAGAGTGTGTTCTCATAAATTTGAAACTTCAAAGAATTTGACTTTCAATGGCATATAAGTTAATGTGTATGATATCAGATAAAGATAGTTTAAAAAAAAAATAACTTTCAAAAAAACAGTTAAATTACTTTTGTGAAGGAAGAATAAAATTAAAAATTTGCATGATGCTTGAATCTCGAGAGGTAAGACAAAAATTAAAATATATATTTATTCACACTTATTTATACTAAACTTGAGATTTTATTCTTATGAGTAAAATAACTTCTATATATATTCTCCTTCTTACATAATTACATTTTTTTTTTATAATGTGGTGCAGGTCTTCAATTTAAGCTTTCACATTTTATCAAATCAATACTTTTTTTTATTTATCCCGTCAATTAAATGATTTTTTTATTTTTGTAATTTATTTATCTATACTCAAATTTCTAGCATTAATTAGGGATAACAAAATATTTTGAATTATCGTTAAAAAAATTTAAAAATTTTAAAGATATTTTAAATTTTATATATTTTAAACCACTAATAAAATAACTTTGAATGAACCTAATATTCTGTTAAATATTTTTTACTTTATTTTTATATTTTAGGTATATTTTTAAAAATATTCTATACAATGTGACAAATAGTGGTTAATTTTTAGAATTTTATACTATCCTAATCATGTAGGCTTAGTTTCGCCCAAAATATACGTTTGATGTTTTGGTAATATTACTATTTATATTTTGAGCTAGCTTATTAAACAGTTAGATTGTGTTTGAAATCACTAAAATACGATATTGATTTGAATTGAATTAATTTATTTGATTTAAAATTAGTATTTTGTTTGTTTATGTTTATGTTTATGTTTATAATTTATCTTTACAAATAAGATTTACATAAACTTGTTGATCAAAATTTTGTTTGGAATGTTTTACAAATAAATGAAATTCATTTTCTTAAGTAATTCACTTCATTGCTGATAATTAATCTAATACGTACATTACTAATGAAGAAATTCTCAACTCAAAAAATATGAAAATAAAATCAAATTAATTCCAATACAATTGAATCAATCTTGAGTGATTTTTTTTAATATATACAGCTTAAATAAAATGGTATCAAAATCAAGTTGATTCCCAATGTTAAATGTCACTCAAGAGACACTAAGACCAGTGTGTAATTAAGAGGGGGAAAAAAAAAGCAAAGTTGATGATTTGAAATAAATACAAATGATGAGCAGATTTTATAGGTTTAGAATTGAAAGAAATTTATTTGAGTTATATACAATCAGTATAGTGATACTTTAATTATAAAACATAATTACGTATTTAGAAGTTAAATCTTAATGTAAAAAGAACGTTAATTGTGTTGCCTATTAAGTTTGATTTCTTATACATATATTACTTTATTATTATAATAGTAAAAAATAAAAATATTAATAATTTTTTTCTTTTTATCTGTTTATTTAAATAAAAAATGTTAACCAATAAAATATTGATTAAAAAAATATATTAAAAAATATTTTTAACTTACCTTTTTAATTTTCAATAAAAATTATTTTATTTCCTTAATTAGTAGTATTTTTAAAAACACTGTTTCAGAAGATTATAAGAAAATAATTATACATATTAAATAATGAAATAAATATTCTTAATTTTATAAAAAAATATATTATTTATGTTCCTATTACATTCTTTAATGTCGGGAGGAAAGAGTTGAGTTAGGTTTTAAATGTTTAAATATGAACTGTTTACAAATTTTGATGTAATCTGAGTATGTTATTTGTTATGATGTTGTATATTTATTAAACGAGTCGAGTCAAGTTAGGTTTTAAACTATTAAACGAGTCGATTCAAGTTAGGTTTTAAACGAGTTGAACCGTAAACCTATTGGACAGCCTTATTCACTTTCATCCCTACTTTAATGTTACCTTCTTTAGATATATATTAAAATTCTCTTTGTTAAATCATATATATTAAAATATATATATTAACATTTATTAATATGTTAATTTTTTAAAAAATATATAATAATTAAATTTATTTTTATTTACAACAAAAAACTTTTTTATTATGTCATTCTAAAATTACAAAAGATAAACATGAAAAATATAATAGTTGTTTCTAAAACTTAAAAAAAATATATTTTGAAATTTAAATAAAAAATCTTTAAAAATCATAAAAAATTGAAAAATGTAACATTTTTCTCTTTATGTATTATTATCTCTTCTATTTATTGATTACTAAATAAATACATGTATATAATGACGTATAATTAATATAATTTTAAATTTTGAAATAAAGAGATATCTAAACATGTACGAAGTAACAAAGTATACTTTAAAACCAATGTTAAACGTAAAAAACATATAATTTGTTTGGAAACAAGCTTGTAGCATCTCGTTTCGGATAAGTAGTATACATTAATCACATAGCTTACCAAGCCAAAATTATATATTTTTCTAAAATTATTGAAAATGTTTTATTGATGACCTAATAGCAATACTTGAGTAGTTGAAAATTGAAATTTCTATGTTTTCATTATGACAAAAAAAATTAATTATCCCCTATAATATTAAAATAATTAATAATAAAAGAATGTTAATTTTTTTACTATTTTTTTACAAGTTCTACATAAAATAAAATAAAATAAAAATAATATAATATTTTTATAATATTAAATAAAACGCATTAACTAAAAGTGACAAACGAATTAGAAAGCAAACACCTAACAGAGTTGAATTCGCTTCTTTGTCACTTTCTATTTGCTTTTGTGTTGATAGCTGGATGTCATCAACTCATCATCTTTATCCAAATAAATTAACTACTAATTCTTTTAGTAGCACAGAAAATAAAACTAATTATCTCATTCTATTGTGGGGTAGGGGTCACTGATTAGTGGATTTGTTGAGAGAGAAAAAAAACATCTCAATATATATCATAACAATAATATTTTTTTTTAATACTAAGATTCATCGCATGACTTATGTTTTTTGACGTGGAATTTGAGCATTCTATCTGGTCCAGAGATTGTAATTAACTGTATGACTTATATTTGAAAGTATTGGTTCCATTCCATTATTTGACAAATCAACGGGCTAAAATCCCTTCTGATTAACGTTTTGCACACCTTAGCAATATCAGAAAAACTATGTTGAAGCCCTCACATATTTAAGAACATATTAATGTGTTAAGAAAAATATATGAGAAGGAAATAGCAGAAACTATTTTATCAGAGAAAAAAAAGTTGACTGTCTACGTAATATTTTAGTGTTAATTAATTTGTCGTAACTTTTTTAAAGTCAACTGGTACTTAAAGATGAGATAGTCGTTTTACATCAGAGATTAATTTTTTATTTTTAATCATAAATGTAATTAAGTTAATTCGAGAAGTAGTGTGATATTAACATTGTTTAAATTTTTATATACATATACTATTTATGTGCACAACTACATTTTGGGATGGAAAGTATGTATATGGCTGCGAATATATTAATTCTCTTTTAGTGACTATTTGAGTTATAAATTTAGTAGACTTATTTACTCATTCATATAATCCAGGTGTAAAATTCTTTAAAAAAAAACGTGTTCATTTAATTTTTAAAAACAGTTTAGTTACGAACAATAAAAGTGAATAGACTATAGTATGCAGTCATTTATCTTAATTCTTGTAATTTATTTTTTGATAAAAAATGTTTTTATGCTTTCTGTTATTTGATTTAGAATATCATTAAAAATATAAAATTTAATGTCACCAAAAAATTTATTAATATATCAATGAATATAAATTATAGAAAACGTCCTTCCAGTAAATTTTACAAGGATTTTTTTTATCAAATCATACATATTTAAAAATATATAGAATATTAAATAATATTTTAGTTTAAAAAATTAATATAATATTTTAAAATTATCTCTATTTAAAGAAAATTTTCCCAATCACATATTAACTGTATCGTTTTAAAATTATTAAAATTATAAAAGATAAATCTAAAAATATATAATTTTAAAACTTTACAAGAAAATTTATATTGAGAGTTATTAAAAATTTCTTGAACAAATCTTATAAAATATATATATATATATATATATATATATATAATATCTAAAATAAAAAAACAAGCAATACCATATGTTGAAGAAAACTCAAAAAAAAACTTAACAAGAAAATCTATATTGAGAGTTATTAAATATTTCTTGAATAAATCTTATAAAAAATATATATAATAATAATATCTAAAATAAATAAAAAAATAAACAATACCATATATCGAAGAAAACTCAAATGAAAAATAATAAAAGTGCGCTAAATAAAAATTATAAAGACCAAAATTTAAATAAATATAAACTAGTATAAAGTAAGATAATGTTTGAATATGTCTCCTTCCAAAAGCAAGATATCTGCATAAAATTCATTAAAAAATCACTACAATAATAATATGTTATACATGACATATTAACTAGTAAACATAGATAAGTTTGCGTAATCATATTCAATTCCGACCTATAAAATAATCTCAAATCTAGCCAGCTCATTTTGTCTTTTAGATGAGCGCTAATCAATTGATTTTTTAAAAATTTCAAGTTTTATACTTAAATTTATTGATAAAAAGTTAAATATTACGAGATTGTTATTTTTAAAATTTTCTCACGTAAGTTGAATCTTAAAATTTAAACTATATTATATATATATATATATATAAATAAATTATTATTGTACCAATTTATTTAGAAAATTAGGTTCTTTTTTCTGATTAAAAGTTTTATATCTTGTAAATGTTTGTTTAATTCATTTTATATATATATATATATCCTTTAACCTCTTTATTTTAAATTTAGATTTTTCTTTATCATTAAAGGAGAAAATGAATTAAACAAACATTTACAAGATATAAAACTTTTAATCAGAAAAAAGAACCTAATTTTCTAAATAAATTGGTACAATAATAATTTATATATATATATATATATATATATATATATATATATCTCAAAATGATAAAGTAAACGAGAGATAATGAATTTTAAAGGTTAAGTTTAAATTTTGCAAAACTTGAGCATGGCTGTCTGCAGGATAAGTATAACAACAAGGTGCAACTTTGCATATCTTCATATGACCAACAGCATTCAATTGTTGGTAAAACCTTTTTGGACATAGATGTGTGCATGTTATAAGTACGATTATGCTAACGTAGTAGGAAGAAAAAGAAAAGTTCAAATTACAAAAAAAAATAAATAAATATCTATATATAAGATGTATTTTGAAAATAAATTATTAAAAAAATTTCATTAATAAGATGATGAATTTCTTTTCACTCTTCTCATTTATAAAAAAACAGAAATACATCTAAAAACATAAAACCATCACTTATTCATTATCTCAACAATAATTATTTCACCATTTTTATTTTTTTTCTTTTCTTTTTTCATAGAATTCCTTCAAATAAATAGAATATTCAGAGAATTGAAACAAAAATAATGGTATTCAGAGGATTAAAAAATTACTATTTTGTTATAGTTTGTTTGGAAAGAAAAAATAGAAAAACTTTATTTTAAATATTTATTTAAATTTAAATTTAGTAAAAAAATTATAACATTAATCTCACAGCACAAAAAATCTCCTCATTAACAATGAAAGTAGGGAAAGAAGAGATTTTTTTAAAACATTAAATCACTAAATATTTTTTATGTTAAAAATTATAAATAATTTTATATTAGTAAAATAATATGATAAAAAAATTAACTTTTAAAAATATTTTAGTTTCTTATTAATATACTATTTTTTACTAATTATTTATCCCAAAAAATTATTTATATATTTTTATTTTTATCCATTTAAATAATAAATATTTTTTATATTTTATATGCTAAATATGTTTTTTCTATCTTATCATCATGACAGCATAAAAGTTCTTTTCATTAAAAAAGGAAGACACTCGTACAATCGGTTGAGATAAGAATGTTATAAAACATTTTATATTCATTTATTTCCATGTCATGTCATTCAGTGTATGGCTTTCCGAGGTCATGTGTCTAATTCAGATCATGAGTAGGTAGGACAAAATATTGTTGTTTCTATTCATTCTTTCTTTCCACTTGTCCAAATATTCATGAAATAAGTTTATTGATGACAAAATAAAAGCTCTAGAGAAAGCGACCCTTATCATACATGTGATATGTTTATGGAACCATCCTTCTTGATTTTTTTAATACTGTGATAAGGCAACAGAGTTTTGCTATTTAGTATCAATTTAATTTTATGGAAAGTGAATAAGTTTAGGATTGGCAATTTAATTTATGCCAAACCATATATCAGAAAGAAAAAGTCAAAAACAATTAATGGTTTTATGATGGAAAACACGATTAGGTGAAAGTAAAAAACAAAAAAAATTGCTTTGAAATATAGTGCAGTCGAAAGTGTATTTTATATAAAAATGTAAGAAAATCACATTGACACACAATACAAACAAAAGCTCTGCTTTACTCAAGCTGTCGTAATTGTGCTTCTTCCGAAGTTTTCGAGCAAACAAGTATTCAAGTAATATTTAAATTAATTTTATATTAATGTGTTGGTAAGAATAAAAAGGAGTTTTAATCATTGAATCTATGTTAGATATTGATTTTAAACTACACATATATAATATACTGTTTTAAAAAAAATCTTTTAAGGGATTAATTCTTATCTACTTAATAAAATAATACTTGCATGTGGTTGATTCACTCTTCTAATTTAACCAAAATTATTTATTTATGTAATAAATTTATAAAAAAATTGCATTTAATTTCTCAGATAATTTATTTTATTAGGATTTAAATTTGAGTTTGTATGCTTATTTATAGAATACATACTATTCCATTTTTTTTGGTATAATTAATTGCAGATATATGATAGGTACATTTGACAAAATATCCATGGGAAAACATGGTAGTGTGATACGTTACATAGCTAGATCTCATAACTGCTGTATTCCACACGTTCCAAGGTTGTATGGTAATTTATGCTAATAAGGTGAGAACATTTTTTTAAAAAGGTACCTGTAATTATGCATTGAATTTTGAGATTCAGTTAAAATAAAAAAAATATTAAGCAAGGAAAGATATTTTAAATTGAAATATAACATTTATTATGTTATTTTTAAGCAAAATATAAACTAAAATAAAAAATTATAAATTCAATGCATATAATTAAATCATGTTTGAAAAACGACAACTACTTATTTACTCACCTCGCTATAAGAGTTAGATGCAACCATAATTAAAAATTGGAATGAATAAGAACGTTTAATAAAAATCTACAAACGGTTTGAAAAGGAACAGGACTGTTTGATAAAAAATGATAAACAATTTGAAAATGAACCAGAATGTTTAATATAAATTTATAGTTTGATTTGTTTAAAATTTAATTTAATTTAATTTATTTAATAAATAAATAGATTTAAATTTTTTAAAAATATTTTTAAATAAATTAATTAAATTTAAATTTTTTAAAAATTTTGTTTAATTTATTTTATATTATATTTACTATTTTTATATAATATTAATATATTTATTTAATTTATTAAAAATTAAAATTTTAAATTTAAACAAAATAAACTTTATATTTATAAATTTTTTTAATATTTATTATAAAAAATATATACATAATTTTAATTTTATAATCAATATTTTATATTTTATTTTAATTTATATATATATATATTATATTTTTTATATGTTATTATATTTATACAAAGTTAATGTTTAACCGTATATATTTTAAATTTATATAGTTAAAATTATGAATATTTTATTTTATTCATTTAATATTTAAATTTTTTTAATCAATTATTTATATAAATTTAAATTTTATTTATTAATATTTTTAAATTATAAACTTTTAAATATATTTATAAATTTTGTAAAATTTAAAACAGATCCAACATCAATAAAAAAAAATTATATCTAATCAACTAATTTTTTTAATTGAATAATAATTTTTCTGATTTTTTTATAAAAAATAAATATTAAAATTTTAAATATAAAAATATAATATTATTTTGTAAATATTATTATTAAGTTTTTATACTTTTATTATAAAATTTATGCTTATTTATTTATATATTATTAATTTAAATATATATTATAAATAGTTTTAAATAATTTTAATATATAATATATTAACTATTTTAAAATGTTAATTATTTATTTCTTATAAAAATACACAACAGGATAATATGAAATTACAACTTATGTGCTGGGCTCTCTCTTATATGGTTAATTCCCCTAAAGTCTCGGGTGTGGTGCACCGTGCAACCTATCACCTTTTCTGACGCAACTTTGGACCATTACACATCCTTGGGGGGTTCATCCTGACCTCATCTTCATGTTATACATTTGCAAAATTGATGACACAAACTATTTTTGTGAAAATAAATGTTATCATATATTAAAAAATAGATTAATTGGAGTAAAAATTTAAATAAATAATATAAATAAAATATATTAAAATTAAATGGCTTTAATAATATATAATAAGCAAAATTATTCTTTTATTATTTCAAAGTCTAAAGTTGCATGAACCACAGTTGCCACCGATGCACACGCTAGGGACCCACTAAATGTATGATTTGGTTAGGGGCTAGGAATTGGTCACCCCAGTGATGACGTGGCAGACCCATCCTGGGGTATCCCATGCAATGAATGAACTTGGCTCAATCAACCATCACAATGGCATACCAACCCCAACTCCCCAATAAACCCACACCTCTCATTAATTATGAAGTAATTAATTATTTTTGTTTCTATTGACAGATATTTTTTGTCCATGGGCATTATCATAGACTGAGAAATTGCAATTCACTTGTGCACCTAGACTATATCTGAGTAGAGAGGCTTTTATTTTCATATTCCGTTAAAATTAAAACTAAAACAGTTATTTTATTTAAAAAAAAAAAATCAGGTGGCAGCTGGCATCTAGTTGTTGTCAGGAATCAAAAGCACTTTGTGCGCTCCCTCTCTCTCGGTAACTCTTTTTCCATATCCGTGTCTGGGAAACAATGAAAAGATGACTGAAGGGAATGAAAAACACATGAACCGCTCAATTCACGATCCCATCCATCCCCATCCCCACCTGCTTCAACCAACCAGGAAAAACTTATCGTGCTCTATGGATTATTTACGTGTTAGCGTCAATCGCCCGCTCTTCTTTTCAGTTATTGCCTTCTCTTTCACAACACACACTCTCTCTCCTTCAATAAAAAGTGAAAAATCGTTTTTAAGAGGGAAACTTCTGGAGATGCTTCCAAAAACAAACAGTTCGTCACTAAACTCCTAATCAACATTCATCAACAAATTAATCATTATTAAACACGAAACAGCAAAAAATAAAAATAAGGCATGGCGATTCCGATGGATGGCGTCTCCACTCTTTTACCTTCGCTTCGGTGCTTCATTCACCAGTCGGCATGTCCAAAAACAAAAACGGTAGATAGATCAAACAATGTGAGAATTCATAACAGGCAAATTTGTGCGCACAAGATACTTAACTGTACAGTAGTAAAGAGTTTTGAATGAAACAAAAGCAAGTTTGGATAGCTTTTGTGTCTGCGTCTGCGTCTGATTAATAACATTCTGTCTCCTGGTTTGTTTGTTTGTTTGTTTGTTTGTGAAAATGAGGGAATGAAGGTGCGGTGTTCAGCATGGATTTTGAGAGGGAGTGAAAAGCAGAGGGTCAAGTTTGGCTCTGCAAACAGGGCAGAGAGGATGTTTGGAGAGCCAGGCGTCGGCGCATTCCATATGGAATCCATGATTGCAACCTGGAACCAGTCGAGCTGGTTGGTCGATCCCGATCTCGTCTAGGCATACGGCGCATTCGGTCCCCAGGACAAGCTCTCTTCCGGTGATTTTTGGCAACTTTTCGAGGTCGGAAGGGGAGAGGCCCTTGTCGGAGAGTGGCTTAGCCGGTAGGGTGAGTTGGGTGTGATGAGTGGTGGCGTACCAAAGAAGGCACATGTAGACGATGAAGACGGCGCTCATGCCTAGGCAAGGCAAGAAAAGCGCGAGAAGGACGGAATCAAGCATGTCCAGCTTGGTAGAGAGGTTTAATGGGATTAATGTGGCGGTGGGGATTGGTAGAGAAGTTGAAGCAGTGAAGGGGATGGATGGGCTTGGGAGATGCAGAGCATATCGCGGTATAAAGGAGATTTATGAGAAAACAATAAGTTGCTGAGTGAGGTGAGTACTGCAGTGGAGGGGGGATCAAGGATCTGATCCTTCACACCCTGTGACTGTCACGTGCAGCTTCCTCATAAACTCATTGTTCATAATTGAGTATGGAAATGGAAGACAAAAGAAGGGAACGGAAGAGAAGAGAAAAGACGAGGGTGTGGGGAATGATTGGATTTGTTTGCATTTGCCCTTTGCTGAAGTGGGATCGGTGAGCGGTTTTAAAGTTTTGGCGATATAGTGTTTCGTATCTCACAAGGAAAACGCCTCTCTAACTCTTCATTTCTTCTTTCCAGCCTTTTTTTTTTTTTTTTTTACTTCCCTTGTTTTTTAACACAATTTTGTATTTTTATCATATTTTTATAGATATTAAATAAATTATAAAAAATTTAAATATGTTTTTAATTTTTTAAAATATTAAATAAATTAACTATAATTATAAGATTATAATTAAGATATTTTATAGAAAAATTATAATAAATAATTAATCTAATATAATTTAAGTTAATATAAAAATTATAATTATGATATTTTAAAAAATAAACAATTTAAATCAAAAATTAAAAAATTAAAAAATTAAAATTAAAACTTAAATATTTTAATAAATTAAAAACATATTTAACTTGTTATAAAAATTATTATTTTAAATAGTATAACTGCTGCAAAATAACTTATTTCAAAACAATTTACTGCATTGCTTTCATAATTTATTTTAAAATAAAAAATTAATAAATAAGTTAAATATGTTTTCAGTATTTTAAGATGTTCAAAATTTTTGAGTTAAATTTTTTATTTTTTAAAATAAATTGATTATAATTTTTATATTAAATTAAAATATATTAATCATGAATAGAAGATTAAAAAATAAATTAATTATAATTTATATATTAACTTAAATTATATTAAATTAAAATACATTAATAGAATTATAATCAAAACATTTCATAAAATGGATAAAAAAAATTTCAACAACAATTCATCTAAATTAATTTAATGTAACTTAAATTAATATCATGAATTATAATCATAATATTTTTGAAAACAAGAAATCTAAACTAAAAATTTTAAAATTAAAAAATTAAAACCAAAATTTAAATATTTTATAAGAATTAAAAACATATTTAACCTTTAATAAATTTAAGCGTTAAATAATATTTTTTATTATAAAAATTAAGTATATAAAATTTAACAATTATTTAATACTTTATCAAATAATTTTAATTTAATATATAATATATAAATATTAATTATTAAATTATGTATTTATAAAATTTTAATTTCTAAAATTCAACCTATTTAATTATTATATTAATATTACATTATTGAATAATTAATTCTATTAAATTTATGTATTGCAAAAACTTATCAAATAAAGTGCTCTTCACGTGGATTGTTTTTTATGAAGGAGATAAGTTTTGCCGGTCCTTAAGTAGGGAAGGGGGACCTGCCTATAAAGGGACTCCAATGTTTAAGTTAATGCTTGTTCCAACAAAATAAAAGTGAGAAAAGAGTTCTTATCTAATTGATACATGCATATCCTACAAATAGGATTCAATTACTGGTAAATCATAGTTCCATTTATGAAATTCATTCATGAAATACAATTTAATATATGAAAATAAAAATCTCTAAATATTTTAAAATCTCAAGGGTGTGGATCTAGCTTTGAGATGTGATATCATGTTACAAAACACGAAATGCGTGAGTGCAAACAAGATTTATTAGGTTCCGATGATACCAAATTTAGTTATACAGTGGTTGTATGTGACCCACATTTTAAGAGGATTACGGTTTGGACTTAAGCTCAAAGTATGTAAGTGCGTATAGAATTAGGATCAAATAATTAAATATGTTAAATTTAATAAAATGATATCTTTAATAAATTTTTATGAAAAATTTTATTAATCTGACAATTACGTTCAATTTTTTCGTATAATATATCAAATTTATAATATTTTATGCAAATTAAGAATTATTTAACACTATATCATCTCATTTTATTTTAATATAGGATGTATCATTTAAAAGTATAATTAAATATAACTATTATATATCTATAATTTTTAAAATTATATAAAATTTTAAATATATAATTATTAGTATATATGATATACATCAACGTCCCCAATAATATTTTTTTTATAAAAAAATATTAAACATATTATTTTACTAAATTTGATATTTAATGTTATTTAATCCGGATTTATATACACAAATACATATATACTTATGTGCGATTTATATATTTATCATTAAGTTAAATAGGTACAAAATTGATAAATTACATTATTTTTAATAGATATTTTAAAATATTTTTTGAAATCCAAAAAAAAAAAACTTATTGATTAAAAAAAATTGAACATAAAAAAGTCCAGTACTCCATTAAAACTTATACATGTTATGTATTTTAAATAGATAATATCAATATAAATATAATATTATATTATATAAGATATTATTCATGAAATTTAAATGATCCCTGATAGTGTTAAAAAAAAATCAAACATAACTTTGAATTTATCTTAAAAGCATATTAATTTAATTTTTAAAAATTAAATTCATCAAAATTAACTTTAAATTATTCGAGTTAACGAGGAATACCCGTGATTTCTTTTACCAAACTAATTTTCGGGTTTTTTAAAAAACAAATAAATAAATAGACAAATATGCATTTTAATTTTCAAAGAATCTAACTTTGAACATGTGAATCGGAAATAACTTTGGATTTTTATTTCGTATTGTATTACTGCATCTTATATAACTATTAACATAATTAAATTCAGATCTTCGTAGGATTTAATATATTTAAAAAATTATATACAGATAAAATATTGATATTATTTTTATTTCATCAATAAAAGGAATTATATAATCAATTGGATTAACAAAATTTGTATTTTATTAATTAAAATATTTGTGTAGTTGTTTACACTTTTTAATATTTTATTTAAAAAAAGACACATTTTTATTCTAATTATTTAAACTTTGAAACTCATTTTTAAAATTACTTATGCATATCATATTTATAATTATAGATATTTTTATTTTAATTTATATTTTAAAATTTTCATATAAACTAATTATATATATTCATAATTTCAAATATTTTTTATTTTTTAAATTTAATTTAATTTAAATAAAAACTCAAATAATATGCATAAAATTTGACATAATTGGGTACATATCATGTTGCATGCCTATGCATAAAACTAAACATAATCAAAAGCTAAACCTTTGTTAAAGAAGATCTGCACGTTATAAACTAAGTTATGCTAGTTTAAGGGAAACAAATATTCTGAAAAAAACATCTTCTGTACATAATATATATATTTTGAAAATAGATATTATTAACAAAGGAAACATCATTAAAAGAAAACTCTCTTTCTTTCTCTCTCTCAAAAGAACGTAAAAGCACACTTCAAAATATATCATTAGCCATACATTTATTCAGTATTTCAACAATAATCATTCTAACACTTTCATTCTTTTCATCTGGTCTTCTTATAGCATCTCTTTCGATCCAATATTTAGATAATTTATTTATATCTCAACTTCAATCTTTTTATTTTTTTCTTTGACTATGAAATTTTATTTGCAGTTTATTTTTTATCATATATAATTAATCCTTTATAAAGAAACCTTTCATGATTTTTATAACGTGACCAATTAATTTTTATTTGTTAGAATAAATATTTTTTTCAATTATATTTATCCTAATATTTTCGTTAAATTATCATGAAATCATTTTTTTAAAATAATATATATTTAATTAAATAATAGACAATCATATCATTATTTAATTGATAAATTTATAGAATAATTAAAGTTAGTATTTGAAAGATTAGTCAAAATTTTAAGTTTATAATTAATTATTTAATTAATAAACTTGTTAATCCTTTAAAAAATTTCAATTAATTATCTTACATTATCTATATTAAAATAATAATTAGAAGGAAAAAATGACTATTTTACATAATTAACAATTATTTAACCTAACTTTTGAGTTATTTAGAAATCACATCTTTATATTTTGAATATTTGTTTCACTTTCTTATCTCTTCCACTTTGTTTATTTTTTTATTTAATTTTACATGCCACAATTTTTTTCATAGTTCAAAATATTTAAAGATAATTAATTTAATACTTGTGAGGATAATTTTTAATTAAAAATTTTGATTTTTTTATTAACTTCAATAAATTTTTTATCCGTGAACATTCTGAACAATAATATATATATTGGTCAACTTGTTTGTTTGTTTTTTTCATGGTGACCAACTTCTTTGTTTAATCTTATTATTATGATCTGTTTGATTAATGGGTATGAGTCAGGATATATATAGCTCACAAGAAAGTATCAATGGGGTTGTGGGCTGGCGATGATATCTATCCTCACTTCTCAGCGTCAGAGTTTTACACAGTACACAGTAACAGTGTGACAGAGTGGAGTGAGGGAATATCTGCATCTGATTCTGATATTTCTTTGGATTTAAATTAGAAAGACGCCATTAAAGTGGGGGACTGGCTGTGGGGCTACCAAACCCTGTGCTTCCTCATCCCGCCTGCAAAGCAAAGGCCACTTTTGTTTGTATTTCTTCCACCAGCCGTGCTACGGATCCACCTTGTCGACCTCCTTTTTTAAGTGTTACCATTATAATCTCTTTGTTTTTTTTAACCATGTTACCATTATTCTCTTCATCACATAATTATCAGTTAACATAGTTTAATTTAATAAGTATTATTAAATTAAATCATGATTCAAATTTATTAAAAATATGCATAATTTTATAAGTATTATTAAATAATTTTTAACATTAATAAAAAAGTGTATTTTTTAAAAAATGCTAGAAAGAATGTCTGGGGCATTTATTTTCTTTCTTGGGTTAAGATAAGATGGGCCCCCTCAACTTTACCAAATCAGACGTATCTATTCTTCTTTGTACTTTCTTTTTCGTGTACAAGTGTGTGATTGAACCAATTCATTTTGTATTTGAAAGAGTTCATAAAAATAGTCCTAAATTTTGTTGGGACAAGTTTTGGAAAAATAAAATATTTTCTTTTAAATTATTCCTAGGTCAAACCCTACATACATTAGGATAGCTGACTTCTAGCAAAAGCTTTTATGTTGCATCTATTTTGAAAAAAGAAGCCCAATCAATTAATTTAGCAATACATATATAAACACATGATCATAAAAAGTTTCATTATCATCCCTGTAAGTTGTAACCTAGTATGAAGACCCGTGAAAGCAATATGACTCATTACAAAAAATTATTACTTTAAATATTAAAATGAAATTATACCTTTATTAACTTTTTTTTATATATAAATAAGTAATTTCTACCGTTTTAATTAACTTATTCAACTACCACCGTTAAATATTAACAAATTAAGGCAGAATATAAAATTTTTTCTGTGGCGTACTTAATAAAAAATTATTTAGAAAATTTAATATTGATATTTTTAATGTAAAAATTTTATCATTTAATTATATATTTTTAGATCGTGAGATATGTGCGTACACGATTTGAAGACAGAGTTAGAAAAATAATATTAATAATAAATTAAAATCAAACTCAAACGCTTACTCCTTTCAAATTTACTTTACAATTTTTGTACAGTTCTACCTCTGACTTTTGATGATTAATTTGTAATTTTGGTATATTAGGACAAGTAAAATTTATCTTTGACCAATATAAACCATGCATTAACCATCCATTTCTATCCACGCCATCCAAAGTCACATTTTACCTGCCATTGATGTTGAGTGTACTTCGATCTTCATCTTTTGGTGTTTGCTCATAGGATCGGTCCCCATAGCACAAGTTCCTGCACAGCTCCTGTTAGCCTCAACCAGAGCCTAGAGAGATCTAGTTTCAGTACTTTTGTAAAATCAATAATTTTAAATTTAATAGTTAAAGTTTTATTATAATAGTAAAATTAAAATTCTGATTATTAAATTTAAGATTAATAACTCAAATTTAACCAAAATGGGTAACTTTGTTCACCATAAAATCAGTGGATTCACACCATAGATAGAGTACATATGCGAAATTCGGAGGACTTGTTTTTCGCTACCTAACACAAGAATGTCACGACCAAAAAACGTGAAAGCTGCATTGTTTACTGTGGCCAAAGTCAAGACAATAATAGGTGTTTCGGACATGTAGCCAATATGTGACCCAAAAAAAAAAAGAGGAGAAGTAGCCAATAAACCGATATGAATATCCCAAGGGAATGACCACAGTTTGAATGGGGAGATGGGAATAAATGGAATTCATTTTGATGGCCATGGTAATAATGTATATTCTTGCGTTAATGAAATGTATGAAAAATAAGATTAAATATGTTTTTCATTTTTATAAATATTATATATTTTTTAGTTTTTATAAATAATAATTCTAATTTTAAATTTTTGTTTTTGATACCTTATTTTTAATTTATTTTTAAATATTTCTAATTTACTTATAACTATTTAATTAAACCTTTTTATATATTAAAAACATTTATACAAATAATATAAATTATGAATTTTAATTTTATCATTGAATCATGTAAATGTTATTTTGATATCTTCTCCAAATTAAATCATTTTTAATATACACAATAAATTAGTATACATATCATAAAATTTAATTAAAAATTATTAATCAAATTAATAAATATTTACTGATAAAATTATAATAAAAATTTTGAAAAATAAAATTATAGAATAAAAAATTAAAATTTATTCGAAGCATATTTATATAAGGAAAACGATTTTTTAAAAGAAAAGTATTTGATGATTAGATTAGAAATGTGGAAATATTTAACCAAATTTAATATTAAGGGTGTTATTTCTCTTTATACAATTAAAAAATAAAAAAATTTCCTGTATAAAAAATAATAATTTATATTTAATTATATTTTGATATAAGTTGTTGATTTTTTAAAATTTTTAAAAAATTTTAAATTAGAAATGTAAAAAGGTACAACACTGATATCCAGGTTAACCATTACTGAAATTATAATGGATTTAGCTATGAGAGCATTTATAATATGAAGTGGTTGGTTTATTTCCAATCATATTCAACGGGGGGATGGAGATCCTCCAAATTTTATATTTCTTTTAGCTTCTGACAACGGTCTTAATAAATTGTTTTTTCACAAAAATAAAAGTATCCTCTCGATTATACTTAACCAATATATATCAACTTTATGTTATTAAGATTATTTTAGTAGTGAAAATTGAAGATTAAAATAATTTAATACGAGAATTTGGATTTGATATTTATTGCTTTTCATATTGTAAAAAAAATATATATATAATAACCTACAAAATTTAAAACCGTACTCTTAATTATTATTTAACATTATTTTAATTATTTAATTTTTGTAACGTCAATTATTTGACAACAACCTTCCACAATCTAGTACAAATAATTTCCTAGACATTCAACGTATGAAAAATAATCAATTTTATTCCATTAAACACTAAAAATTGGGAAAGTTAGAATTAATTAAAGGGATATTTAATAAAAATTAACTCAACGAGTTTTTTTTTTGGATTAATTATGTATATTTGTATTATTTAAATTTTTAATTCCCTATGATTTTTGTTATAAATGAATCTTTATGATCTTAAATGGAATAAAATGATCATTATTATATTAAAATATTGAGTGAGCCAATCATTCAAAATAAAAATTTATGACATTTATCAAATATGTTATATATATATATTTTAAAATAATTAAAGAGAAAGAAATGTTTGCTTTGGGGTTAATTTTATTTTACGATGGAAAGGAACGATTTTTTCTTAAAAAGCACTGCGATCTGTCTTTTTGTCTTTTTAAACAATTTTATTAAAATTAAATAAAATTATTATAGATAATACTTTTTAAAATAATACAATTACATATTTAAAATTTAAATAAAAATTTCAAATTAAATTAAAAATCTAGCCAGTTGGTTCATGTGCTGTTACACTATATAATATGAGCAATAATATGTTTTTATTTTCTTCTTATAAAAATAATAATAATTATGCATAACCTGGCTTCGTGCGGTTCAGTGCGCGCGTAAGTGCTAAACCATGGTCCATCCATGGCTTAAAGCTGTTGACGTTGAAAATTGGAACCCCAAATATTTTGATGTATTGTTTTTTAAGTGGTAATTATTCTAGAAGTAAAATTAAATACTTTTCTGGTACTATATAAGACTATTTAATTACTTTATAATAATTGAAAAATTAGTCAAGTTTAATTAATAGTTTTAAATTTATCAATAATTTATATTATTTTTAAATTTTTGTTTTTTACTTAATTAATAAGAGAAACAACTTAATATAATATGACATTCAAAAAGAGTTTTATAAAAAAATCAAGACAAATTTATTCTTTTATGTTTACAAGTAACATAATAATATTATGTTATCAAAGAAAAAAATACGAATGCAAAATTAATGAAGTCTATACAAATAATACCAAGCTTTATCATAATTAAAAAATTCTAACAAATATATTTAGACAACTTTAATCGGATGCTTAAATGAGAGTTCTTATTTAGGAATGTATAAAAGGAGTACCGAAATGTAGCTTCCATGCCTTGAAGAAGCAACCGTCCCTGATTATATTCTTGTTTTATTTTATTCATAAGGATGGAGGGTATCATAGATAATGATGTTCTTGGGATTTAAAAGTATTAAAGTTTTATTAAACAAACTGTTATTATTATAACATTACTGTAATTTCTAATGTATTTTGATATGATTTTTAATAAAATAAAAACGGATTCAAAAATTGAACAAAGGAGGGATTGAAAATAAATTTTAATATATAATCATATTTTTTAATATTTTAGTTATTTATTAAATATTATTTTTAAAATATATATAATTTAAATAAATATAACCTTTTTTTATAATTATTGTGGTTTAAAAAATTACTATCTATTAATTTTGTTAATTTTATTCATATATAATTATAATAATAAATTATATATTTTTATCATTAAAAAGGTGTGTAGAATTTTTAAAAAATATTTTTTGGAGGGGCTCAAGGTTCAGCCTTTCTCTCTTGTATTCGTTCTTATAATAAAAGTTTTTTATATTTTAAAATTAATATCTTAAAAATATTAATTAGCAAGATTTATTATGATTATTTTATATTTGTTCAACAATCAAAATTAATATAAAATAATTTTAATTTATACACTAAAATTAGAATAAATGTTTAATATTTTAGTTTTTGAAAAATTTTATTACTTGTTCTTTACTATATTTTTATCTTATTAATTTTTAATATATTATCTAACAAAATATATGTTAATTATTAAAAATAAAAAAATAGCTGTTTATTTATTAATTTTATAAAAAAATGATAAATATGCTAAAGTATTAAACATTTTAAAAAGAGAAAAAATATTAAATACGAGCATCTTTTTTTTACAACGTTAAAATTGTAGTTCCCGATGTTTGAATTTATTAATTTTTGCGAACCTTGAGTTATGCGGTGTGAGTCAGCGTCGTGTCAGTTGTTGACTTACCAGACCCCTTTGTTGGTCTTGTATATAGTTTTCCCCAAACTCTGAGATTAGCAACAGTGTGAGTGATTAGTGGAGGGATGGTCAGGATCTTTTGACGTTTCTCTTTCACCAATGCTTTCCCCAATTGTAATTATTCGGCATTTTGATTTGATTTTGATGTGTCCATATTAAACTTTCGTCTTCAATGTTATGATTATTAGATGAATCCCGGAGTAATATATAATTATTTTTAGAATTTAGCGTGTAAAAAGTTGTAGATAGTTAATTATATATTCGTATTAACTGTATAAAATATATTATTTTAATAATTCATTATGATTATAATCAATTATCAATATAATTTATTATAAAATTTTTTTTTTTATACGGGTATAAAAATTGAAAACTAATTTATGAATAATTCATTTAGTTTAAATTATATAAAAAAATTTAATTGAAACAAAATTACATAGAAGTTAAAACTCAAAGATATTGAACATAATTTTAATATGTGAATAAACTTTCCTAGTATTTTGTTATATCTCTATCATTAAATACATTATTTTAACAGCGAGTGAAAGTTATATTTAGAAGATAATTTATAATTATAGTTATTAATAAAAATTAATTATATATAAATAAAAGAAAAAAAAACCTACTATTATATATTAGTTTTAAAATTTTATTTTAAATAATAAGATATTATCTCATCTTCTTTAGACTCTCGAAATTGTCAATAATTTCTCTTACCTCAAATTTTTATATTTTGTTATTTTATTTTTAAAATTGTATTTAAAATTTAATCATTCAAAATTCATTGATTGTTTATGTCATGACATTTCCTATCATTAAAGTTTAGACTTCATAATATTCACAAATTTAAAATTTGGCATCCTATAATAAATAATAGTTAAAATTTGGAGTTCATAATTATAAATTTTAATTTTAATTTTAAAACAACATACTAAACTAATATAATTGATTCACATAATTTATTTTTATAATTTAATTTTCAACTTTAAAATTTTATCTCTTTTACTTATTTCCGAATAACACTTTAAAAATAAATTTTCATCTTTGAAAACAAAACCATGTATTACTTTACTTTGTTCCTTTTTAAACACGTGTGGTTTCATTTTCTTTTTAAGAAATTATTTGTCATCTCAAAATTATATGAAAATATATAAAGTTTTAAGATAAAATTACATTGATTTAAATTTAAATTTTTTATGAAATCATGATGTATTTTTATCAATTTATTTTAATACAAAAATTTAACTATAAATATATTCTTACTGTAATACTCCTTCAATTTAGATTTATAGCTTTTAAGTAATTTATCTTGATGACAGATTTTATGTTTTTTTATTTATTTTAAATCATCTACTTAATACATGGAAAAACTTACTGGTAAGAATATGAAAAGTATGTGTTTTATTTCCTCTTTTTTTTTCCAAGAGGGAGAGCAAAATGATTTTTAATTCATAATCTGAATTCCAGTCAAAGTAAACGTTCCCGCGAATATGGTCTTAGTTTAAAAAATAAATTTATTGGTATAAAATGAGTAATATATATATATATATATATATCAAGTTATTTTAAAAATAATTTACATTAAAATTATTTTATTTAATAAATTTTTTAATAAATAAATTTAATCAATATAATTAATTATGAAATTAATAAATTTTGTTGTATAAATAATGTTTGCAAAATTTTATAAAATTTTAAAAAAATTTAATACTTCATTATATAATTTTATTTTAACATATAATATATTAATTCAAATTTATTTAACAAAATATTAATTTTTTAAAATTTTATAAAAATAATATATAATAAATTTTATTAATTTTAAATTTAATTATTTAATAAATGCTAATTCGAATTTTAAAATAATTTAATTTTTTCTTTTATTTATATATATAACCACCACTCATAAAACCTAATTATTATTATTATTATTATAAATTATAAGCCATAAGATAGCTTTTAATGTGAAGAGACATAAATTGTCATATGTAGAGAACAGTAAGCTAGTTGAGTAAATTCGGAAGTCTTGTTATTTTGTGACGTCAAAACACTAAATCTACGATAAGATAGATTTAATTGTTTTTTAACCTAAACTATAATTATTCGTCATAAATTTATTTTTAATATTTACAAGGCTTATAAACTAAGAATTTTAAAAGTGACAATCAGAGAGAAATTAACTTATACTTAGTATGAGATACACCAAATTTATATTATTTAATAATTTTTTATTAAATAACTTTATCTTAAAATAAATTAATATATTAAGTAATTTTATAGCATAAATTATGTCTATAAAATTTGAAATTATTTCATATGTTATTCAAGTAAATAAAATGGACACAATATATATTTAAAATATATAAAAATAAGAGCACTTTAATCATATATTTATAGTTATTCAATTTTAATAAAATTTGATATAAATAAGAAGAAAAGTAATATGTAAATATAATTAAATAATTCAATCGATAAAAAATGTATTTTATATAAAATTATTGATAATATAATATTTAGGGTAATCGAAAATGGTAAAGTTACACTAAATATATTAGTCTTCACCACCCTAAATTTCATCATGTAATGGTTGGAAATTTTTGATTAAGTTAGATGAATGAACGTAATGAGGTGGAGGGTTACTCTTTATATGTAACCTCATCGCCTTATATTGATATAAATTGATAAATTGATTCATTCTTAGAATAATAAGGTTCTCAAATTTTTGGGGCTACCTCCGAGTCTGAATACATTTTTGGCACACAGCACATTGTAGGAAAGCAACAGAAATTCGTATTCCCTGGAGATTCTTGAAACTTGGAGTTGCTGTTTATGTCCAGTGTGTTTATGGCATATTCTTCTCCGGCGGCAAAATTTTCTTTCATTAACTTTACTCTGTCAACCTCCTATTGCTTGTCGTTTGGATATTGTCATTGATGCTTGATCGTGGACGTACACGATTCAATTCTTGTAAATCAAGTTATCCATCAATATAAAAAATATTTTTTAATCATAATTTTAAAAATAAATAATAATAATAATTTTAATTTATATTTTTAAAAAATTATTTATTAAATTAAATAATATTTTAATAATATAACTATCAAAATTACATATAAATTATGTCAATTTGCATCCGTAAAAGAAATAATCATCGTTCTAAGACTATAATTTTCTTAATACATGCAAACGCGTTAGCCATTATCTTAAAAGAGTACATTACTATTATAATAGTTAAAAGGTTTAGAATTAATTATATTATTTTTTGAAAGATTTAAATTATCTTTTTTATTATAATAATATAAAATATTTAATTTAATCCTTTTCAGTATTAGTTTAATTCTAAAAAATTAAATTATTTATTATTTTTAAAAATGATCATAGTTATTTTAAAAAAAGAATGTAAATGGAATCAAATTTTTAATAAAAAACGGTGTTTCAGTCATCTTAAATTATTCAGTCATTTGGAAGCTGCCTTTACTTTTACTAGATTCACCTAGTTTTATTTTTTCTTTTTTCTACCAATTGAATTAGAAAACATTAAAAGGGTCGAAGTTCAAGGTGCTTAACGTAAAGCAACATCAACAATTGTAGGCAGATATTTTCTGTGTTCCATGCATTGGATTTATTTTTGTCGAACATCAATCCTATCACCAGCAAGTTGCAACAATGCATGCATCCAGCTCCTATTATTTTATACTCGTGCGCCATAGTTTCTTCTTACATTCCTTTGAAACCAATAGAATGATGTATTTAAGCCACTTTACCCTGAGCATTTGTGTTACCTTTCTATGCAAGTGGATTCCTTTTAGCCAAAATGCCAGCGCCACTTGCCATTGTAAAGGGATAAGACCCGTTTTGATACATCAATTGTTGCTGGGAGTGCCCAGGAAGGATTTTAAACAATACTGCGTACAAGCATGAAAACTGTGGGTTTTATTGATGGTTGGGTCAATGAATTAATTGTTTAGGGTGATTTGACTAACAAACCACCATCAAATTGGAATGAAATGGGAAACTATATTTAGCACTTCCACATGCGTTGACTTGAAAAGAAAGGGTCTACGTATAAATCATGTACACTGGTCAGAGCAAAATTGTAATTCTACAAACATTTTTTTAAACCACCTGTATCACAGTCAGTATATACAAAACAGTAATATTTTTATGATTAAGATGTTAACTTACTAAATTATTTATAAAAAATAACTTATGTTAAATACATTTTTAGATTTGTTATTCAATGAACCGTTATAAAAATTATGCCCAAGATCGTTTTTCTTACGATCGATTTTGAAACCAAATTTTTTTTTTTACATTGATTATTTGTTAAACTGGTCTAGAAAAAAAAAAATTTAGATCAATTTTAAACAACCAGCTTATAGAATCAAATTTTATGTTTCTTCCTTTTTTTCTTTCATTAACCCAGACTTCGATCCTTTACCTAGCAATCATCGTTCCTCTCATCTAAAACTCCTAATCATGGTTTTAAAGTTTATTTTAAGTCTTGGGGCATTGATGAAAAAATTACTGGTACTCTTATGGTTGAAATAGTTGATGATTTATACACTAAGATCTATGATGATACTGTTCTTAAAAATTTATGATTTGTATATTTATGATGTAATCCCTGAAAATATCATATCGTTTTTTGATTCTGAGCAATTTAAGAAAAAACAAACAGAACTAAAAAAATTTTATCTCTAAACTTAGCAAAAAAATAGCTATATATATATATATATATCACTACAAAAATAAAGAAGTTTTTTTGACATATATTTTTCGAGAGTCTCAAAAAATTGTCACAAAATTCATAATTTATTTTATTTTATTTAAATATAACAAATTTTTATAAATATAGTGTATAATTTATTATTTTAATTATATATATATATTATTTTATTTTTCACTTGCGGTTGATATTTTGACTAACTAGGATAACTTTTTACTCTTTCAACTTCTCTCCTTTTCACACTTTAAAAAAATCTGAAAACGCGTAAGCTTTTTTCTGTTAAGCTTTTCCTCAATTTTCATACATATTCACAATTTTCCGTCCGTTGAGGACGTCGTCTTCTGTTAAGCCATTGCATTTTTCCGTCCGTCGTGGTTGCCATTTCTATCAGGTAGTTTTAATAGCCTTCTCATTTCTAATCTTATTTTAAATGTTTTGATTCATCTATGTTGTGATTATATAGCTGTTGTAGTTTTTGCACACCAACTGTTTATAGAAAAGAGTGTTCGAGGTTTTCACGGGTTGTCACCATCTTGTTAGTGGTAGTACTGAGGGTTTATATATCATATAGTGACTTTTTGTTAGCGGTAGCATTGGTGCTTTGCTTTGGAACCATTAGATGCATTTGTATGAACTCATGGAATGTTGTCTAGCACCAGATTGAGCAGCTTCGTTCATAAAATTGAGGTTACGCAGAGCTTGTTTAATGAGCTTTTGTGGCAATTGTTGGGGGCCATATGAGAGGACTTGAGCTGTTGTCCACAACTTTTGTTGCAACTCCAAACTATTGCATCTGATAGTTTATGTACCGTCATATTTACTTAAGTATGTATTTATTGTAACCTAACGACTTTTTTAATATGAACATTTTTTTTCACAGATTTTTAATGCATTATGTACATTTACTTGTTTTGTTTTGCATCTCAATTTTTACTTAAACTATACATAACAATTCAGTTATGTTATGAAATAATAGATTAGTTTTTGAAATAACTCTTACCAGTATAATAGAAAATATGTGTAAATATTCCATTTTAAAACTTAATTAATAACAACAAACAAGTTGTATTTAATTATATGGAATGTGCTACATTTTTAGTGGTTTGAAATGTTCGTAAAATTTATTCATCATTTTGTTGCTGGGATTAAAATTTAATATCTTTTTAAAATATTCAATTTTTTTACAATAATTATCCATATATCTTAAAATAAAAAAAATAAAAAATAATAATTAAAAAAGAGATTTTGTTAGGTTAATACAAGTGTAAAATGCATAAAATCCGGTATCTTTTGTACTATGAACTATGTTCTAAACAAATAGATCGAGAGTGTTTTAGTGAAATAGAGTTTCTGTGAATCAAAAACATTTATATGTAGGCTAAACGTTCATGTGTCATATTACATCCCATAATTCCTGTCATTTTCATCGATTTTACGCAATATCTAGTTGATCCATATGAGCGATCTAAAGAATGTGTCTCAATCTCGTACGAGTGATCTTGACACTCGTACATATAACTTTGTCAAGTATATTGTGCATTTCATACACAACTCACAAGGGATGTGACAGTCATTAAAATGTTTAGACTTACTTCTGCAGCTTAACACCCCTCACAATTACGGATGAATATTAATAGTGTTAGAAGGATCAACAATTACTTATTGTAACCTTTTTCATGCATTCTTGAGTTACAATATTTTATTTTATTTTGACTAAAATCTCATTCTCTTTTTAAAAGATTTTTGCACATGTAGCATTCTTTTAATTTTGAATAATTCAAAAAGTAGAACTAATAAAAAAAAAATTATCTTTCAACTTAGAAAAAATAGTTATATATATAAAAAATTTCAATACAACCAACATTACTAAAAATTAAAACTATAACCATAAAAAATTAAATTCATGAAAATAAAATAAAGCTGTAATAATTTTTAAACAGTTAAAATTTAAAGTCATAATGAACCTTTAATTAATAAATAAATAAATATTCATAAATTAAATTTAAAATAATTAATAATAAATTTTAAATATTTTAAAATTATAATAATAATTATTTAAATTAAATTAAAAATATGAATTATTATATTTAAATTTTTTTATAATATCCAATTTTTTTACAACATTACTGTTCTGTATTGCCATCATAAGCATCATTTATATAGCATGACAGTACCATGAACGTTGTTTTTATCATGAGACAACATCATGCATGCATTGTTTGATTAAAGAAAAATAAAAGTGAAAGAATTTGTTTTTTAAAATTGAATATTTTTTTATTTTTTATTTGTGAATATTTATTTTATAAGGAGACATAAAATTAAATTTTACAAAATTTATAAAAAATATTTTTTCTCTTCTTAAATAAGAATACAAAGAAAGAAGATATTTTTATTTTTATCTATTTTAAATTATTAAATTTTTTAAACGTTTCTAAGAAAATAAAAGATAAAAAATAAAAACTATATTAGTTAAATATTATGGTAATTTTTAAAAATTAAATTTTATTTTTTAAATTTATATAAATTAAAATTTATACTGCTAATATTTATTTTTATTATCTTTTTTATTTTTCTAAATGATAAATTTTTTTTATATTTTTATTTATCTAAAAAATTTATTTTTTCATCTTATTTTTATTTAATTTTTTACCTTTTTTATTTTTTTTATTTTTTAATTTATTCAAACAGTAATGTTCAAGTTTTTTCTGCATCATCCATTATTTTTTTCTCGTTAAACTGCGAATTGATTAATTTTTTTTTTTGTAAAATTGTTGTGTTGCTAAAGTTGTTGATTCTTCATCATAATTTGTGCCTTCTTGGAACGTAGTTGATGTTAAGACTTTCAGTTCTTCCAAGCTGCACAATCAATAAGATTGTTTATTTATTTAATTGAAGTTCCTCCATTTCATATGAATGAATTCCTTCTTTGATTTTGCGTTACTTTGAGTTTGTTTTAGTTTTTTATAAATAAAAATAATGAAATTTTAATCATCTTATATAAATTACTTCAACTCTTAACGGTTAGAGAAAAACCTTACTGACTTAGTTTATTTTAGTTCAAATGTTGGTAAGAAAAAAAGAAAGAAAAAGAAAAAAGAAATAAAAAAGATACAAATAAACTCATACTAATAAACTGAGAGAGAAGATTATATTTTTTACTGATTATTTGAGTACAAAACAATGGAAGATTATGAATGACTTAATAACTTAAGGTAAATGAGGGAGATTGGTAAGTTGATCATGGACCAAAGGCAGGTAGCGTGATTGGTATACCTTGTAGTTAATTTTTTGTGCATGTTACAAGGCATAGTGAAATTTCTGTCCATATTAACACGTTGCAAAATGGTCCACATGTCATTCTATGCAAAAAGGTTCCTTCTTATCCCAGAGAATTCTTTTATATTACAAAGCTAGTCGGAAATGGCAATAATGCTTGGGGTAATAAGCTTTGCACAATGATTGATAATTACAGTTTGCATACCATCCTCCATTGTACCAATATACCATTTCCATTCTCGATCAATAATTTTGACTAATTAAATTCTGTTTAGAATGGTTGTAAATTTTTTATTTTTAAATTTAAATTTATTCAATTAAAATAATATTAAATTAGTTTTTAATATTTTTAAAAATAATTTTAATTTTTTTAAACAATTTAAATATTTTTTAATTTTTTTAAAAAATATTTTCATCTCTTAGTCTATCTTTTGAAATATAAAGATTGTTCTATTTTAACAATTTCTACTTCATAATAATAATAATAATAATAATAATAATTAAATTTTTTGAGGTGGATTAATTTTTTGTTATTTTTTAATTATTTAGTTTTTATACATCAATAATAAAGAAATAAGATAAATTGAATTACTTATTTTTATAATAATTTTTTAAAATTTAAAAAATAAAATTTGAAACATAAAATTGAAACTAAGTTTTGTTTAAAAATTTCAAAAACAAAATCTTGAAACTATCCTGAACAGGTCGAAGATTCTTGGTTTTGATTAGGATGAGTTATATACTATTTTAACAAGATTGTGGTTGAAAATAAGTTTGAAGATAAGAATAATCAGAACCATATCAATGGTGCAAAGTGAAAATCATGGAATTATTAATGACATGACGATGATGTTGGAAGTTACTAAGAGCAATTAGTAGAATGTGTAGGTAGGATCTTTACCCCATAAACAGCAATTGGTAAGGATTTAAACTGAAAAGAGATATTATTTTTCAAAATAAATTTTATAAATTATTTGATTTTTTTAATTTTTAAAAACAGACAACAGTTTAAATCAAAGTCCTGAGTCTCCCATTTTTTATGGATATGAGAGAAAAAAAATTATGAGTGAATATTACATATTTTTATTATTCAATATGTCTTTTTAGTAAACTATACGATAACTTACATTAATATTTTTTATTTTTTATATGATTATAGAATATCTTACACAAATTTATTTTTATTTATACAAATAATATAATAATTTATCTTTTCTCTTTTAACACATTTTTAAAAATTTTCTTTGTTATAAAAATAAAGAAAGTTAATGAAAAGAGTTTTGTGTTTAATGATATATTTTGTGGGGTTATTAATGTAATTTACTTAAATAATATCATGTAAATGAAGTGCTAATTCGTCGTTTATTTCTTTATTTATTTATGATAGATACACTTTTCCTTTCTGCCTTGTCAATTAAAGCCATTTCTGCCACGTTGCTGTTATTTGTTAGTCATTATTCACGTACGTCTCCTCCATCTCTTATCATGGCCTTGTGGGCTTGTTTGTAACAACCGACAGTGGTACAATTAAATAAATAGAACGAAAAGACTCTCCACCAAAAACAAAAAAGAACAAAAGATTGATGCCCATCGAATCGTCAGAACTAATCAGTACTATGAATCTTGGCCCATTCTCAAAAAACTAAAGCCCATTAAGCTTATTGTTATTATTTTTATATTAAAAACTTGTTTTTTTCTATCTCACATTTATATAATAATATTATCATAAATATATAGATAATTTGATAAAATTTTAATTCAATTTAATTAAAAATTTGAAAAAATATTAATTCAACTTAATTAAAATTTTGATTTTAAAGTTAAATATGTAATTATATTAAAAACAAACGTTTTTATTATAAGCAAAAATAACAAACTAAAACTAAAGTACTTTACAATTAAACCATTAGTACTATATAGTGATGAGAGGTAGAAAATTAAAATAGTTTATACAAGGTCTTAAATTTAAATCTTATCATTTTTATTTTATTAAAAAATACTTTATAGTTGAAAATTAATTAATTTCAAACAAAAAGTAACTAACATGGATTTTAATAATAACATATTAGGTTAAATTTATTTTATTTTAAAAAATAAAGCAATGTTACTTATATTTAAAGGAAATGACCATTTTAATGGTTTTTATACTTTGAAAAGATTAATTTTTAATTATTTGTTTAAGAATATCCTTAATGTATATTAAAAAAAATATTACTTATGAATTTATTTTTCCTTTTTACTTATCATAATATAATTATTCATATTTAAAATTTCCTATCTCTTGCACATATTTATCAAATATCTTGTTTTCTTCATCGCAAACTCACTGCAATCTTAAAATTTCACCAAACCTTCAATTTAAAATATTAACCTATCAAAACCTACTTTTATTCAAGCATTTTGTATGCTCAATATTGAAGCTAGAAAAATGGGCTACTTGACTTACAGGGGGTGGCTTGTGGCAAGTCATAGGCTTTGAAGGGGAAAAAAATAATCAATAGGACTCCTAAAATTATGTCAAAATTTAATAGAAATAGAGTATTTTTAGATTTTTTAGGCTAAATCCGAATTGGGCTTTATCAGGTTAAAAATAAAAATTATATTTGGGATTAAAATTTCAAGTCCGAATCTATATTTCATCAAACTGGTTTGGGTTTAATTATTGAAAATGAACTATTTTACCAACCTTACTTAATAAGGGAAGATCACACCCAAGACCTGTGTTGGCCACACTTAACTTCTAGAATATTCAATAAATACAAATCCTACCATTAGGTTGGATGGTATCTCACGAGTTCAGTCCACTGTCAATACTATGACTCACATACATCTAAATTCTATTTAAAGAGTCTACATTTATCTCACAGTTTAAATTCTTTTTTTTATATTATTATTTTATTAAAATATATATTAACTTGAACATTTGAGTATCTACCTTTGTAGAATAACCTATTGCTGGTCACATTAACTAAGATATATTGTGTAAGGGAATTGATTGAATTATGATTATCTCATAGTTCTATTGTTTTATCTGTAATACTTTCTATGTTTTTTATTTATGTAATTTTGAAAGAAGTATTTTATTTATTTATTTATGTATTTAAAATTTTAAAATAGTATTAATTATTATCTTTCTAGTTATACCCTTATTTCAATGTAATTTATAAATATTTTATACGTTTTTCATAAAATTAAAAATAAATATCAGTAAAGATTATATTAAAAAGTTTAAAAATAATTAATTTAAATATATATACAATTCTTATATTTTTATCATTTTTTGTTCGTCTTTCTAGTTTTATTTTTATGTTTTGGTTTTTATATTTATGCAATTTAAATATTTTGATTTTTTCTGATGTGATCATTTAAATAATCAACATATAATAATCTTTTGTTAATCACCTCATCATTTAATGGTTAACAGAAATTATAAGTAATGATTTTAGAAAAAAATAAAATCATAAAATAATTTAAAAGAACTAAATTAAAGATTCACAAAAATATATATTAAAAATATATTTAAATTAGATAATTATAGTATAAATAAGAAGATTAATTACTTTTTTTTAATCTACATTCCATAGGGCAAGTGAATAAATAAAAAAAAAGAAACTATAAGGTGTGTGAAATGAAAGAATCATAAAGGTTTCCCCTCTCTTCTTTATTCTAAGATGGATGTTAATGTTACTAAAGATACTTGGTAAATTACTTAGTAGTAAACAGTTTTTTAGTGTATATTTAAGACCATATAATAAAGTTTTATGTATAATAAATTTCATTAAAATATTTTAATTAAATATACTAATAACATTAAATGATAATTTATAATAAAAGTTTTTATTTATTAATTATTTATTATACATTTTAAAATCTACATTAAAATTTAAATAATGTAATTAATAAAAGTAGAATATTTCATACATTGGAGGAAACTGAAAAAAATGAGACTTTTCGTTGAATACTTTTCACTTTGAATTCGAAACAAACATTATTAGAACATTTTTTAGTATTTGCCTCCTTATAGATTAAGTAATTGATCTCACTAAGCGAGGTTATGTTAAGGAATTGATCGAATTATAATTATTTGATAACTTTATCATCTTATTTGTAATTTCTTTGATTTATTTTGTTTTGTTTTTTTAAGAAAATATTTCCATTTATCTGTATAGTTAGAAGTTTAATATAATAACTTCACCAAAAAAAGAAATTCAATATAATAATATTATTTTTTAATTACATTTTTATCTTTGTGCAGTTCTTAATATTTTACACATTCATTATAAATGGAAAAATACTGGAGATCATATAAAGAAATCAAAATTTTTAATATAAAAATTAACACAATTATATTCTTTAATCTATATATTATCCTCTTGAGTGTATAAATAAAAAAAATTACCAAGAATGTAGATGAATGAAACATAGATGTTTTCCCTTTCGTTTTTATTTGGTGTGAATTTTTCGGAATATTCTGTCTAATTTTGTCCAACACCGTTTATTAATATAACCCATGCCTCTTATTAAGGAAAAACCGCATAACTATTTGTAAACACATTTGATTGGAAATTGTTTAGATTGCTGATGTCATAGTGATTTATTTGTGTTGTACTTGGAAGAAAAATGTAGGCAAAATTATTCTAGTTTTTGCTGGCATCTTTTGCATACCATTCAACATGGAGAAATTCTATGGGATTCAAACACAGTACTCATCTAGTGCTTCTATTGTAGAGGAAACAGTGAAGTGTACAACATAATTAGTTGGGAGGTCCTGTTATAATTCCATAAAGAATTGAAAGGTTTCAATGTCAGGAAATGTATTGTTTTTACCACAGTTTCCCTTATGGCAAAACAAAATATTTTATCATTTCATGTTACATTTAATTGAAAAAATCTGTGTAAGGTATTTGCATATAACATGAATGATTTATCAGAAACGGGTTTATTTCCAAATTCAAAAATATTTATAGAAAATTTTTGATAAAGAATTTATATTTTTATTTTACAGTTTGAAAGATTGAGATTTGAGACTAGAATTTTTTATATATTAAGCGGAATCTTGGTTGTTAATTTTGATTTGATAAAGTGGGAAGGGTGTGGCCCATGGAGGGATTGGGCTGACCCAGGCCCGGTGAGGGAAAGTTTGGGTATGAGGTGTGAAGAGGTGAGTGGACTCGGAAAAGGAGTTGGTTAGGGTAGTTTGGAGAGGAGAGGGTGTCGGGTGTTGGGGGGTATATAAAGTGAAACACATCGCAGCAATGAGGTTAGGGCGCAATAGAAAATACAAGCCGTAGAAGAGGGCTCGCTCGTTGTGTTCGGAAAGGAAACTCTATCCTTTGCAATCGCGGTAAGTTGCAGATCAAATCCTTCACCTACTTCCATTAACCTTCCTCATCAAATATCTCTTCTTCTTCTTCTTTTCCTTCCAGAGTGAATTTTATTCTGTTCTGTGCCATGTTACTGTATATATGATGTTGCCGCTGAAGCGTGTGCTGTGTTTCCTTTTGTTTGGTGGCGCAGATGGATCGGTACCAGAAGGTAGAGAAACCTAGAGCTGAAACTCCAATCGATGAAAATGAGATCCGGATTACTAGTCAGGGAAGGATGCGGAACTACATTACTTACGCCATGAGCTTGCTTCAGGTACTCTTCCATTTTTATTTTATTTTTTATAATTTTGAAAACAAACATTTTAGTGAACTTTTATCAGGACTGGCTGAATTTGGAAACTCCCAGTGGCTTTTTTTAATGCTTTGTGTTATGATAATTATTATGCTTCCAGCTGAAACTCTCAACATGACCATGACCATGACCACTACCACTTCTCTTTTTCCCTGCTCACTCTTTGCATTTGGTTATATAGAAATATGTATGTTTTGGATACTGGAGGGAACAGTAAGGGATGAGTGTGTGGTAGGTGACGTACCTTACCCTACCTTGCTTGTACTTTTTTTATATTTTAAATTAAAAAACAAAAGTGACCAATAAACGAATTATGACAAGTATACCTATGATTGATGTAAAGATTGGATCCTTGAAATATAGCTTAAAGCCTATAGTTGTGACAGCTCCTTTCTTCATTTCCTCTTCTCCTCCCTTATTTTTAATGCTTGACTTGAAAGGGCAGGGGTTGGGTTTTCAGTCCTTCTAAATTCCCGACCAAGGGATGCCAGTCTATGCTCCTTTTTTTCTTCTGTCTCTAGCTTTCTCTGGGGGGATTGAGAAAAGTGAAGCAGTGGAAAGTTTGTGTCTCAGTTTTTTATTTCCTGAGTTGTGAATTAAGATATAGATTCTCTGTTTTCTGTGCTAACTGTAAGCTCACTTTATCATGCTCATTTCTTCGCAGGAAAAAGGTTCTAATGAAATTGTTTTCAAAGCAATGGGGAGAGCTATCAACAAAACCGTAACAATTGTGGAGTTGATCAAGGTTCATTTGCTTCTATGATTAGCTGAGTTGACAGCATGACCTTGGTAACTTGTTTCATTCTGACGAGGATTTTACTTTTGTGTATTTCTCGGGGTTAATGCAGAGGAGAATTGTGGGTCTTCACCAGAATACAGCTATTGGATCCACTGACATCACTGATACCTGGGAGCCCCTAGAGGAAGGCCTCCTTCCGTAAGAGCAGTTTCTCAATAATATTATTTTAAACTTGAATGGCTTAAAGTGTTCAAGATTCCAATTGGTGGATGCTATTGCCTAATCCTTAAACTTTCTTTTTTTACTTTGTTCTTGTAGTTTGGAAACAACAAGGCATGTGTCAATGATTACAATAATTCTCTCTAAGAAGGAACTTGATACATCATCCGTGGGGTAAGTTGACTTTCTTTCTGATGTCATTTGACAATATTAATAAATTCTGATTCACAAGATGGACTGAGAGTGAATATATGCTGAACAACATATTAGAGGTGCTGTACTATGATAATGCCTAGTTTTGCTTCACACACATATGCTGTATGCAGAGGGTTTCAGCTTTTAAAATGAATATTCCAAGAAGTGTTTTCGGTGCAGTGAAATAAGTTGGATTTTTTTTTGTGTACTTAGACTACTTATTATGGTAGATTAGTATTGAGAATTCTTTAAGGTGAGGTTAAAGATGATGGTCAATGTTTTGTTTGAATTGAGGAAATGTTGAAGCAAAGTGCACTGTTCTAGAATTGGTCTCAAAGGGTAATGTTTGATTACATTGTGCAAGTGATACTTTGCCTTCCTATTTGGAGAAATTGGTGTTCCATCTATGTTGCTAAAGTTCCATAACTGAAAAATATTAGAGGAAAAAAGAAGAAAAGTAGATTTGGTGTGGAGTAGAGAGAGATTTTACATCCTTCTAAATGTAATCTTGATTTTAGTTCCTTATTTGAAATTAGTGATAATAATAGGACATGGTAATTATTAAAGCTAAACTCAAGTAGAGAAAGTAAAAGAAACTAAAAGAAACTCTGGCTCAGGTGATAAGATATTAGAGTATATGGACTTACAGATTATATGCACCTCTTAGCAGGTTTCAAGTTTAGATATCAATGGAAAAGCAAATTATATTTATTATTATTATTATTTAATGAAATCTGTAATTTGTTCTGTCTCTTTAGGTATCAGCCTCCATTGCCCGCTGACCAGGTGAAGGCTTCTACAGATTTTGATTACGAAGGAGGTAGGTACACTTAACATGTGCTCTTTTTTCACTCCCCTCAATAATTTATATCTGTTTTAACCTATATGTTCTGCAGAGGGTTCACCTAATGGCCGTGTTCGGGGTCGTGGTGGCCGAGGCAGGGGAAGGGGCAGAGGTACGTGTGTTGTGTGCATTGTTTCATTCCTAGGAACCATATGTTTATCAGGTGTTTGTTGTCACCTGGGTAGATTATCTGTGATTGATGGAGTTGTTTAACCTAGTCCATTATATAGTTTCCTCATCTTTGTGTTGCAATTTTTTTTTGAAACGGCCTTTGTGTTACAATTTTAATTTGAGAAAGTTTTGGCTAAGGCTTTTCAGATATATGAATACATCTAGTTATCAATTGATGGGTGTTATCCTTTTTTAATAGGCCATCACTTAAAAGATGTTGACAATCCTTTTATTATGCTAAGAGTTACCAAAGTATCTTTACTAAAATTAAAAAAAAAAGACTTTTTAGTATGGCGTCTGTACCCTTCTAAGGGAAAGGTTGAAGAATGGTTATGATAAATTTTGATATGGCTGAATGTTTTATTTCAGGGAATGGTTTTATTTCAGCTGATTATGAGGATGGAGGTTGGGATCGTAATAGGGGAAATGCTAGGGGCAGGGGTAGAGGAAGAGGACGGGGCTTCCGTGGTCGTGGAAGGGGAGGGTACAATGGGCCCCATGTTGATATGCAGCAAGATGGAGGATACAACCAAGATGTACCTCAAGGCCGAGGTACTTGTTTCCTATTGCTTTCTTTCTATTCTATGTGGTAGATGCATGTGTGCATTGGCTACTGGTATTTGGCCATCAGTTTTTTTTCCCCAGTTGATATTCTGGAACTGTTCAAGCCAGTTTACTGTCTGTAACAGTTCATATATTACCCTATCATCTATATTTTGCTTTATATCCTACATCATACATGTTTATTCAAGGGTATATGTCCTTTAAAAAGACAGATGTATGAATTTAGCTTTGTAGAGCTGAGAGGAGAGGCAAGACATTCTATTAGCTTCAGCCCTTCACCTTTTTGAGTTTTTTCACCCTCAATATTTAATGCTATTTTTAAGCTTGTTATTGGCTGTCTCTATCAAACCTACGCCATTGAGATGTGCTATATAGTAATTTGCGTCCATTATATATGGGCAAATTTAGGTTGTGTTGATTGATTCTGTGACAAATAGCCATAGGAGTATTAAGTTACAGCTGTGACCTGTCACCAAACATTTGGGATGTTTACTTGTGGAAGTTTCTTTCTTGCAAGCTGTGCAGTGATTTCATGTTTATTGATCTTTTATTGAAAAGAGGAACAAATAATGGAGAAGAGGGGAACAGAAAAGATTAATAAACTGCTTTTAATTTAATTTGATAAATGTGATAAAATTGGTTGCAGGTCGTGGCCGTGGCAGGGGGGGATATCGTGGAAGGGGTCGTGGCTTTAGATCCAATGGGCCGATCCAAGCAGCTGCCTGAGGCAACCAGTGGGCCACCTTTAGTGAAGTGCACATGACTTGACTAGTGAAAGAATGCAATGTCTAATTTATGTTTTCTTTTTTTACTTTATTTGTTTAATTTTCTTCATTCCCCTTCTTTTTCCCTGGGGCCCGAAGAACTGTAGGGCATTTTCTTCTTACAGTTTATGTAGACTTTTAGTTTGAGACTGCTGCCACATAAGGCACCCTTTATGTTTTAGACCTTGGTCAGATGCTTGAACAGTTGTACTTCTGTTTTGGCCCTGAATCTCATTCTTTAATTTTTATTTTCTAGAGATTGTGGTTAAATCGATGCCTTCTCTCTTTTCTTCCTTGCAGCATCTTTTGTTTTGCTTGCTTTTGGTGATGAAAAAAAAAATAATACTCTAGGCTCCCAGAGAATGTGTCGTTTGATTTACCTGGAAAATTGTCTTGGTTGGCCAACGATTTCCTTGAGCAGAGATGTTTTAGTTTTGACAAAATGATATAGAATGGTATTTTTTTAAGCTTTTCCCCCATATTGTAGTGTTTAAAGAAATTGTAATATGTATTCATGATTCTATTTCCATCATTTTCCTTGAGCAGGGACACGAGTCGTCATGGGCTATTCTCGTTATTATAAGCAAAAGAAAATTATTATGCTTACGTTGCTATGCCCTTGAAAATCAATATCATTAAGATTCAAAATTGTAATGATAAATTTGTTCGCATTATATATTTTCCTTCACTATTCACAGTATGTTGTATCCTTAAGTTTCTATAAAATCGGGGGTTCAAAATTGTGATATTAAATTTGTTCAAGTTGTACATAGGAGTTTATTCAACTCAAGCAAAATAAATTGCTTTATATATATATATATATATATATATATATATATATATATATATATGCATTTAAGCATGTTGGCATTTAATTGGTTCATTTAAACTTGCAGTTTGATGAACCGGGAATTGACTGGAGTGGTTCGTGGGCTATTCTAAAAGGAATTTTATTGAACTTTAATATTTAAAATTATATATATTTTATATGGATAAGTCGTTTGGTGTGCGAATCAAATCCGCTTGCTTTTTAATTTTAACTTACCCCCCTCTCCCCCCCCCTTGTGGAAACAAAAAAACCTGTTTGCTTTATGGAATTTTGTGAACCAATTTATACTTCCGATTAAATGAATCAATATTTCACCTTATCCCAGCTTGTACTATGTGCTAGGCGGACTGGTTCTTGATTAGGATTTTTTTCTCTTTCTTACTAATTAGTTTATATAAGATTTCTAACTTGATATTTAGTTTATATATTCAATAAATTAGAATTAAATTTTGCTAAATAGAATTCTTAAAAAGTTAAAAAATATTTTTTATCAAAAATAATTTTGAATTATATTAAAAAATATATTAATACTATTTTTAATAATAAATTTACTTTTAGTACTTTAATTCTGTAATTAGTGCTGCTTAAGATTTCCCATTAAATTCTAACAAAATAAATGCTCAAAGTTGAAGGTCTACCATTACTTGGAGTTAGATCCTTTTTATTTATTGGTAAGATTTATTTAGGAGAGAGAAAGAGATTGGTAGTATACTTCTTATTTAATGATGAAGTCTGTTTAGAAAAGAGGAAGAGATAGATAGTATAGACTTAGATTTTTTTTATACTTGGTAAAATTTATTTAGGAGAAAAAGCAATAGATAGTATACTTCTCATTTAATGATAAACTCTATTTATAAATGAGGAAAAAATAGATAATATAAAAATAAATTATCTAATAACATACATTCACTTATATATAGTTAAATCTATTTTATTTTATAAAAAATTATTATTTTATAATAATAACATGCATATAATATTTTTATTTAATGATAAGATTTATTTAAAAAAATAGAAGAAATGAATAATATATATATATATATATATATATTTAGAATCTCTTTTAATACTTATATCAATTTAATAATTTTATATAAAATATAAAATTTACTAGTTCAATCGTTAAATTATATTATAATATTTAATAGATTATGTATATTAAATTTAAAAAAATTAAAATTTTGTAAGTATATTATTCAACTAATATTTATATATATTTAAATAATATATAAATCGTTAAAATAAAATTATAAAAAAAAATTTATTTATTTTTATTTTGTATAAAATTTTACATATATAATTTATTAAATATTATAACATAATTCAAAAGCTATATTAATAAATTTTACATTCTATACAAAGTTAATGAATATTATAACATAATTCAAAAATTGTACATTGTATTAATAAACTAATATAAATGTTATATATATATATATATATATATATATATATATATATATATTTTGAAATCATAGGCACAGAAAATGGGAGATCGAAGTAGATACAAAGTATATGAATAGTATAATAAGAACAAAGGAAATGCAGAGAAATCAATAACATGATATGGAGGGAATTTTTACCCGTGTAACTTGTCTTCTAACAAAGTATGATGAGAATAGCTGGAAGAGAAGTTTTCTGCATTTAACGGTTCCAAGTGAGAATAGTAGACAGTATTGCGTGGTTGTGGAAGATGAGTGAAGACGTGGATATAAAAGATCAGGCAATGCCTTCGCACTATGTCACTCCAACTCTTCCTTCTACGTTGCACCGTAACTTTCTTCCGCTCTTTAATTTCACATCTCTGCAACATTCATTCCTTTTTTTTTACTTTTGTTGAATTCGACCTCATTCAGTCAGATTTGAAGGAAATAGCATTGATTATTGAGGCCCGTTCGTACTCACTCAAAGGAAGTTTGTGGAATTGCTCGTGCTGTGCGCCTGACATTTGCATTGAGTCGTACACTCACTGCACTGCTTCTCTCTTCTTTTTCCGATTACGATCTTCCTCCCGCTTCTGAACCTCACGCTAGGTTATCCTCTTATTTTCCTAATCCCAAGGTAATTTTCATTTTGTTTTTATGTTTCTCTTTCACTGTTGTAAACATCAGTTATTATTGAATAAGCTTTCTGCTGCATTGCCCTTATCCAACTTGTAATGGCCATTGAGTCCGTTTGGGTTCGTGTTGGATTGTCCCACAATTGCGTTTATTTCAGTATAATGTGATTATATAAAAATTTTGATGCTTGGTCCTTCTCAATCATAATTGATTTTACCTTTCAACTCTCATTTTGAGCCGAGGTGATAAATTTTTAGCTTTTGTTTTCAGTTAAAATTTTATGCTGAGTTTTACTACAAACTTACTTTGGAGGAAGAAATTTTCAAACATAAATCACAATACTTTAAACTCACTTTCAGGCAAATTTAGTTTTACAAAATCAAGTTCATTCACACTCAACTTAAAAATTCTCACCTAAACACACACTTCATTTAGTTACTGTGATCAATTTACATCTATTGCATATATATGAAGAATGGGAACCGTATATGAGAGTGAAATATTGAACTGTTTGCTTCTTCTAATGTTTTAATGAATGTGATAGTCTGAGTTTTTCATTTTGTAACTGTCTAGGAGAGTGATAAGGAGAGGGAAGTGGACACTGCAATATCTGCTATTAAACCCCTGCTATGCACTTGTTGCCTGAGCTAGAAACCTACTGCTACCTGCTCGTCCTACCTTTTCTGATTGATCAAAAAAGATACAATGAGGTTGGATATTGTTTATTTAGATTTTTACCGGCTATGCCAATAGACTGCTGATTATGCTGAAGTTGCTTCAGTTTTTCATTTTAGGCCAAAGCTTGTTCCTCAGCAAGCACTGTTCAGCTGAAGAGCCTGAATATAAGAACTGCTGACTTTTATGATCAGGCAGAGAATTTGAGGTCTAAGGCTCCATGTTTTGACTTTTGAGGCACATTCTAGCCAGCCGGTATGGCGGTTTGTTGCTCTAGGTATCAAGGAATTTGTTTCCTATGGTGAATGCAATCCCCACCTTCTATACCTGGTCTCTGACTACTTTTATGAGATGGTGCCCTCATATTGAACCTTCTCAATGATTAGATCTATTTGTTTGACCAGTCTAATTTAAATTTCTTTTTGTTTGTTAAATTCATTTTTCTTGACATTTTGTTCGCATCTGTTTCTTTTTTAGTTCTGTCGTTCTCTCTTTTATCTTGGGAAAATTCAACAATTTAGCTGGCATATACTGATGCCAAGGAGTCTCTCCTCCAGACTGCTCGTAGAGCTCCTGTGGCAGCATGGGACTTTCGAATTCAATGTAACAAGTGGGCTGTGATAGTGCGTTTATTATTGGGAGCAATACCTGAGAGGACTGTCTTTATGCTGAGAGGAATGGAGGAAGCTTTGAGGCCTTACTAATGTAAGTCCACGCTATCAACCAGAGTTAGCTATTTAAGGTCCAGAATAGAAGTGAACTATATTTTTTATTTGGTTACATGTTCAGTTCCTACAGTTTCATCTTGTTTTGAATAGGTCCTACACAATTGTTGCATGGCAACTGGGTCCTTGAAGTTTTATTATTCAACTAGGTTGCTGCTATCATCCTATGTTATAACTCTTTCCAAACTACAATGTGGCAGATGAAATGCCTGTCACAAGATGGTCTGCGGTCAAAATTTTCAACACACGCACCCCACTTTTTTTTTACTGCCAGTTCCACATCATTCCACCCTATGAACTCTTTAATTATCTCTTCTTTGTTATCATTTTTGGTGATTGGACTCCAATGTCCGTGTTTTCATTCTATTGCTTGTGAAATGATACACAGATAGTTCGTTTAACCAAAACTGACACCGGAAAATTGTGAAGCAGGAAGATTAGATGCTACTTTCGGCCTGCTTTCACCGAAAGAAAAGACTTAGTCTTGCTCTGCTGAAAGTAAAGTGAACAATGTGGAAAAAGGAATTTTGGCCTTTTTTAAAAAAAAAATTTGTTGTCATTTCTCTCTTTCTTGACAGCTGATGTGGGAAAACCTTTTGGCAGCTTGGATGAGTAATCATGATTAATATAGTTCAACTATCTAGGCATTGAGTACTTCTGACTCTATTTAAGGAGCCATATTTTCATAAATATTAGTGTATAGTTGTATGCCCTTTTTTCCATGCCCTTGTTTTTCTGTGGCAGGCTAAGGCCCTGTTTGGAAAGCTGAGGCTTGTAGTTTCAGTGCTTTTTTACAGCAAAAGTCACAAGTTTGTGTTAAGTGAAAAAGATCTCATCGTGCATCTTCCAGTGCTTTTGGGAAGCACCTATGGAATGGTTTTGAAAGAAGTTGACAGTCAAAATTATGAAATACCTTAGAGAAATTTACTTTTGTTGAAATTCCATAATATGACACAATTTGTGTTGGTATTGACCTTGATGTTTTGTTGGAAGTTATTTCATATCTTTCTAAATCACAATCCACTGTTTTCATGTGATTTTGAGGCCTTTTTCAAATCCAATACAGAAATTTTTGTTTAAGTCGTAATCATATTAACACTGTTTGTTGTGGTACCTCTTTGTAGTAGTGTTTGATTATGTTTTGGAATTTCAGGCTATCCTGATTGGTGACTTGGAGTTGTTTAGAAATGTGTAGAGAAGTTTGCTACCACTTTCAGTATAGACCGAACTTGTAATTTGATTATTAGGCTGTATCATAATGTCGTCAAGACTGGCTTATGCAACATCAGCATATCCTGGTTTGCGCATCTCACTATCTGATGTAGCTAAAAAGTTGAGGTTGAACTCTGCAAGGCCTGTTGCTGAGAGCATTGTGTTTAAGGCTATCTGCGATAGGGCAATTGATGCTTCATTGGATGGTGGATGGTCTCTAAAGAAACTGGAGACATTTATTCTACAAATCAGTCTCGGTTGACCTTTAATTCTCGCATTGTGTTGTTTTAGCATGCACAATGAGGCTGTTTAAGCACTGCGTTTTCCACCAAACACACAGGGAAAAGGAAAGTGCAGAAAAGTGGAGAGATAAGCAACAATAAGAGCAAGAGCTGGCTAAAGCATATCGCTGAGGTAGACGATGACGACTTCTGATAATGATTTTGCTCTTTTTTACCTTACCTGTTGCCATCAAGATCTTTTTATTTCCTACATTTGCTCATATTTCTCCATTGGACAACTTTCATTACCAAATCCTTTTCGGAACGAGGAGTTTTATCTTCTAGGTATCTGGAAATACTTTATCATTTTGAGATATGCACCGTTAGTTTCTGGCCATGGTGACACCAACGGTTTGTTTGGTTGTTTGGAGAACTGTTTTAGGATTTGAAAAAACTAACCAATTATTTAGGACCATATTAATGATTCAGTTCAAAAATTTGACTATTGAAAAAAGGCATTTTCTCATTGGCCGAAAACAAAAGAAGGTATTTACTGTGAGGACTAACTGATCTATAACTACGATTTCTTTTGCTTGCTTCTTAAGCGTAATTTCTCCCCCCACATTCTCAAAAAATGTTCCCTACCATTTCTTGTTTGAGCCGGAGATTGCATTGTAGATCATCTCTAACGCTGTGGCGTTTGCTTCGATTCTTTTTTCCAATTTGGTGAGGTTTTAGAGCTTTTCTTAAGATGTGAGGGGGACATCGACTCATGTTTTTAGGGAAATAGTAAATAGTAATATAGTGTCAATCTGAATGGATCTGAGTTTTTTTTTATGTGAAGTAAAACGGCAATAATATAGTTTTTTAATGTAAAGTCTTAAAAATGAAAGTAAAAAGGTACTTACTCCGACGTTAAAATGAAGTACCTCAGAGAAGTCGAAGCCAAACAGTTTCAACATGGTAATTCTGTTGTTTCACGTCTTTAAGTCCCATGGTGAACTTCCGTATCCCTTTTAGTTTCCGTGACGGTGCTATTATGGTATAGTATGGCTCGTTTAGATCAGGTTTATAATTTATGGATACTTGAACAAGGAAAATTGGATGCCCAATCTCCAATTGGATAATAAATTATTTATTTTGGGAAATTTAGATGTCAAATATCACATGTTCTCAGATTGAATTAACGGTGATTATTCTAGAGTTGCTAGCTAACAGACAACTGACAACCTGTATAGCCAAAATGGGACATGTGGATGTAGCTCACAAAAAACGACACTGTCAACCATTTCCATGTGATCATGTATGTTATGATCTACACCGTTTGTTCCATTTTATAAAACTATCTTGTGCCATTTTATCCACAAATTGAGTTACAATGCAATAGATCCATATGACAAAAGAAGTAGACATTGGGATTTGGGAGGAGCTAAAATAAAAATAAAACAAGGACGACCAAATGGGCTTGTGGGTTTTGATACATTCACGGCTCTTATGTTGGGATGGGCATGTGGGTGGGAAGGGAAGTATACTAAAGAGAACGTGCGAATAATTGAATGAAGTTCAGAACTCTGCAGACTTGCACAGTTAAATTTTATTTAATAAATAATAAAAATTGTTTCTTGAGTTCTCTCCTCTTGCAGGACCTCACATGTGCCATCTTTGCCTCAGTGAGTCAAGTCCCTTATTTAAAGACTTAACTTTGTGCTTGGAAATGACAATAATTGCAAATACAAATTCTAGTCTTGTATCCTTCAACCTCATAATCTTACTTGTGTGTGGTCTTGGGCATTCAGCAAGCAAGAAGAAAATGGGCAAAGTTATGTTTGTTTTGGCTTTGGCCATCCTCATTGGATTATGTTGTTTCACAATCAACACCTATGCCTTCTCACCTTCTGGATGGACCAATGCTCATGCTACTTTCTATGGGGGCAGTGATGCCTCAGGGACTATGGGTAAGTAAGCCATTGTGACTGTCCCTTTTAACATCATACATAGTCTTCAAAGATTTAATTTTTGCACACATGTATGTGTATGTATGATTGCAGGAGGGGCTTGTGGGTATGGGAATTTGTATGCAACTGGGTATGGGACTAGAACTGCAGCTCTAAGTACTGCCTTATTTAATGATGGAGCTTCCTGTGGGCAGTGCTACAAAATCATATGTGATTACAAAACAGACTCCAGATGGTGCATTAAAGGAAGATCTATTACAGTAACTGCCACAAACTTTTGCCCTCCCAATTTTGCTCTCCCTAACAACAACGGAGGCTGGTGCAACCCACCTCTCAAACACTTCGATATGGCCCAACCCGCATGGGAAAAGATTGGTATTTACAGAGGAGGGATAGTGCCTGTTTTATTCCAAAGGTTTGAATTTGTCCTCTACCTTAATATTTTTGACCTTGTCCTCAAAATGACAAAAACATAACATTTTTGTTAATTATTTTGGTTGCAGGGTTCCATGCAAAAAACATGGAGGGGTTAGGTTCACCGTGAATGGCAGAGACTACTTTGAGCTTGTGTTGATCTCCAATGTGGCTGGGGCTGGTTCCATCCAATCGGTGTCCATCAAAGGTTCCAAAACTGGGTGGATGGCTATGTCAAGAAACTGGGGTGCTAATTGGCAATCCAATGCGTATTTGAATGGTCAATCTTTGTCCTTTAAGGTCACAACTACTGACGGAGAAACCAAACTTTTCCAAAATATAGTTTCAGCAAATTGGGCATTTGGTCAAACTTTCTCTAGCCCGGTCCAGTTCTAAGTTTACAAACCAAAAAGGGGTCTTGAGTTCTGGATTTTGGGTTTTGGATTTTAGATCATTTTCCCATATAACCAGAACGGCTGAGGCGTGCTTTTTATTTCAATGGAGCAGCCCGCCACCCCTTTTTCTGGTTTTCATCATTTGTTGGACCAAACCCATCAACTCCAATCCCTTCATGAAACCTCAATACATAAATTGTTATCAATAATAACAATCAATTACCATCATATCTTAAGCAAGCTCAAGCATGTAGAAATCAATAATTAAGCATATTGGAAGTTTATATTTATACTATAAATTGTTGTAATATGAATACTATAGTTGAAGCTGTACCACGTGAATTGGGAAAATATTAGTTCCCTGAATTTTTCAATGTAATGTTGTCACTGTTGTTTATTAATTCCATCATGCTTTTGAAGCCAGAGAAAAAAACAAACCTGTTAGATGCAAGATGCTCTTACAGCTAGCATTGAATCTACGTTATTTTTTTTGTTTGATTAAAGCACATGATGAGTTAATAAAAGTGAGACACACGCCATTAGCTGGCACCATTGCAACCGATGTCTCACATAAACCGTATCGAGACGGTGACACATGTTTACCCTTTTGGACGAACTGAAACCTTTTTAGAAGTATCAACTTCAGTGAAGATGTTACGTTGCAATATTATCTCACTTGAAATTAAGTAACAGTTGTCTTTCTGTACCTTCTGGTAAATTAATTTCTAAAAATTTTCAAAATCTTTAAGATTTAAATTACTTACAAGAATATCTGCTCTCTGCTATATATAGTAATTGAAACTGCATCATTGATGTTATAATGTGACTTCTACAAATCAAATTTTACAATTGATAATGCATAGACATTTGCTCTGGACAATGACTTGTAGCGGTTCCATTTACACTTCAAGTAGAACTATATTGATGATGGTGTCAGACATATTAAATGATTATTTTAAGATCTTCACTTATAGCTCATAGTTTATGTTTTTAAGTTCATAGTTTGATTCTTTATAAATGAAATATTATATTGACCTTTGATTAAGCAGAATTATCAGTAGGTTTTAAATATTTTATCAGTAGTATTACATTTTATCATTAAATGTTGTAAATGAAAGTCATACATTGAAGTGTAGGATAACAATTATTTTAAAAAATTTGTGCACTTGGATTGGCAACGTATCGAAGTGAACAAACCTAGCAAGAAAAAGAGCAGAACAACGGTTGAACAGAAAAAAAATTTAGTTGTCGTATGCATAACTGGATAGTGTTTGCATAAATCACAGGTTTCAAATATTTTACCAATAGTATTAAATTTCATCACTAAATATTGTAAATAAGAATCATAGGTTTATTCTCAAGAATTTTGCATTTAGCAAAATATAAAAGTGAGAAAATCCAACAAGAAAAAAAGCAGAGCAACATTTGAACAGAAAAAGGATCTAGCCTCACATATGTAGAAGTAATAGTTGAACATTTGATTTGTTTAAATTTCTAGACAAAAATAATAAAAAATAATTATTTAAATTGAACAAAATTAATTATCTGTTTAAGAATAGAAGAAAATAAATCTTTTAAAGTAATTAAAATTGATAATTAATTCTGAAATATGAAATAAAAAAATAACCACGTTTTAAAATTGGTAATCAATAATATACAAGTTTAAAACCACTAGAGATTAATAAAGAATAAATATACTTAAAACTGACAACCAATGAATAATACATTTAAATACGTTTAAGTGATATATAATAAATATATTTAAAACTGGTAATTAATAAATAATTGCTAAAAACGGTATATGAAACATATAAACTGAGAATTTTTATAAGATATTAAAACTAAATTTAAAATTTAATGTAGCTTTTTAATTAAATTATCATGTTTGTCAACTATTCATGGATATTAGGCCATCTCCAATGGAAAAACCTTTTAAACAACTATTCATGACATTGACCCATCCATGAACCCATCATTTGCAAGAAGGCATATGTCCATATGTCTCCATTGGATTCTACTTCCACTTTATTTGACAATGCTTATTACAAGTTACTCCTCCAAGGAAACAACATATTATCTTCTCATCAACCTCTCCTCACTCATTCCCAAAATCAATTTGAAAGAGCCTTTGTTAATTCCATGATCAAGATGAGTTGCATCACCAACTGTGGACTACAAATCAGGCTCAACTGTAAATTCGTTAGATGAGATTCGTATACCAACTTTATGCATTATAATCTTATGTGTTACAATTAATGGATTGAGAGAACAAGGGTGATAAAATAAAAGGAAGAGGAGGAAAACAAGTTTTGGTTCCAATTTCTACCTCATACGTTCTCAAAGAGTAATAAAGGATTCATTGTTGGTTGTAACTTGCAAGTTGTAACCATTGTTTCTTCTAACTTTTTTAGAAACTGTACATGTTGAAGTGAACAGTGAAGTTGAAATTTGTACTTATTTTTTTGTTGAACTAATTCACAAGGTCTTTAAAAACAAAAATTAATTCCCTATTATTCATATATATATATATATATCATAATTGTTAACTTAGCTTTTAACTTATAAATTATTTTTTTTATTTTATTCTGTGGAATGAATTTTTCACCTTAGAAGAGATAAATCTAAAGAAATGAAAAAGGCGGCTGTGATGCTTTTCAGAAAGAAATTTTCTATGAAAGAGAAGTTAAAGAGGATGAAGCTAATGAAATATTAAAAGCAGAATTGAAAGCGATTGTGAGTATTTAAAACGTTTTAACATCCAACTAGATATAGTTCTGATACATTCTGCACAGAAAAGATGGAAGCAATCTACAAACAAGATGTCCATGTTTGATAATAAAATTATTTACCATTAGGAGTGAAAGAAAATGTCTTAATCAAGCGAGAAAGAAAAAACTAAAATAAAGTGGAACTTCAATCAAAATTTTCATGTTATCCCCTTTAAGTTTTCAATTAAATAAGATTTTCATCATTTAATTAAAGGTGTTAAAAACGGGTTTTAATTGGATCGCCTATTTGCCTTCTTCACCTACAAAGTCTCGGGATTCTGCGTTCAAAGTGTTGGGAGTTATTTACACGCTTCCAAATCTTAAGGCTTAATCTACACGTGATCCATTAGAAGACATACGTTACAATTTACCATGTATTTATTATAGGTATTAGATATCTCTAAAGAACTGTTTTTTTTGCACAGATAGCAAGTAAATGTCTTTTGTTTAAACTTTTTTTAACGTTTCTCACTTCCTTCTATTTACTTTAGCAAATGAGCGTGTAATTTAAAAGCACAAACTTGACGGTAATTAAAGAAAATACTCAATGTTATTTTCATGCACAAATCTTAGAATTTAAGGAGTTCAATTCTTTTCACTCAAACAAGCACACATTGATCTATTTTTATTGGTTTGAAGGAAAGGCTAATGGCCTATTTAATTTAGTTTGAAATAAATATTTTTTTATATTTTATAAAATTTAATTTCAATATGATAGTATAAATTTTTTTATATCATTATTTAATTGAAAATTATGATGATACAGTTTTTGAAGCAATTATTATAAAAGTTAGTAATTTTTAATAATATAACAATTTATAATTGAATAATATAGTATAAAACCTTCATATTATCAGTATGTTTGATTTATATTTTTTATAAATAGGTATAAATTATTATCTTATTTTTATTTCAGTTTTAAAAAATATATAAAAACAATTTTTTTAAATTTTTATATATAAGCATTTTAAAACAAAAGTTAAAAAAGAAAACATTAATTATGTTTTTTTGTCTAAGATAACAAAACATGGTTTTGCAAAATGTGAGTAAGGGTGAAAATGGAAGTAAGCTAGATTGTTAGGCTTTGTAGCCCCTTTAACTAAGTTATTTTTCAAATATAAGAATGAGCCTAATTTAATTATTAGATATAATTTTTTTTTAAAATCTTAATTTTTTTAAAAGTAAGAGTTGATTTGAAAACCTATTCAAAAATATATTTTATAGCAAAGCTTTATATATATATATATATATATATATATATATATATATATATATATATAAAACCTTTTCTCTATCAGATATTTGTTTTTAAGCTATTTTTTCTAATAAAATTGTTACAATACTGTTATATATGTGTTTTTCTTTCTACATATTTTCCTCACATTACACATTTATATTACACTTTTTTTTTCTATTTCTATCATAGTTTAAAAAAATTATATAACCTTATTGTACAAAATCAATTTCTCTTAATGTTTACATCCGCATTGCAAATTTGACTGACGTCTATGTCCACATGGATTTACTAATTTAATTTTTATGCTTGTGGAAATCATGATAATAGTTTAGTCCAGATTTTTTTATATAAAAAACTATTTTAAATAATTTAAAAATAATAATTAGTGAAAAACGAATATTTTTCTAAAAAAATATCTATACACTATATACACGTAAACCAAGATATGAATATGTACAATAGAAACTGATCCACAGCAAAACCAAAATTAGAATAAAAAAGTAGTTGTACTAGAAACGAACTTTTGGAGTTTTAATTGGTGACCTTTTACATAGTTATATAAGTTTGTAGTGTAGGAAAATTGAAAGGAAGAAAAAGGAATAGAAGCATTAATGAGCAGTGATCAAAACCATGAGGAAGAACCACCCATGTGAAACCTTGGTCCATGCAGTGTGACAGCTAGGGTAGAAGCTTCATGTATATGGAACTCATGAGGTGGAATAGAAGGAAGAGATAGAGAAGTGTCTAATTGTTTTTCAATATCTTTTCCTCCGTAATTTCTTGCACAAGAAGTCTCCTGGATCTGTTTGTGGTGAGAAAGCACAAGTAAATGTGTTCCTCAAGCTCTTCCAACTGCTCCAAAAAGCTAGACTCATGCTCGTGAAATTCCCTCATAACCTGTTTCAATATCTCACATTTTCCATTCCTCACACAAACATCAGCCACCACTTTTCTATGATCCACCTCATCGTGCAACCTCTTCACCATCCTACTCATAGTGTCCAAATCATTTATCAGTATATAAACACCTTTGGCAGCTACATCAAGTTGCTCACACAGCCTCTCTGAAGAGCTTGTTCTCAACCTTCGATCACGAGCCCTCTTCACTCTCTTTACGAACAAACCAACCAAGCCACCCACAATGGTTGGTGCTGCCACCAACCCAACTATGCTATGAAAAGCAAAGATTAATAAACCAATTAGAACAACGGTATGTGAAGTCACAAGAGCAATTCCTCCAATGTTCTTGCAAATTCTTTTCAGTGTTAATTTCCTCCGAATTTCCCCTCTCTTTGATTTAAGTCTATGCAATAGTTGCATGTATCTGTCATGAATGTCACGGAATTGAGAGGTGCTAATAATAGACAAAGGGTTGTTTTGCAAAGAAAAGGATGCAAGTTCTCTGAAGATAACATCCTTGTGTGTTTGGTCATTGGCATTATTGCAATCAAGCACAATTTTGCTTAGCTTAACAACTCGTCTGATTCGTCGATAAGCAAGTCGCATTGAATGAATGGCTTCAAGGATTGTGTCACAACAACGGCATGCTTCTAAGCTTGCTTCGAAGTAGTCCACCAGAAGATGATGCACCTTCAATCTCTCTGTCATGTTTGATATCATCTCTTGCCGAGGTTCCAGCAAATACTCCGTAAGTTGAATGCATAAAGGAAGTGAATTAGAAGAAGGAGAAGAAGTGGAAGAGAGTCTTGTGCTGCTTCTTGTCTTCACAAGTTGCCCTTGTGCTTTTTTGCATATTTCCATATAAGACTTTGTTCTGAATGCCTCAAGATATTCTTCATTCACGTTTGGCTTTTTCAAGCTATCTTCGTCAAATCCTTTCCGTGATCTACCTGCTTAATTTGCATTTCCATAAAGAAAAGAAAATTTTTATTATTAGCTAATTATTGGAGCCAATTATGTGGGAACTATTACTTCACCAATCATCCTCTCTATAATTTTTGACAGAAACATGCATCTAATCAAGAGAAGAAAAAAAGTAATCAAGCAAGACTAATTATAATTAAAGCCATGAGCTTAAATTATTTATTAATCAATGCATCCAACATCCCTCAAATTAATATTTCCTTTCAAAATTCAATTAAGCATATAATATGATATGAAAGAAGAGAGAATTAAGAATTGAAGAAATGAAATAAACTCGCCTGTTGTTCTTCCTAGAGAACAAAGCCACCTTGTAGTAGTCATCTGATAAAGAAATATTGGAGACAATGAATGTGATGTAATGTAATTAATTGGATGAAGGAATAATGTGAGAAAAGTATATATAGAGAGAGAGGTGCAGCGTATTGGTGGCTTGGAGAGAAGCTAAGAAGAAAAGGAGAAGAAATCAATCCAGTTGGCAGTGAAAACTACCACAAATGGTTAATTGAATGGCTTTGTTCGCACGTTATCGTACCTCACACGCTGTGTTCTCCCACGTCAACACTCGCAGCTCCTTCCATAAGCTCAATCTATCCGTTTTCATTCTGCTTTCTATCATCTCTTTCTATCGTTTTAGATATCATATCAAATAACTTGTTCATAAATATCAATAATTCATAAAGTTAATGTAATACACATCTATAAATATGAAATAATATTACTTAACTACAATTTGTTATATCACAGCCACTTATTTTTCAGGGAAATAAAACTTTTGGACTCCGTTTTCAAATTAACTTCTGACCCTCCTTGGCATTGTCCTTTTGTCAAATTTCTGCCAACATTGTTACCTAAAATTATTTTTGGATTATAAAAGTATAATTTGGTAGCATAAAAACAAAAAAGAAATGATATTGCTTGGTAGTCCAATATTACGTGTGAGGAGGATTGTGAACAGAAAGAGGCCTTATGGTTCCATAGATTGTGGATAAATTTGGTGCTAAAATAATGAGTATTGAGTTGATTGATATTAATAATTAATAAATTATAATCGATAAGGAACGCGTTTGTGTGTAAGATATGAAGCACAGATGGCGCCAAAGGAAGATACTAACGTGGGGTCCTACAATTCTCATTCAATATATATCTGTTTGCCACGGAGGCCATGTAATCATTGCAGATGTTCCGTGGCAGTCTTATTGAGGTAATAAAAGATTCTTTATATTCTTCTATACCTAAATTCAACCCACACCATGAATTTTTTCAAAATCTTCTCATTATTTTTTCGCTCTCGTTAATTAGTACCAAGCTCTAAATTATTATAAATATTTTTAAATTAAATATTAATTATATTTTTAAATAAATCATTTTTTTTATAAATTTTATTTTTAAAAATATTTTAAATTAATTTTAAGAATTGAAATTAATATTTTCATAATTTAACATGAATTGAAGTTAACATTTTTATTTTTATTTTAAAATATCATCTTATTCTTATTTTATTTTTTAAATTTTTTTATAAAAAATAGTAAAAATAAAATATATTGTTTGTTTCTACTACAAAATTTTAAAAAACAATCATTAAAAAATATAAAAAATTTAAATGAAATGTCATATTGATATTTTTTAAAATTGAATTAATATATAAAATAGATGTAGTTCCATTTTTCATTTAAATTATGCACATAAAAACAATGCAAGTAAATATAAACTAATCGATTTATATAATAGTCTACCTAATTTATATACTATATATTAAATTAGAATATTCATTTAGCTACATAACTTTTTACGAGAATGCTTTTAGGAATTGTTTTCTTATTAAATTATATGATTTTTCCTACATTAAATATTTAATTTATAAATCTATTTTTTAAAATATTATTTAAATTTAAATTTAAATTATTAACATATTATAACAAATATTTTTTCAATAAACTAAAATTTAAAATTATTTTAATCTTAACTTATCTTAATTTAAATTTTAAAATTTATATACCAAATTATTAAATATTTTATTTTATGATTTTAGTAGTTTGTTTCTTTAATTTTTATAATTTTATATCTTTAATTTGTTAATAACTGGCATGTTATATGTGTAATGTTATGAATATTTTTAAAATTAAGTAAAATTTATAAATAAAAAATGTAATTTTTTAATTAGTAATAGATATATTTAGTAATAACAAATATTTTAGGGTTAAATATATTTTTAATTTCTCTAAAATATTCAAATTTTGATTTTGGTCCTTTAAATTTAAACCTTTAGTTTAGGTTTCAGGATTAAATATATTTTTAATTCCTCTAAAATATTCAAATTTTAATTTTAGTCCTTTGAATTTAAACCTTTAGTTTAGGTTTCTCGTTTTTTAAAATACATTGATTATATTTCTTATATTAACTTAAATTATATTAAATCAAAATAGATTAATTATAATTTGAGGATTATAATTAAAACATTTTATAAATGATCAAAAATTTTTTTAATAATAATTGATATAATTTGATTTAATGTAACTTAAATTAATATCAAGAATTATAATCATGATATTTTAAAAAATAAAAGACTTAAATTAAAGGTTTTAAAATTGAAAAATAAAAAGTAAAATTTTAAAATTTAAAGAAACTGAAAACATATTTAACCCAATATTTTATTATACTGTTAATAAATTTTAAAAAACTAAAAAATCTTAAAATTTAAAAATATTAATAAAATTATAACATCAAAATATGGAGAGGAGCTCTTTTCATTTTGGAAAATAAACAATTCATATATATATATATATATTGATATTTTAAAATAAAATAATTTAAGATAAATAAAAAATATTTAAATAATATTTAAAATGAGATCGAAGGAGTAATTCAAATTTCAATTAAAAAGTAATTAAATTGGTTTAAATTCTTTGCCATAAATGAGTCGTCCATTGGTGAGGCACAGATGCAGAATTATTGGCCTATTAAAACAGGTAAGGAGCTTTTAAAATTTGGCCCGACAAACATTAATTATTGAACAACTAATGAATACAGCAAAAGAGGACTGAAATTGAAGTCTATTCCTTTGAAGTGCCAGCAATGTCAATGACGAAACGGTAGCGGACATCATTCCTGGCAAGGCGCTCCATAGCCTCATTGATTCTGTCTGGTGTGATTAATTCAATGTCACTTGTGATATTGTACTTCCCACAAATGTTCAACATTTCCTGCGTCTCTTTTATTCCCCCAATGATGCCACCTTTCACCGATCTCTTACCTGTCACGGATGTTAATAAACTATCATCACCAAAGATGATTAATTAATTGAATGATTAGCAAAATACACACAGGAAATTGAGGTTAATGTTACCAAATATCAATGGGAAAGCCGGCAATTCGAAAGGCTTGTCGGGTGCACCTACGATAAATAAGGTCCCATTTATTTTGAGCAATTCCAATATGGTCAAGAGAGAGTGCTGTGCCGACACAGTGTCCAATATGAAATCTAGGCTTTTCCTTGCATCCTGTCATCACAAAAACTAAATGAGGTTTTGCTTAAATCATTTCCTCTTTGCCATGGCCCATTAGCCAAAGCCCAAACCCATTAGCCATGTATAATCGTGTCCAACCCACATGGACACAATCATCAAACTTATCCGAATGTTTATACAAGTAATTAAGTTCAACCTAATATGGTAAAAAATAAAAAATTGAACGGAAACGAGTTAGCAAAACCTGTAATTGTGTAGGGTTAGTGCTGACTATGAAATCATCAGCACCCAAACGCTGCCTAGCTTCGGCTTCTTTGGAGGGAGAAGTGCTGATAACGGTAACATGGTGGCCAAATGCTTTGCCAAATTTGACGGCTAAATGTCCGAGACCTCCCAAACCAACGACCCCAATCTTTTTCCCCGGTGATGCTACCAAATCGTGATCTTTCAAGGGACTGAACACTGTTATTCCAGCACAAAGTAGAGGAGCCGCTGCGTCCATTGCTAGGTTTTCCGGAATGTGTACCACATATCTTCACATCAAATTTTCATATTCTTTAGGAAAAATGAAACTGATCGTAAAAGCAAATTAAAAATTCATAGTACTAATCTTTCAAAGTTTGGCAAAAATGAGAAACTCCAAATCAAAGTAAACCAAAAATATCCTTCCCACAAATGCTAAGTTCTTAATAATTTTTTACGGAGAATCACAGTCCCTTTCGCTATACCTCTCATAAGGTATTTCAGGTCACATTAAATGTGGATTGAGTTGGCACCTGCAGTCCAAATCATAATTCTCCAAAGCCGTGATATTAGAGAACGCTAAGCACATACACATATTAACCACACTCAATAATCTCTCAAACTAATCATCTTTATTAATTAATTAATTATAATTATTTTTTATAATTAATTAATCATATCAATAATCAATTATCTACACACGTAATGGTTAATTATATAAGTAATTAATGAATCATATTTTATTAATTGAGGATTCAAGTAATTAATGAATTATATTTTATGATTACGTTTTTATTCACTACTTATATTAAATCGATAATCACATTTTTTATGTTGTTAGACCTGGAGCATTGATTATGAAGAAATTATTCATATTTAACATGCAACACATATTACTATTTTAACATATTTAAGACATGTATGATCAGAAATTAAAAATAATCTGCTTTAAAAAATAAAAAATAAAAAATTCATTATTATATAAAAAAACTAAAAAATTTAAAATATATTTTATCAAAAATTAATTTTGCCAACTTGTTTTCAACGACCACTGGATGACTTTAAATGCGTGTTGTCTGCTTTTGCGTGCTCATTCAATTTGAGGAAAAATAAGTACTCTAACTTAATGACTATTAATAAAATATAAAAATTAACTGAAGAGATTTTTATATTAAAAATAAAAAATAGTATATTTTAAAATAATTTAAATATTTAATATGATATTACATCCTTCGTTTTCTTTTATAAAATTATCTTTACCTAAATTACATGCAATACGAAAACTTTTTAAAGTTAATTAACTTTAATTAAGGCAGTTACCATTTCTTCAAATTTGTAAAAAATCAGAAATTCTATTTAATATTTTAATAACATTGGTTAGAAATTAAAAATTAGTATTAAAATATATATATATATATATCGTGAATTTTTCATAGCATAATTTTAATATATATTTTTTATTTTTCATCCCTTCATGCTTAAAAAAATATAGAAAATTTACTAACTTTACTTTTATTTAATATCATTAAATAAAAATTGACAACCAATATCATTTATTACTGGCAATAAATGATCAAAATTATTAATTTATTTAGTTTTAGAATATAAGATTAATTAGAAACACTGTTTTTAAAGAACTACTGTGAGTGGATCTAATAAAAGAGAGAGAAAAAAAAGAAGAAAGAAAGAGGAGACATACCTGTAATCTACGACCAACATTTCAGAGTAGCCACCGTAAGTGATGCTGCCATCCCAGAAAATTCCATTATACACAAATTGTAATTTTTCACAGTAATTTTCCTGATCTGTCTTGCAGTACTCACAATCCAAACATGTAGCTGCCAAACACCCTACACCCACTCTCTCTCCTTCACTGAAACCCTTCACATCACTTCCTACCTTAGTAATCACCCCAATGATTTCGTGCCTACACACAAACGCATTAATCAACTTAATATGGTTCACACTAACTGTTTAGAAGATTGAGAGAAAAAAGAGTGGCTGATTTCCACAAGTGAATTAGTAATTACCCGGGTACCACAGGATACATGGTGATGCCCCAATCATTTTTAGCATGATGGAGATCAGTGTGGCAAATTCCACAATACAAGATCTTTATGGTTATATCGTTCACGCCGTTCTCCCTGAGTATTCATCAAATTATTTTAGTTAAAATGTGGATAAACAAGTTCTTGATTTCTTTCACATTTCACAAAAAGTAAATTTTAAAAAATATATATAAAAAAAAGAAGAAAAAGAAGAAGAGTTACCTTCTTTTGAAGGTGTATGGAGTAATCTTGGCAGAAGGATCATGAGCTGCCCAGCCAGAAACGGTGAGTGTGTGATTGGGTGTAGTCTGAGTCATATTTAGATGGAAGAAATGAAGGTGTTGGTGAAACTATTCCCTTCCTATTGGGACTTAGGAAGCTGTGAAATCAATTAAAGAGCAAATACTAGTTATTGGAGGAGAGTCACCAACCTTCACAGTTTTATAGAGGAAAAAACGTGGAATTTCATCTTCCAAGAAAATCTTGGCGCGTGATTTCGTGTCACACTGGGACCAAAAGGTTGCTCTGCTCACGCCACGCTCTTTAATTTTTTACTTCCGTGTCCACTGTCCACATGCTCCGTATTAATATATTGGATGTACATAACACATTTTTTTTTTTAAATTGATAAAAATTAACAATTATTTTTACAAAATTGAGTTAAACTAAACCTTTTTACTTTTCCTTATGTTTTGAGTAAGGTCAATGGCATAATCACTTTAGGTTTCAAAGTTCTTTTGATATTGATTATTTAATATATTAGTAAGTGATATTTATTAGTTTAAAATTTAAAGTTATGTTATTTTTAATTTAATGTTTATAATATTTTTTTAAAATAAACCAATGGTTATATTAATTATTACAAATATATTTTTAAAATTATTAAAGATACTTTTTAAAATAATTTATATAGTATGTTTTCTAACTTTTTTCTCAAACTATTTAATTTTTTATTTGAACAATTTTGCAATATGAAATTTTTTATTTGAATAAAAAATAAAAATGGAATGAAGATGAATTAGAAAATATTTGTATTAATTTTTACAATTTTAGTAACTGGAAGTAATAATACAAATAATATTTATATCTAATTATGTTAAAAATTTAGAACAACAATTCTATTATTTATAATAATCCTATCTATTTTAAATAAAGTTACTTTAATAAAAGTATTTGTGATATAAATAAAATAATAAAATTTATATCTAAATTAATTAATAATCATTTAAATATTAAGTAATCCAGTTACATTAAATATTTGATAAAAAAAGTTTGTTATTTATCATAATTTTATTTAATAAAATTATCTTTTATAAAAAATAGTTATAGTTTTATAAAAAATAATATACGTGTACTTTTGTTTTAGAAAACGAGAAGCTTAAAAAGAAACCACTTTCAAGAAAAAACTAGGAAGCTTTCCAACTAACTCTATAAATGATAGTGGTTACTATTTGCAACATTATATTATATATTTATGTCAATGAATGAGTTAAACCTCAGTTGACTTGTTTATCGTTATCGGTAAACAAGATTGTTGAAGGAAACTACCCAGAAATTATTAAATGGTGGGAGTAAGAACACTATATCACATTTTTTTTTATTTATAGTTAATCGATTTAAGTGAGAGTGAAATAAATAATTGTTCTTATTTATAACACTTGCGCCAGTCAATAGGACAATTTTATGGTAGGTGGAGGGTGGTCCTGTCAATAAGAACGTACCATAATTCCCGAGACTTATATGAATGGTACAAACTAGAGCAACCAATTTGGAAAGATAAGACTGTGAATAAAACAAATAACAGGTAGAAATGGAAAAAATAAAGTAGCCTAAATCAGATTTTGAACGTTTTTAGTGTTTAAGTTGGTTTGTTTAAAAATTTTAAAGTTTAAATTTATATTTATTATATATTAAAATTTTATTTTTATTAAGATTTAATTTAATTTAAAGTTTATTAAATATATAAATTTATTTAAAAATTTATATTTTAAAAATATTAATAAAAAGATTTAAAATTTATATAAATAATTAATTAAAAATATTTATAAATTTAAAGTTTATAAGATAAAAAATTATTAAATAGATTAATATATATATATATTAATATTATATAAATAAAATATATTAAAATAAATATTATATATATATAATATTAAAATAAATATAATTGATATAAATATATAATATTTAAAAATAAATAAATTTTAAAAGAAATTAAACAAATTTTTTAATAAATCTAAATTTAATTTATTTATTTAAAAATATCTTAATAAATTTAAATCTATCTAATCAAACTAAACTTTAAATAAATCATGATAAACATTTATAAGATGCTGTTTACTTTCATCTAATAACTGGTAATATGTTAAATATGAAAAACAAGCATACTTTTCCAAATTGCAAAGTAATATGGTACACAACATTTTTGTGGTTGTTGAAGTTGGTCCAGTGCAGTCAAAGTCATTCCAGAAATTTCAAGGTGTTGTGTTCTTTTCCCTTTTCAGGTTTTGGGCTGTGGGCCCGATTCATACGCCCGGAAGGTCCAGACTACTCAAAGTCAAATGCAAGCATCCTAGTGGACGAAAATAAGGCTACTGCTTTTTGGATCCTTAAAAGAACCCAAAAATATAAATAACTATACTACCAGTAATATATATTTATCTACGTTTAACGTTTATTTTTTTTTTAATTAAAATTTAACAATCCACGTTCGAACATATCTGGATATGGAACGCTGTTACATAAAATTACATTTATATTTTAATTTTTGATTTTTTTAAATTAAAATTTTGATATATTTTTTATATTTTAAAATTAAAATTTCATAATATACATTTTATATAATTTTAAAAGATAAAAAATACATTTCAAAATTTTAATTTCTGTAAAAAATATAGTTTAAAATTAAGATTTTAAAAATTTATTTTTACATTAGAATAAAATACAATTTTTTATATATGAAAAAGGAGATGTAAATAGAAAAAAAAAAGGTGACAAAACAATACCAAAAATAAAAAGGAAATTACATCGGTAGGCCTGTCCACTCATAACCCAACATTTATATATGTGATTTAAAAAGAACAATTGTGTAAATTTATATCTTTATTGATTATTTTTAAATAAGTTTTATATTGTCATTCTTATTATAAAACAGAAAGATTTCGTTAAAAAAATTAGGAAAAAGCTGATTTTTGAAGTGATATAACTATTACTCATTTAATATTTGTTTGGAGATATTAGGAAAAAGAGAATTAAAAAATAAAAAAAATTCGTTTAGATAAATCCCTTGGAGGAAATAAAGGTACAGAGAGTAAGTTTTTATTGATTCAAGCATTTAACTTTACTGTTTGGATAAAAAAATAAAAAAAATTGTTTGAATGAATAAAAATAAGAGAATTTTTTTTATTTAAATGAAAAAAAAGAAAAAATATTAATAATATAAATTTTTAAAATATTTTATTTTTTATTATATATTTTTGTAAATATAATTTTAAATTTTTATAATTTTTTTAAAATTTTAAAATATATATACTAATTTTAACAACTTTAAATAAATAAAATAACTTTTTTTTTTATTTTTCACTTAAGAAAAAAAAATTATAGAACCTATAAAAAAATAATATATATTTTTTTACTAAAGATAAAAGATACCATATAAAAAAAATTACTTTTTTTTTTAATTTTATCTTTTTCTAATCTTTCTTTCTTAATTCATCCCATTTAAACAAAGAGTAATCCTTACATATTTCACTTTGACCAGAGCATCCCTTTCTACTTTGTCCCTATTGATTCACAAAATCACACACAATAATTCCTCACATAACAGATGCACCCACATACAATTTCAAATTTCATCAATTTTTCCTCACCCACTCAGCACTACCCACACATTAACATTTTTTTACAATTGCTGACATGGTTTAACTTTCTACATATAATGATAAAAATTTAACCTAATGAAATTAAAACTAACTATTTTTATATTATAAATATGAGTCTCTGATTCGTAAATAATAATAATTTTACGAGATAATTAACTTTTATTGTTATATAATTTGTTTACATTAAAAAATAATTTTATCTTATAGTTTGAAATATTTATAACTTTTATTTCTTTTAAATATTATTTTTAATTTAATTTTATAATTTTTATATAATATATCAAACTTGAAATTGTTTTTATTTTTAGATAATTAAATTTAAAGAATTATTATAATATTAATTGATTTAGTTTTAATTTATTTTTGAAATTTAAATTTTTGATATTCATATTTATATTGATTATGTGTTACAACTTTAATAAATTTTTTATTTTTTATTTTTTATTATTTTATTATTTGATGTTAATATAATAAAATGTTCATTATTAATTATTAATAAAATTATATAATATACTAAATTTATTTAATTTTAATATATTTTATTTAAATATAAAATTATTTATTTACTGAGAAAGTAAATGTTAATTTTTTAATAAAAAATGTTAGTTTTTATAATTAAAGGTATACAAGTTCTCAGAGTGTTTAATTATACATTCAATTATTCACTTGGAAAATATTTAATAATTTTTTTTTTAACTGTGGAACCTATCTGCCCGGTTAACCAATGTTATAAGAAATTAAAATCCACAAAACAAAAACTTGATCATTCTCTTACAATGATAATGACGATAATGTCATATTTAGATTTTTAACTGTTAAATAACAAATAAAATTTATGTAAAATTATATATATTTAATTAGATCTTACATCTAAAAATATGACTAAAATTGGAATTTTATGTCTTAATTCTCTACCCAACTTGAATATAAAATTTATGAACATCTTCAATTAGAATAAAATTAATATTCAAAATTATAATTCTTAAAATATATTTGAGGTAGGAAAAATTGTCTGATTCCGCAAAACAAGCTGTAAAATATAATATTCAATCATCTTTAAAATTTATTATAAGAGAAACATTAATTAAAAAAATTGTTCATAACCCGACCCAGAAGAAAATTGGTCGGTTGACCCGAATAATAAAGGCATAAAGAAACGGAGCTGAGTATGTGTTATCCAGAACAGAAATCATTGAAGCCTTGACTATGGCTGCTCACGCTTTCATCCACTCACCCTTCACCTCACACTTTCCATCATCCTCTCCCCTCTCTCTCAGACTCACACTCAATACTTCCCTATTCTTCAAGCCCCAACCTCTCACTTCCATTGGAATCTCGCCGCTTCCATGGAGATGTCGTATGCCAGTTGCCAGCGTCGTAGAGGAAAGCCAAGAGAATTCCGAATCAGAACCAGAACAGGAAGCGGAGTCGGAGTTAGCATCGGAATTGAAGAAGGCTATGCAAGAGAGAAAGGAGAAAGAAGGGGACAACTTGTGGAGCGGAGTGGCACAAGAGATTGCTGAGATCGAATGGCCTGCGTTTGGGAAAGTGTTGGCTACTTCCGGGGTTGTCCTCAGCGTCATCCTTGGTTCCAGCGTCGTTTTGCTCACAGTCAATGCCGTTTTGGCCGAGCTTTCCGACAGGGTTTTTGCAGGCAAAGGAATTCAGGATTTCTTCACCTGACCACAACCAACATCATCACTCACTATCTCCTAACATTCCAAGCTGGATTTTATTCAATACCTACCATTCTGCTGTTAGGCTATTCTTATTCTCTATTTTTTTTTATTTAAAATAATTTAATATACATCTTTCTTGTCATATTATCTGTCCTGAGCTCTTCGTGAATTTGTTAGATCTAAGAACCTGTATTTTTTTTCGTAGACTTTGATAGGTTTTTCTTTCATTTTTTCCCCTAAAATTTAGAGGATTTATAATTAGGTATTTTAAGCTGCAAGCGTTTGAGATAATAACATATTCTCAAATGCCAACTTCATTCCCTATTTTAAGTTTTTATTTCCGAATCACAAACAGTCTTCTGCGAAGTTAAAAGGAGCACAAGAAATTCCTACCTACAACAATATCCAGATGTTCAATAAACTATAAATTTTGAAAATAGAAATATTTTTTTCCAAATCCAAATAAATTATGAAAGAGGCTCCACGACCATAAAATAACTATTAGAGACATCATCATGCTCTCATTGCTCACTCTAGACTGTTCCTATTGGTTTAGAACTTACAAATAGGCATTTTTGGTGCAAGAAGCCTTGCAGTTCCTATTGCTTCATCACTTGATATCTGTCAATCACATATATCTTGAATAGAATGAAATATCAACTGTTGTGACTTTCTAAACAAAAACTGCAAAATGATGAAATATTCGATATCTTTCTAATACAACATAACAACATGTCAGTCAGTGATAATTTTTTTTTTTTCAGAATGTTAATTTTGATATATCAAATCATAATTTGTCCATATTTATATTCACGGCCCTAAAATCAGCACCTAATCTTGAAAGCTACCCGGGATTCTCATTCTCCATAAAGAACAGCTCAACTTTATTTGATACGAAGTTGAACCAGATTAGATGTAAACTAGTATTCAAAAGTTTATATTGACTGTTTCTGGTTTGCCCTCAAACTGAAACTTTGACTGGAGAAGGGGATAACCATAATGCTTTAGGACAATTTTATACCCAAAATTAATTGAAAAGGTTCTCAAATTGGAAATGACCAATAATTAGCAAAAAAACTGTTACGATTCGGTCAGAGAACATTGTATCAATATTATTTGAATTAATAACAGGAAACTCTACCCAATCAAATCCAGATAAAGAAAACTGAAGGTGTAAGAATGTCAAACAATTATCAACAATCCGATGAAATAACTATAAAAACATGGATTATCCCATTTTCAATAACTGTACATAGAATTTCCAAACAACCTCAAATAAACATTTTTATAAACCATAATATTTTTTGATGTACGATTACATGTTCGCTTGCAAAATGTAATGATTATACACAAGTTGTTAAAACTAGAACGATTTCATCAACAAGATTGACACCCAAGACACCTGGGATAAAACCAGCACCAGTCCCATAAATCTTGTGCGAACATTCACAGTGGCAATAGAAAAAATTATGTAAATTAGCCTCATTAAAATTAAAATATGATAGTTCGTGTCTAACTTTTAGCTAAAAATATTGAAAACTATGTAAATTAAAATTTTGAATTTGGCTATACAAAGCGGTAATATAATAAGCTAAAAATATATTTTCTATTTTTCACAATTGTTGATATGACTTAACTTTCAAAACGTAATGATAAACAATAAAAACCATCAAACAAATGAAATTAAAACTAACTATTTTTATATTATAAATATAACCTTTTATTTTTTCAGTAATAGGATTTTTAAGACATAGTTTTATTTTTATTAAGTCATGTAATTTTTCTTACATTAAGAAATTAATTTTATTTTATATTTTTAAATATTATTTCTTTTAAGTGTTATTTTTTAATTTAATTTTAATTTTATTTAAGTTTTGAATTTTGATGTAATATATCAAATTTGAATTTCTTATATAAATTAAATTTATAGATCGTTATATTATTAATTAATTTTAATTTTAATTTATTATTTTCAATTCTAATATATTTTTCAATTTTAATTATGTATCATAAATTTAATAAATTGTTTGTTTTTTTATTTTTATTATTTAATATTAATATAATAAAATATGTATTATTGGTTTTTAATAAAAATATTTTAGTATTTTTTATTTTATTTTTATTCTTACTTTATGTAAATATAAAATTATTAATGTAGTGAATGAGTAATATGTTAGTTTTTTATTATACAAAATTTAGTTTATAGAATAAAAAGTATACGAATTTTCATAAATTTTAATTATATATTTCAATTGTTTACCTGTAAAATATTGAATACCTTCTCTTGATGTAAATATATTTTTTCTGTTACAAGTTACCTTATTTATTAGTAATAAACCAAGTTCATATATCTATTTTTGTGTTTTTTAATAAAATCTTAAATTCAAAATAAGAAAGAAGGAATAGCAGGTTTAGTATAACACTTTTGTTTGGATTATTTTTGAGTCATAAAAAGGGAGAGATAGGAGGGAGAGAGGGGGTGAAATAACAGTTATTGTCTTTACGATGCTATCTTCACTTCTCAACTTTTGAGAATTTAAGATTTAAATAATTTCAAAGCTTTTAATCTTTTTTTTTTCCCACTTAATCAGTAATGGTATTAAGTGTTATAATAACAGTGGACGAATATTAATGTCTTCTTAACTGTAAGAACATCGGAAATAAAGTATTTAAAAATGTTTGAAGCGAGGATAATAGCAAGAAAAAATATTTCCAAAATTATTTATTAAATTTTTATTTATCAAATAAGTGGGAGAAACTCATATAAATATAAATTAAAGTAGTAGTAATAATAAGAACAATAATAATTTTATTTTTTAATATAAACAATTTCTTATTTTTATTAAATAATTTATTTTAATTGTCTGTGAATGAGGTTTTTTTCTTTTTTTTTGTTCATAGTGAATGAGTTTAAGACACCCATCATCATTTATATGATAAAAATTTAGAGAAACAACATTGTACTTTTTTTTTGGCAAAAAAGAATCAACTAAACGGGCTGGACTTATGGGTGAGGCAATTAGGGTATTTTTAGAGAGCTGAGCCCAACACTGAGATAAATCCAACATGGTATTGGGTTGCATATATAAGCTAGATTAGGGTTTTGGATCAACTAACAGCAGAAGCAGAAGCCGAAGTAGAAGCAAAGGGAGTATCAATGGCGCCGAAGAAGCCAAGAAGCGCGAGGGTGACGAGGAACCCTGATCTGATTAGGGGAATTGGCAAGTACTCGAGGTCGCAGATGTACCACAAGAGGGGCCTCTGGGCTATCAAAGCCAAAAACGGTGGCGTTTTCCCTCGTCATGATCCCAAGCCCAAGCCTGAGGCTCCGCCCCAGAAGCCCCCCAAGTTTTACCCTGCGGACGATGTCAAGAAGCCCCTCGTCAATAAGCACAAACCTAAACCCGCAAAACTCAGGTGCTTTCTTCAACACTATCATTCACGTTCTTCATTTACTAGAATCGTGTTTGTATGTGTGTATTTTTTTTTAATAACTTGATTTGTTCATCCTTTTTTTATAATGTTTTTGTGCTTTTATGGGTAGAGTGTGAAAAAAATGAAGTTTTTAGTGATGTTTAATTTTAAATCCTGGTAAGGGGAATGAGGTGCTGATTTTTGAGAAGTTATTAAGTCATGTCAATTCTAGATGTTAACTGCCCTTAGTGTGTGTGATTAATTTGATTTGGTAGTTTGATTTGCCATTCGTGTTTTTGGCTGGTTGCATCTATGCTACACTTTTTAGTGCTTTAATTGTTGGAAAATGGAAAATAATTAGGTGCTTTTCTGAATTTTTTGATTGATGAAATCTAATATTTAGAAATGTGAAATGTTCAGTTGCGGATCCATGAAATTAAATTTTCTCCAATAAAATTCCTCACTTTACCATAATATTAAGGTGGTGTTTGGTTTGAAAATGTTTTCGTTTGTTTTGAAAATGTTTTCTGTTTTTATTTTCCATTAAGTTTTATACTGAAAACAGGAAAAACAAATAACAATTTTGTTTACTTTTCCCGCACAGAAAACAAAATGAAAACAACGCCATTTTTTCTGTGACTTGTTTCAATATATTGGGTTTGCTTTTGTCTTCAGGGCTAGCATTACTCCGGGGACAGTGCTGATTCTGCTTGCTGGAAGATTCAAGGGGAAGAGGGTTGTTTTCCTGAAGCAACTTCCATCTGGGTTGCTTCTTGTCACAGGTGTGTTTGTGATGAGGTTAATTTCTGTTCACTGAGTTTCTGCATGATCACAATTACTGGTTTTGTCAATGATTCATTAGTTGTGTTTGTCAGACTTCAATTGAATTAATTTGATCACTCTATTATTTGATTATTTGTTGTGGTTATTGGACTTTAATCAATATATTCAGGTTTTGTAAAACTTTATTTTTTAGGTCATAGTTACCTTTTTACCTCCCAAGTTCTGCCATTAAGATTTTGGTTATTTGCAATAAGCTAATCTGAACTTAGACCTAATGTTTCCTCTTGTTGGGTTATTTTCCTTTACGGAAATGCTACTAATTTATGCTCTTCCCCTCAATTATTTTCTCTTGCTATCTGATTTGTACTCAATTGTTTATTATATATGGCATTTCTGCTCATGTTGTCTTTGCTGTTTAAGGTCCCTTTAAGATCAATGGGGTACCTCTGAGAAGGGTGAACCAATCATATGTCATTGGTACATCCACCAAGGTGGATATCGCTGGTGTCAATGTCGATAAATTTGATGACAAGTACTTTGCCAAGGAAGCCAAGCAAAAGAAAAAGAAGGGAGAAGGCGAGTTCTTCGAGGCAGAGAAAGAGGTTGGTTTGTAAAAGTTTTTTGTATTGATTTTTCCCTTGTCATTGAGTTGCTTCTATGATGCTGATCTCTATTATCATTTTTTCATTGTAGGAGAAAAATGTGCTTCCTCAAGAAAAGAAAGATGACCAAAAAACGGTGGACACTGTTTTGTTAAAAGCCATTGAGAGTGTTCCCGACCTGAAGTCTTACTTGGGTGCTAGGTTTTCTTTGAAGGCAGGAGTTAAGCCTCACGAGCTAGTGTTCTAGAGAGCCAAAATTATTTTCCTTCTATTTTTGTCGAACTTTTTCCTTGTAGTTCTACTGTTTTGTCTTTGTTAGTAATGAAACAATGCGCGAGTTTTTTCATCCAGGTTTTTGGTTCTAATGGCATTATTCTTATATCTTCATGCCTCTAAAAAATGCACATTGAAATATTTGTTGTGATATTAGAGCTCTATTCTTCCAGTTTTAATATGCCCCTTTTTATTTACGTATTGTGCTGTAGGGCATTGACGTACTTCAAAATTTACCTTTTGTAGTCAGTGGCCTAGGTTTATCGATTAAGGGGGCAAAACTCGCACCTCCCATAATACTGCAAGTCTTTCTCTTATTTTTGCTGTAATTGACGGAATGAAGCACATAAATGAAATACAAGTAAAGAAATAAAGTGGAAGTCTATTAGCAAACAGATTTCATAAGATAATACCGTGTACACACCTTAATAAGTTACTTTGTCTCGGAGGAGAATTGATATAGAAATGGGAAAATTTTCTTTACATGTAATATTAACTTAGTAGCAAATATCTATTTTCTGCGTGTAGGTTGTTTAAAATCTATTGGCATATATCTATTTATTGGATGTTGGTTTTTTAAAATCTATATTCGATGAAAGATATAAATAGATAAATGATTTCTATTTATACGGAGAAGAATATTACCGGAAAGAAATTATTATCAAATTGGAATGATCATGAGAAAGACCGAACCATTTTAGCAAGTCTGGTTTTGTAAATTTAAATTAGACAATTTTTTTTAGCAAAAGATTAGTTAGACGTCTTTGTAGGAATTTTTAGTTTAAGCACTACATTTATTATTAAAAATATCAATGAAATTTGGTTTGTGTAGCATCAACACTCAAGTGAAAAGGTAGGATTTAGAAGTTATCTCGGAGCCTGTTTGATATATATACCTGAGCAGAATTGGTTATTGTAGAATTAGAAAATCAATGATAAAAAGGTAAGTGACGCACAATTTCAATGCATATTGGACGAAAATAATTTTCTTTTACTTTTACAGAAATTGATTCACAACACCAACCAAAAATCAAACATGCTCTTAAGCTTTTCTACAAGCGAGAGATCAGGTTTTTTAAAATTGAAAAATTTACTTTTATAATCAATAATTTTTTAATTAATGGTTGAGATTATAATTATTAATATAAACATATATAATAAATCATTTAATTTATTTAAATTTCAATCGTTACCTCCCCTGGAGAAAAAAAATTCAATCATTACCTTTTCTTCTACTTATTATATATATTTTTAATTATTTTTGCTGCTTATTACTTCACATTATCTGCATTTTTTTTCTTTTTCCCTCAAAATATATATAGTATCCACCAATCTTTATATCTTTGAATTGTTAACGTGTACTTGATGTAAAATTTTATGATACCAGAAATGCAAAACTTTTATAGCTGTTTGAAATAAATTGAACTACGTGAAAAATAAATAACACTATACTTCTAATTCCGAATACATTCTTAGGCTACAAATTTCCCGACCCTATTGTCTTTTGACGGATGAGTTATATTTTTTTACATTCCATTTACAGATGAAGTTACTTCTCTTTGGTTACCTTTCTCAAAAATTATAAAATAAATGTTCTGTGTGTGAAAGTTAGAATATATATAATATAAAAAAGAAAATATATTAGAATAAAAATATGATTAAAATATATGATAATTGGGATGCAATACTTAGGATAGAAGAGGAGTGTGGTGGAGGTTAAATTGTTGGGACTAATGGAAGGAAAGAAGAAAGGGAGAAAGTGGAAATACCAAATATTGATATGAAAGCAAAAAAGTTGGAAGGAGGAAAGCAAAGAGCGAAAATCAATGAAAGTAGGGCTGAGAATGGGAGGGGGATTCTCTAAGAGACGAAACCATGAAATTTGCATTGCATCACCAGATTGGTCTCCTGAACTTACCTACAAACAACCAAGGAAAACTTATCCAATTCTACCTTCACTTCCTCTTCCTCTTCCTAAACCTACTCAATCCTCACAAACAGGATCACTTCTAGGGAAGCCATACGTTAACATAAACGACATTTACGTAATGAAGAAAGAGCTTGGAAGAGGCAACTTTGGTGTGACTTATGTGTGTGTAGACAAGGCCACGGGACAAGAATATGCATGTAAATCCATTCCGAAGGAGAAGCTGTTAAGCAAGAAACAAATTGAGGATGTTAGAAGAGAGGTTACGATTCTGCAGCATGTTTCAGGGCAACATAATATGGTGCAATTCAGGGAAGCTTATGAGGATAGGAACCACGTTCACCTTGTCATGGAGTTGTGCTGTGGCGGTGAACTCTTCCACCACATTTCTGCCAAACGCCATTACACGGAGCGTGAAGCAGTCACCATCATGAGGCAGATACTTAATATGGTTCATATCTTCCATTTCATGGGTGTAATGCATCGAGACCTCAAGCCAGAGAATCTCTTGTTCGCCACCAATGACCACAATTCCAAATTGAAACTCACCGATTTTGGATCCTCCGTCTTCATTGAGCAAGGTTACATCTACACAGTGTTCTATCAATTTCTCTCTTTCTTTTTTTTTCAGAAACAACTTGTCTAAATAATGACCAATTCTGCAGGTAAAGTGTATAAGGATAATATTGGAATTTCATATTACGTGGCTCCTGAGGTTTTGAGACGAAGTTATGGAGAGGAGATAGATGTTTGGAATGCAGGAGTCATTTTATATATCCTCTTGAGTGGGGTTCCTCCATTTCAAGCTGGTAAGTACAATGCACTGCTCTGTTTCGCTTCACACTGCACCAAAGAATTTATCATCCTTCATGTGTTATATGTTGTTTTACCTTTATTTTTATTGGTTTAATGACATTATATGTGACAATTTCAGAAACCGATACTATCTTGAAAGGTAAATTTGATATGGACGGTGAGCCATGGCCATCTATTTCGGATGCTGCAAAAGATTTGATCACAAAAATGCTGACTTTTGACCCCAACAAACGCATTACAGCTTCTGAAGCCCTTGGTAAATGTCACACCCTTTCACAAATAAAAAAATATTTAACAGCCATCTGTTGGAATAGACAACATAAAATTTTAATCTGAGTTATATTATTCCTACAATACATCTTATGGTACTATTTTTCTCCATATCTCTCTCTATTGTGTCAATCATTTTCTCCCACACTTCTTTTTCTATATTTTTTTTTACATAAAATTGTACACAATTTCTCTTTTAATTATTTTTTGTCAATTATACAAGTCGACAAACAGGGTTTGCACATGACTGCAGTTTAGACCCAATCAAATATAATTAATTGAATTCGACGCTTATGCTTAGGATGAAGTTGTTTGTTTTTCTACACGGATCAACTTTAATTACTAAAGTCATTCACATTATTCATTTGAGTCAGAACATCCATGGATGAAGGAAGGTGGTGAAGCATCTGACAAGTCTCCAGACAGTGTTGTTTTAATTAGGATGAAACAGTTCAGAGCAATGAACAACATGAAGAAACTTGCTTTGAAGGTACATTAAAATTTTCAATTGTGCATAAAATTTGAAGGTATATATATATATATATATATATTCAAATCCCACGCAGAATGTAACCAGTCTTAGTTGCTCGGTTGAATAGATGGAAATTGAGAAGGCGAAAATTTTAGGAAAAAAATCCTGTTTCACTTTCTTGGTATGACAAAGGCAGATAATAAAATTTACTAGCTATGTGTCTCTTGACTAATAACATATTTTATTTTTGAATATGGAAGGTAATAGCAGAAAGTCTTCCAGAGGAAGAAATCAGGGGCTTGAGACAAATGTTCAAAAACATGGATACTGATGGCAGTGGTACAATCTCATTTGAAGAACTCAAGTCTGGATTGTCCACATTGGGTTCCCAACTTAGTGAATCTGAAATAAGGCAACTAATGGATGCTGTAAGTTCAACTCACCCGAATTAGAAAATAAATATTTATTTCCTTTCTCTCTTCATTAAATGGTACATACTTTTGCTTCCTCACGTGTATTATCAGGCTGATGTTGACAAAAATGGGACTATTGACTGTTGTGAATTCATTACTGCGACTATGGATCGGCATAAACTGGAGAAGGAAGGGAATTTGTTTGAGGCTTTTCAATACTTTGACAAGGATAACAGTGGGTCAGTATGTATGCAGTTCATTAGTTTGATCCGTATAAACATCGCATAATCCTAACACGATGAATACAACTAGGTCACGTAATGAGTTCAGTAACATAAAATAAGAATCAGTTATTGACAAGTTATTCAGATCTTGAACGGAAGCCAATGTTGGTCCAATCTAAATATCGGATTTTGGTCTTTTACATTCTCGCTTAACTAAAGTTTTGCTTCCATTTGATCAGTTATATAACAAGAAATGGGCTTAGAGAAGCAATAACTGAATACCAAATGGGAGATGAAGCAGCTATAGATGAAATCTTCGACCATGTTGACTCTGACAAAGTATGTTATATAGTTATACTTTATGGGGCCTTCTAATCGCTTCCCAAACTTCTTTACTCCTATTATTCTCTCGTAGTTCTGCTCTCCATCCGAATTGTTATTACAATACAGTTGGGCATCATTTTGCAGGATGGGAGAATTAATTTCAACGAGTTTGCGACGATGATGAGAAACGGATGATTTATAATGGTGACAAAGATAAATCACGATCGGTTCAGTAAATCGCCATTAATTTTGGGATATATTGAGGACTTTACTTGTTGCTTCCTGCCGCTGCCGGAGATCAAATCACTCTTGAATTAGTCAGTACGTGTACTTTACCTAAAATTTCGTTCACTAATTAAAAGAATATTTTAAAAAAATATCAATAACATTCTTTAATTAATATCATGGCGTAACTTTGTTGATATTCGTTATTTTTGAACTGTGGGTGAGAGACGGAGAGCTATAAAAGAACCATTACTGCCACTAGGGTCTGGCCATATACGATTATGTGTATGTTAGTGTGTTTATTAGCATACTTGGTATCCGAAATTACTTATAACTAATAAACAATTATCTAGTATATAACAACTTTTATGTATAACAATCTTTGGCATACATAATATATTCGTCATCATAACTTGCTAACAAATTTTCTAGTATACGAGTACACAGCTGCCTATATGACCAGATATTCCCCAATTCTCGACTTTTGCCTCTATGCCTGAAGAACAAGTCCTTCCCTAAACTTACCAAAAAATGAGTAATCATTAAAAATAAGTGAAATATTAGAATATTAATGAATGATAATGAAAAAGGAACTAATAGAATAGAGGATTTTGGAAATCCTCTCTAAATAGAGATCATTTGAAATTCTCCCTATTCGATACAAAAACTAGTTAAATAAAAATCTCTAGTATTTTCAAAATTGTTTTTCTTATCATTTAAAGATACAAAATCTAGTAATCTCAAATTTCTCTATCCAAACACAAGGTAGGATTCTAGTGTGAAGTTTATAATTTAAGAAATACTAGAAACACATTCCTTTCTAACGCTTTTTAAAACATACCTTGTGATTGACCAGTTTTTTAAAAAGTCAAAACAATTTTTAAAAAGTAATTATAAATTCTTGGCTTTTCAAAAGCTTAACTAGTGGCAAGAATGTGTCAAAGAGTGTGTTGCTAGCATTTCTCTTCTAATTTATAAAGCTTTAAATTCTCTAACAACAGCAGCTAACTTTTGTAATATTATTCTTCCAAGTTCTTATCAATGATCATGAACAGTGTGTTTTGTCCACACAGGTAACATAGTATATATCTCTTTCACTAGTTTGGCATAGCCCTATTTGGCAATGAACTTTAAGTAGTTTCCCAATGAAACTATTAACGGACAAAGGTGTCTCCAAAGAGGCACCTTGTCCATTCTTTTGAATGCCATGTATCACAGCCCAGACAAAACAAGAGTAAAATAACAGGGATTTTCAGAGGCTAGTTTAATTTTGGTCTTTCCCTGAGAACCTTCACTAAAATAAAATGACTGAATCTAATCCTTCACTTTCAGGACCATGACCTACCGAGTTCAGCACAACCATAACTGAGGTTAGCAAAAACAAGAATTTCAAATTTATAAGAGCATCTCCAGAGGACGTGCTTAAAAGTTCTTATAGAGTTGCTTATATGGAACCGAAGTTGCTTATATAAGCAACTCAAACGTTTCATTATATTTTGAGTTGCTTAAAATATACTGAGGTTTCTCCATTGGAGATGGCCTAACATTTCTATGAATTATCAACCGGTTCCCATGTACAATCAAATGCCAGGAGCAGTTCAAAGCCAAGAATCAACTTTCAAACTAAATAATCTATGTCGGGTGCAAATAGGAATACAATTTTAACTTTCATAACAAGGCAAACTAGGTACACGAACAATCCGGTGCTTATTTGATGTCAAGAAATGGAAACTGTTTGATCTAAGATAAATTCAAGGCCACAGGAACCAGACATTGTAACATCCTCACCAACTCGGACTACAACATACAAGTTAGATCACCTATAACAAAAAAGAATCCCTAACATCATTTTGTTCTACAAAACCCTAGTAATTAATTAAGAATAGGGACAAGGTATAATTTCAAGAGGAAAACTAGTTTCATGGAATCCGTAACTTGGCTTGTAAAAAATTGCATTACCTCGAGAAGATTAATAGCTCACAACAAAAAGGAAAATCCGAAGCAAACAAATCAGCGTTTATCAGAACCATGATCCTTCTGAATCTGTTGTTTGTGCTTCTCTGCGAGCTTATCAACAGCGGAGTGGAGGGCCTCACGGCCTCTGATAAGTAAGCGGGTCACAATTTCGGGGTCGGTTTCGAATCGGGCCTGTTCGAACTCTGTTCGGGCGTTGTCTCTGAGAACGTCGCGCCAGAGGACGCCCCTGGAATCAGGCCACATAAAGAAGCGGGTGGCCCGAAGAATATCCCGGTACAGACTCAGCGCTTCTCGCCGAGTGCTGGTGAGTCGCCTCCGATTCTCCAACTCGGTTTCTTCGTCGTCGTTTTTGTTTTTGTTTTTGACGAGATGCCTATCGAGAAGCTCCTCCACGGTGTCTGGGCCCTCATGCAAATAACGTTGCCTGCATCCCCATTCCCAACCCCGACAAGTTGCTCCATGATTCCAATTCCAAATGCATCGCCATTTTTCCACCTTTCCCCTCATTTTTTCTTCTCCCTTAACACTGTTTTTTTTTTGGTCGCACTCCACACCCACACTTTATTCGGGATTAAAAAGATAGGAATACTCACTTACTGGGCCTTTATTCACGGCCTTTTTGGTCTCACTCCACATTAACTTAACTCATTCAAAATTTATAAAAATATTTTGGTTCATATTGATTATATTCCATGTTTGGTTTGTCACTTAGGTGATTATAGATCTACTTTCTTCATAATGAAGTTAGGTCAACCAGCCGGCAAAATCAGCTGAACTAATTAAATTTGTGATATGAATGTAAATTCCATATAATTGTTTTCAACGAACATTTTTTAATCTTTCTTAATCCACTTATGTGGTAAAGAATATAATTTTAATTTTAAGTTGGTTGATACTTATTTTATATAATTCAGCGTGTTGTTAACTAAATTATCATTCTCTGCTGCAAAGATGACTCTATGTTTTCACTTTCATTTAGATATTTTTGGAAGATGAATTTAACAATCATGTCCAACAATATTGCAACTTGCCACATAGCACCATTGACCAGTAAGTTTAATAATAATTGAAAATAAAGTCTAACTTTATGAAGCAAAAGATAAAATTAATAATGATTCTTTTTTGTCACATGATAAAATTAATAAATAATTAAATTTTATAATAATAATAATAATAATAATAACAATGTTATTAATATTAAATTATATTAGTTTAATAAAAAATTATTATAAATAATTTTTATGATATGTTTTTAAATAAATATTAAAAAATAAAATTAAAATTTATTTATATATATATATATATATATATATATATATATAAAACACTTGCTTATAGAAAAATAATAAATTTAAACTATACATAAATAGTTAATATTTTTTAAGATTTACTTGCTTACCGCAAAAATAATAAATATAAGCTATATATATTGATAGTTAATATAAATTAGTTAATGATTTATAACTATTTTAAAATATTATATAATTTTTTAGCAATGATATAATTATATATAAATAATAATTTTTATCTTTTAATATTTTTTATGCTAAAGATAAAAAAATTGAAAAAAAAATCAATAATTTATATGTGTAATTTTTTTTATTTTTTTTATTTTAATTATTTAAATTCTAATAATTTATATTAATTAATCTCAATAATCAATTCTTGTGAGTTATAAATACATAAAGAAAGATAATAATTTAATAAATATATAACATAAAAATATATATCATACGAAATATTTGGTTGCAATACAAATAATAAATTTAAATTATTATATATAAATATTTATATGATTATTTTAAAATATTATATATACTTTTATAAAAAGGAATCAAATTACTTTAAAAATAAATTTAGTTAAAATTATTTTATTTAATAAATTTTATAAATAATTAAATTTTATTAATTTAATTGTTAAATTAATAAATTATCCTTATAAAATTTTATTAATTTAAAAAAAATTGATACTTTAAAAAATAAATTTAAATTAACAAATTATATATTTCTTATAATATACATTAATTTAAATTTATTTAATAAAATATCAATTTTTTTTAAAATTTTATAAGAATAATCTATACAATATAATTTATTAATTTAATAATGATAAAATTTAATTATTTATAAGAGTTATTGAATAGAATAATTTTAAAATTATTTCTAAAATAATTTAATTTTTCTATTTTTGATAAAATAAAATAAAAAAATAACAAAATACTAAATAAAAAAAATACACGTAAAATCACTCTAAGAACCTAATAACGGTTGAGAATAAATAAAATTTTATAACAAAAATATCCTTCTAATTCAAATACTTTTTAAAACAAAATTCAATATACACTTTATATAAACCGATCAAATTCACTTTTGATACGTAAAAAAAAAAAAAAAAAGAGTTCAATTTATTATTTATAACAAATCGTTACCTTACTTGATCGTTAAGAATACATTAGTTACGCAGTACCTATAAAATAGGTATACAACAACAAACCACAGTAATTTAATTACCTATCTCTCCAATTTTAATATGTATTTCTTTTTTTTTAATCTTGAAAAATTTAATAATCTATATTGATTATTTTATTTTTTATTGGAACCAAGTATTTTTTTATAATATAATATATTATATTCTATATATGTATATAATATTGATTAAGATGAAAAATGTGTAATTTTTTTTTGGCAGTTCATTTAAATTTTTATCCACAATATTTGATCAAAATCGAAATAGGTATACAATCATAATTAAACTTAATCATAACTCTGACTATAGAGTCATTAACTCATAAGAAAACCTCAAGAAATATGCACATATTTTCCTAGAAGTAAAAGGCGAAAGCAAAAATAAACTGTACAGAACAAAGTTGAACAGCTTACTAATCATCGATCAATCATCACTAATTAAAATTTTCACAAATACCTTCATCAGCTAAAAACCTTAGCAATCAACCTTTTTACAACATTGACAACATGTTTATCTAAAAATTGAAAAATTCCTTCACATGGAATTTCAAATTCGGGATCAGCTTCTTCCTTTTTGAACTGCCAGTAAACTTTGACTCCATTCTTGTAAATAGGTTTCTTGATCTTAATGTACCGTCCTCCTTGAAGTTTTGTGAGTGGTAATGGTTGTGCTTTCCATGGACGCAATGGTATCAAATCCTTCAATTGTATCAATTCTGGTTGCAGCATGGGAAGAGAAGCCATGTAGAGAGAACTCGGCGAAAAGTACCCGAGTTTGAAGTATAAGATTGAAAAACTCATTTAGGGTTTCTTTTATAAGCGTTTAGAATTTCTAACGAGATAATTAAATAAATTATAAGCAGCAGAAGCTATAGGCTTTTATGTAAAAATAAATTGAATTTGAAAATTGGAATTCAAAACCAAGTCATGTTGCTATTATCAAGTATCCAGATATGGTTAGTTTCTTTTCTCATTTCATCTGATTCAAGGATTGTGTTAATTGAATCAACAGAATATCAAGTTTGAGTTGCAACAGATGCAGTTATATCCTACTCTTTCCGTTTATTTCTATAATCTTTTTTTATATTTATTATTATTATTTTAAAAATCTAAAATAATATTTATTATTTTTATATTATAATCTTTTTATAAGATATTAATTTATAAAAAAATAAACTAATAAAAACTTAAAGAAAAAATAAAAAAACTATAATATTTTTAATACAAACAAAAATATTAATTAAATGTTTTAATCTACATAAAACAACTTTAAATAATAGATAAAAAACAATAAAATCGGCTTAATACTGCCAAATTTCAATACTTTACATAAAATTTAAAGTTAAAACCTCTTTTCTTATATACTAAATATAGCTTATATTAAAATGTGATAGAAAAAATATATTTATTCCTCAATAGTCTTGTTGAATTCAAGATCTAATAAAAAAGTAAAAAATAATTAAAACTTTTACAGTTGAGAGAATATTTTTTTTATGAATCATATGAATTTTCTGCTATGGTTTAAAATTATTTTATTTTATTTTATATTTTATCATTTAAAAATTTATTTTTAGTATCTTATCACTTAACTTTTTTTTAAAACATTTTGAAAATACATTATCAACTCATCCCTGATTAAAATCTTGTTTTATTGTGAATTTTTAATTTTTAAATTAAGTTTAACAATCAATTTTTTTACAAAAATAATTTTAAAATAATTTTAATTTTAAAATATTTTAATTTTAAACTTTAAATTAATACAAAATACACTACATTTCTTTCATACCATCACCTCCATTATCATTCACATTTCCATCTTATCATCGTTATCCTACCATCAACATCAACATTATTATTGTAATATTACTATCATTATATTTTTTACTATTATCATTGTCTTAATAATAATAATAATATTTTAATATTAATTTAATTTTTTATTCTTTTGAAATAATTTAAATTTTATTTATTTTTTTAATAAATTTATATTATTTATTTTTAATAGATATATATGAAAAAATAGAATAAAGTAAGTTAAATCATTTTTATAATAATTTTTAAAAATTTAAAACTAAAAATTGGAAATATCGGGTCTAAAATTTCAAAACTTTAATTTAAACAATAAAAACAAATTATGTCACCAAACTGATACTCTTATCTAAAAAAAGTAATTTACAACGTGTTTGGTTTACAATTACTTAATTTCTTAATTTATCCTTTATTTTCATTCTTACATTTCTTCTTTTAAACTTTAAATTTATTTTTTAAAAATTAATTATATACGTATTTGTTGTACTTTTACTCTTAAATCTATATAGTTTAAATTTTGCTTCAATTAATAATTTATATTTCATTTATTATTTTAATTTTCTTCCTTTAAATAATATATTTTTTAAAATATGCATTCTATATTTTTCTTGAATTTTTATGTACAAGTAAAATAAATATTCGCAAAATTCATGCTTATCGTGATCATTTTTTTAAAACATTAACTCTTTTTTTTAATTTTATTTATCAATTATGCTTCTCTTCCACTCCTAACCCAATGCCTCTAATTTATAATTTATCAACATCATTGTTTATGTGATCTGTCATTACCCACTTTCATATGTTTTTTCACCAATTCCACAAACAATTTTACATGCTTACACTTGTTGAACTGAGTTCTTTCTGCCCATTTGACAATTCTATTTTATTTGGTTTATCTAATTTGTCTAAAATGTAAAGTTTATGCTATAGGAGTGTTTGGATTAAAAATTGGCTAGAAAAAAATAATATAATATTATTTAACTTGTTACTTTTATGTGTATCAAATATAATAAAATAATAATTTATTAATTTTTATTATATTTATATATAACTTTCATACCTTATATTTTTATATTTTATCTTATTTTTATCTATTAAATAGGTTCCTTTCTATTTTCTCGTCTTTATTTTTTATATTTTTTTTACATATATATTAAATCACACACATATTAACTAATGCACGATTCCTTCTTCAAGAGGCACCAAACATCCATAGTTAAATCCACTTTCATGTATACTTTCTTAATGCACTCTTCTTTTCAAAGAGTCATATTACATATTAACTAATTTTTATATATAGAAAAGATCTCTACTTAAAAAGCCAATCTTATCGTGCTTTTGGAAAAAATAATTAATAAAAAGAAAAGGATGAATAATTTTTATTTTGAAGGAGCATTCTTTTTTATTATTATTAATTCTTTGATACTGGAATATTATTTTTGTGTTAAAAGATGATAGCAATAATTGTTAGATAACACCAGTAACATGCTTAAGATTCCGTCCAACAAAATTAAAAAAAAAAAAAAAATCTAGACTGGAGATCCTCACCTATAGTCAGCGAGAACCAAGCAATCTCCCTTGGAAGGGATAACCATCAAGCAGTGTTATAAATCTGCGCACTTTAATCTTTATTTAAAAGTTTAATTTATGTTTTATTTTGATAAAATAAAAAATAGAACGGAAATAAATGAAAAGGTAAGAAATTTAATAAAAATAACATGAGAAAATAAATTATTTAGATGAATGAAAATGAGAAAAAGAGATTCTTCTACTGTTTGGATTCTCCTGATTGGATGGATAAAAAACAGTGAAAAAAATATTAGAAATAAAAAAATTTTAAAAATAAAATTTAACTTAAAAAAACTACTATGTTTTTATTAATATAATTTTTATTTTTTAAAATATTTAATAATTTTAACAATTTAACAAAATAAAAAAATAAAAATAATTGTCTTCCCTCTCATTTTCATTGCAAGCATGAAAAAAATTCTGAACCCACAAAATTTAATTCTATATCTACATATAACACAAGCAAACAAAACAAATAAATAAAATTCAAACAATGGATTATGGACACTGAAAAAGATTTTCTAAAAACCTATTCATATTTATAAATTATTAAAAAAAGCGTAAGAAAACTTTAAAAATCTTTCAAAATTTCTCCCACACATATAAGTTGTTAGGATTGATTAAAGATTTTGAAAATAAAATAATTTAACCTATATGTGAGTTGAAATTCTATCATTTTCCTTTATAAACACAAATTTTATTTGAAATTTTGAAAGGAGAAAAAGAGGAAAGATTTAGATGTAGAAAAATTCAAGTTAAAAATTAAAAAATTAAAAAATATTCTAAAATTCTTTTCTGTTTTTAAGAATTTTTAGAGATGAGAAAAGAATTATAATCCTTCCTCTTTAAAAAATTATTTTCAAATAAATTTTTAACAAAAACCTTTTAAACATTTAAACTGAAAAAAATTTATCCTCTTTTTTCATTCATCTTTCTCTTCCCCTTCTTCTTTCTCTCTCTCCAAACAACCAAACAAAGTCCTATAAAATGCAAATGCATAGCAAAAACTCTTAAACCAAAGTCAGCCCACATTGCCAAATAGGGCAATACGTTATACGTGGATAGAAGGACAAGAAAGAGCAATGTGGCATGTAATGCTGATTTACAGGAGCAAAAACATGAAAATGGGACAGGTCTTATCCGCAAGAGTAACCCTATGAGGAAGTTACTTGGAAGTTAAGGTCTGAAGATTTATAAATTGAAGAATTTCTACGTAATGGGGTGTGGAAGTTTACAAAGTGTTTTCCTATCTGTACTGTTCCTCTTTTACATCTAACGATGATCAATGCAGATTATTATGTAACTTCGAATCCTTATTCATTTCTGAAATCTTCTCTTTAGAAATGACAAATTGGTTCTGTTCTTCGTTTCACTTCAAACTTCCCATGCACTCTAAGCAATTTTGGAGGACTAACGTTTTGTTACTAAAACAACAAATTAGCATTGTGTCCCAGAAGACACTCAGAAGTCAAATATTCACATTCAAAACAAAGCTTCAAGAACAAATAGAATGAAAACAGTTTGTATCCGAACTCGTCCTTCTATTCACTTTTTCTGTTGCTTTGGCAGAGGAACACAACTTTCATATACTTCTTAGTTCATATTTTCAGCTCATAATTCTTCGGGCAAAGAGAACTCAGGTCACTATGAAACAACGGGAAAAACTGTTAGAAGTATAGCAAGCAGCCAGATAAAGCGATATACCACAACGAACATAAAATACGAACACCTAGATCTCGTTCGGGTGTTTACAAATTTTCATTTTTGATTTTTAAAATAATTTTAAAAATAAAATCTATTAAAAAATAATGATCTTAAATTAATTTTTAATATATTTTTAAAACAATTTTAACTTAAATATTAGAATAAAGAAAAAGATTTTTTAAATATTATTTTTAATTTTAAAATATTTTTCTTCTTAAATCTATCAAATTATATCATTACCACCAAATCATCATTCCACCATTATTATTATTTATATCAAATCTTAAATAAAATAATATTATAGCATCTAATTAACTATTCTCATGTGTTATCCTTACATGCATATAACATAGAATTCGGATAAGAGTTTATTCCATTTTTATCATATCTTATGTAAATGTTATATTCCATGCATCATATTTGCTAAATAGATCCTTGAAAAGAGTAATAATCCAAATATTCCTTAAAATAAACAATGTCAATTATATTAAATCTTGAAAGACGAAAATTACATTTGTTATTCCTAAATATATATTTAATTACCAAATTAGTTCCTGAATATGTAAATCTGTATTTTGTTATTGAAAATATTACTCATGATTTATGGCACGGTGGCTACTTTGACCCAAAAAAAATATACATTCAGAAATCTTAAGCATAATTTTCATTGTTCAAGGACTAATTTTACCAATGTTATATCATTCATGAACTAATTTGACTATTTACTTTTCTAGAAAGGGCAGATATTTTATTACATACCAATACATTATACGTATTTACTCCATTAATGGTGACCTTGCATATCAAGCATTTCATCCAGTCGTTTCAGTCTCTCCAATCCCTCACTAATCAAGTAACGGATCCTTTGCTTGTCATTGCAGTTTCTATTATTTTCCATTTCTTGTCTAATTGTCTGTCTCAGTTCACCTGTACAGTCCATTACATCTCAAGCAACGTCACAAAACTTATATGTATCAATGGAGTGGAAAAAATTTAATGGACATTCTTATTTCTTAATACCACCATGTAATTTTCAGTGTAAAAAAGGGGAAGGAAATAGAGTACGGACACACCATTGTTACAGACCAAACTGAAACTATGATGACAAGATAAATTCATACAAATGATCCACATTTATACATTTATTTGTGTCAACATGTACACTTATCTTATTTAAGAGGAGGCTTTTTTAGAATTATCAGGAGAATGCATTTACAAATACTCCTTTCCTTAATATAGGAAAACTCTTGTACTAATTATTCTTATCCCCCTTGTCCCAAAATTCGGGTGCCTCAGGGTCTGTGGCTTGATTTCTTGACCCGATATTCTAAATCATACATATTACACTTTCCCTGCAGACCATTGAATGTACAACACTTGGAAAAAGAAAGTGTCGCCGAAATTATGATACTGTGAAGCAAAATTACGGCTTCAATCTTGCCAATTTCAATTAAGGTTCAGAAATATATGTAGCCTCGGAAGAAAGTTGATTTGGATATAAGAATGAGGCATAAAATGAGGAAGAATATTGACCTCTAGCAGAAGAAGGAGCTCGACCAGCAACCCTCAATGCTTGCCGGTAAAGCTTCAAGACTCGAGCACGAAGAAGAAAATCCTGCAGATCCATGGACCCTCTTCCTAAAGAGCGATTTCAGAGAAAAGACGAGGCAAAATGGAAATATTAGTTTAGACAAGCATAGATCCACAATATGCAAATATCTTCATAGCCTATTATTATTTTCATATATCACTTACGAAGAAGAACACCTGGGAAAGGGGAAGGGGATGCAGTATTTAGACTTTAGAGGTTGAAAAGTTGGGAACAAAGAAGTGCAACTCGGCGAAGCAGCTGAGCAAGTTGTTAGAATCACCCTACTGGTTGCTTGAATACTGACAAAACAACATTTCTTTCAATTTCAAAACACAGTCTATCAGAATTTTTAAAAAAAGTCATTAGCGTATTTTCTCAAACACATGGTGTGCTTTTCAGCTATCCTACACGCCTTAGCAGAGCACTGTGAGAAGAGGAAATATAGAAGAAGCTAGTGAACGATCCATTCCGTCTCATAATATTGGCGGCAATAACAATCCACAAAATTTTAAAAATTGAATAGAAGGGAGATGCAGCTACTTACAACTTGCATAGACCTTACTCTCAATGCGCCCATATATTCGCGGCCACTTAGCTGCTGTGCTCACACTCGCATAACTGCAAAGAAACAAACAAGCAACCTCACTCACATTTCCACCCTAGTTTATATTCATTTTAAATGTTATAATAATATTTATATTTCATTACATTATTCTTTCTATCTTTTTATAAAAAATAAATTATAAAGTCATCGAAAGAATAGTAGAAATAATTGATATACTATTTATTTTTAAAATATTTATAATATTAAATATTTAAATTAATATTTTTAAAAATAAATAAATATTTAATTTTAAAAATACATACATTTTAAAAATATTGAATTTAAAAGTAATGGTCAAATTTATCTAAAATCAGTAATTTTTGTTACCATAAAATTGTCAAATTCAAATATCTTTTATTTTATTAATACTAATACATATCTCGTATATAAATAAATTAAAGTAATGGTTTAAAAAAGTAATGAAATTATCTTAAATATTTTTTAAAAAAATAATCTAATTTAACATGTGAATAATCATAATAAATTTTGAATTTAAAATCTCATATAAATTATTTAAAATTTTTATTATTAGATATTTTTTATAAATTCATATTTCAATTTGAAATTGTGATAAAATCCACTGTACTAGTATTGGTATAATTGCATCTAAAAAATGAAACATGAAATTTTCTTAAAAGATTAATTATTTATATCAAAAGTAGAGGTAAAAATTGCAAATAATCTAAGAGTTTTGAAGGCTGAAATATTATGCCATTGAATTAGTTTTATCTTGATATGCATTCTATCTTTCGAGTCCCCTATTTTTTTTTCTCCTTTCCTTTTATTCTTACCATTTTGTTTAAATAATAAGAAAATTAAAAAAAAACATAAATAATAAGAGAAGAAATAGGAGATATAAAATAAAAATAAAAATAAACTGAAAATATTATTTAGATAAATAAAAATAAAAAAAAAGAAAGAAAGTTCTCTTTACTTTTTTTATGAATGAAAGATAAAACTAAAAATTATGTAAAAGATCATACTAATTTAAAAATTATATTTAACACAAAAAAATTTATTATATTGTTTTTTATTCAGATAAATGTATTTTTATTTATTTATTAAAAATTAATTTTTAAAATATAAAACAATATCTCTTCCCCTTTTTTTTAATCCAATTTGAGGGAACGACTTATTTTTTACAAATTTAATATCTAAAAATATGCTAAAGTATGTACTAAAAAGGTTATTATTATTTAAAATAAATATAATTTAAAATAACAAGGTTTAAATGGATATTAATATAATAAAAATAAAATGAGAAACTTATGTAATAAATGCATGCACTGGTGAAAAATATACTAAATAAAAGAATCAAATAATATAATATTATGATTTTTTTAATTTATCAATAAAAATATATTAAACTATAATTAAAAGGTGAACTGGTATTTTTTATCGTCTACTTAAAACAATATATATATATATATTGTCTCTTACATATTTTATTTATAACTATATATATATATATGTATATTTTTATTACTACTATTTAAAAGGTAAAATAGTTTATAATAAATTTTAAATAACATTATAAATATTATTAAAAAAAACTTGTGCTCAAATAAGCCTGTGCATATATATATAGTTCAATTCATTTTGAAATGAACCAATTTTTTTTCATCTTTTTGAAAAAAATAATTATTTTCCAAACTATATTAAAAAACCTTGCTCAGTTAAGAATTATTGACTTTAGGTAATAAAAAATTATTGTATTGGGCACAGGTATTCAAACATGATCGAAAATAACTAATAGATTTTTATGTATATTAAATTATTGATCAATGAATGTTGACCTACTAATAAAAAATTGGTTAGTTTACAAAAAATCTTAAATTTAAATTTCATATATTTTTTATATTATAAAAAATATTTAACATATAAATTAAATGGATGACTTTTATTTCCCATTGATAGAAAACATTAATAATAAAAAGAGGAGACAATTATTCTAGTATGGTAAAAAATATTCATTTAATATTTCCTAAAGTGAATAATTGATTTAGTCAAACATATTGATTATAGCATAAATGTAACTTTTCAACGAACAAACACAGCAGTTAAAATCATCTAAGAGAAAAAATAATTTATATCTATTTTGTTATATGACATTATTAATTAAATTAACGATTACATCATCGATGTAATTGAAGAATCAACAAAAATGGTTAAAAAAAACTCAAACAATGTTAATAAAACATCACTACTGTGAATCTGTCTAGTTAATATTATTGCTAATGTTATTATTTCCACGATCATTGTTATTAGGGTTAAAAATGGTTGAATCGAACTTGGATTGAGTCGATTTAATTTCATACAAAAAGTTAAAATTTAACTCAAGTTTGGTATTTTTTTTTTTCGATTCAACTTAAATTCATTAACACTTCAGTTTAATTTGTTAGCTCGAATTATGTATACTAAATGTTAAAATATTTTGATCTTAAATATTTAAAATTTTTAATTTATTACTAATTTTTAAATATATAATCATTTAATTAAAAAATATAAATATAAATATATTTTATATAAATAATATATTTAAATTATTATTAGTAATTAAAAATTTAATAACTAATTAACATGTTAGACATTTTAAACTTATAAATTAATATTTAGTTTTGCTACTAATTTTAAGATAAACAATTAGTTAAATAATAAATATAACTTCATATAATAGCATACATATTAGAATTATGTTATATATTTTATCTATTACATATAAAAAATAAAATTATTTTAAAATTAACTATATAAATTTAATTTATATATAAAAAAGTTAATTTATAAATTAATAAATAGACTCATTTATTTAATTAATTTAATTTATAAATTAAAATTTTTAAAAAATTATTATTATTAATTATCATTATTATTTTTCGTCATCTCAATCTTCATAACTGTAACTTGCCCATTACAAAATAAATTTAAATTAAAAATATAAAATAAATTGTATATTTTAAATATAAGATTTAATGTTAAAATTTTAAAATTACAACATTTAAAAAAAATTAAACTAAACAAATAATTTTATTTTTTAAAATTTTCAAAAATTTAAAAATAACTATACTTAACATGACCTAAAAACTAAAATTACATATAATTTAAATTTAAAAAAAAAAGTAATATACTAAAAAATTATTATTACTAGAATATCATACAGTTGTCCATACTCTCAATGTTAGTATCATATTTTGCTAGATAACAAAGTATGTGATTGTTTGGATTTTTTTATTAAATTTAATTATTTATATTTTTATTATATATATATTTAAATGTGTAACAATATTTTTTTAATGATTCTACTCTTTCTTTTATATTCTTTTAGACTTTTAAACAATAGCAAATGCAATATTTTACAACGATAGCTAGATTACATAAACAAAGTAATGAACCGTCTAATAATTTAAAATATCATGTCACATACTCTCCTTTGAAAAATTCACGTTTATGCGGAGATGGCAAATGCAAAGCTTGTCTTATTTTACCAACACTTTCCGGTCGTCCTTATCTTATTTTCTTTGACCCACGTGTCAAGTTTGATGATTAGATAAAAACTTGAAAAGTGACTAAACAAAGGGCAAAAATGGCACCAGCGAAAACAAGAAAGAAGTGTTTACATTTGAAATCATTAAACTTGAATTAATGGCGAAAGATTTGATTAATTTATTAGGAATGATAGTTTCAAATTATTATTTTAACGAAAAGAGAGAAAAATCATTGAGAAAATTTCAAAATAGCATGCGTGCGGGGCATGAAGGACAAGGAAGAAAGCGAGTCCTATGACCTTTTGGAAAGTAAACTTCAGTATAGCCTGCATTAACCGCAACCTGTTGTTAATAGTTAATAGTTAATACTAATAATACAAACGAAAGCCGCAAGCTGTTTCACATCTGAGACTTAATCGTAGTTATGTTCACAAGGCGAGTCACAGCGATTTTATTTGACCAAACCCTGAGTGTCACCCACCTTTATTGACAAAGTCAAAGAAGTGGTAACATCAATGGTAAAATATAAGGCTTTATGTTGGTTGTTGATTCTAACTTGTCTTCAATAATAAAACAAGAGAGAGCACATATATAAATAAAACACTTCCTGATTGGAAGAATTTCATTATTGGGGAAAAATCAATGGAGAAACAACAGTCTAAGCTGGGGAAGAAGATCTTGAGGATAATCCCAAAAGCAGCAGCTGCAGTGGCCGTGACATTCCAAAACCCTCCCTTCAGCCCAGGCAGAGATCACAAATTGAGATCATCAGATAACACTGGAAGCAGATTGAAGGCCCATGGGGTCAAGGGTTTTTCTGGGCCTATTGTGTCTATGATTCCAGATGAAGCCCGAAGAAAGCCCAAGGGTGGGGGCATTGAAACTCAGGAACCCACTTCACCAAAAATCTCCTGTATGGGACAGATCAAACACAAGAAGAAACAACAGATTAAGAAGGAGAAGGTGAAGAGCATGTCAATGCCTACACACGCGAAAGGCGTTTCTGGCAGTGCCTCTTCCACTCCCAGAGAGACAGAGGAAAAGAAGCACGTTTCCAAGTTGCAGAGGATGTTCTTCCACACCGCCAAACCCAAAACTGCGGCCAGGAAATCTAACGCTTCTGCTTCCGATGATGCGGCTGCGCCACCGTTGGGTCAGATGAGGCGTTTCGCGAGTGGGCGTGAAACGTTTTCGAATTTCGATTGGAAGGCTCAGATTGCGCCTGAGGAAATTGACCATAGGGATTATTCCTATTCGGATGATGACAGAGTGGAGAGTGATGGTGAAGATGATGTCATAATTCCTTTCTCTGCTCCTATTATGCTAGGTGCTGGTGCTGGTGCTGGTCGTGCTTCTGCTGCTTCACCATGTATGTCTAATTTGAAGCCACGGAAAGAAATTAATCTGTGGAAAAGAAGAACCATGGCACCACCAAGGCCTCTTCAGTTGAATCCTGTGCTTACAGCAAAATAATTATTCTTTGCTTATTAAATTACTACATTCGTTTTTTCATTTCTTCCATGTGCAGAATTGCAGATAATACATTTAGTTACAAACAAATGTGGTTCTTCTTCACTTAGCTCCATCGGCATCTATTTTGTTCTCTGGCTTTTGTTTCTTTTCATGTATAGATCATTTGGGATGTATTGAATGTTAAAAAAGAAAGACAAAAAATAGAAAACAACGAGAAAACTGATGTGATATGTTCTGTAATAAAAAAAATAAAAATATAATTATCATGGTACAACCAACAATCCTCATCAATTTGATTTATCCAACTCTAAGTCAATTAAAAAATTCTATGAAGAATATGAGAATTAAAAATTAAATATTCAAAACGATGTAATTGTCAGGAAATTTTCAAAACAATAGAATAAGAATTAAAGAAATTGAATTTTCTCGTTCAAATTAAGATCCTCGGACTAGAACGTGGTTACTTTTTTTGAAAACAGAAGTGGTTTGCTTAAAAGGAAAGGAAGCGCTTAATTAGATACCTAACTTGTTTTTGCCATAGAAAATTATTTATACGCAATTTTTATTTTTTTATGAAACTATAGTCGCATGAAATTATAATTTAAATTTTATTTTATTATACATAAAAATATGATATAATATATTTTTTATAAAAATAATAATATGTTACAATACTATAAATTTATGACTAATTTTTAAATACATTTATTTATATTTAGTAATTTAAAATTAATTGTATCCATATTAATTTTATTTAACTTTAAAAAGAACTGACATTTAATAAATCCGAGATGCCATGGATATACATAAAATTGGTCAAAATCGGGCACGCATTGGAAAGTAACAAGAAAGTGGTTGGTGAGGCTGCATTTCTTAAAGACGTCGACCAACATATTTAAACTGGGATGTATAAAGTTCACTAAAAATGTTATATTTAGTTAAAATATCTTTTTCACAAGTTTTTTGGAGTTGTATTAAAATAATGCTATCTTTAAAAATATTTTTATTAAAAATAAATTATCTGTCTAAAATTTAAAAAAAAAAAATCAAATACGTGATAAGATTTAATGCGTGATATTTTTTTAATGATCTTCACACTGTAATGTGTTATTTTTTATTTTTTTAAAAGGACTGAAATCTAAAATATAACACATTTTACATTCTGAAATGTAATGTCCTATAGAAATGCTTTAAATAATTTGATTTGACCTTTCTGATTCTAAATTGGTAATTTACTTTCAATCTATATTTTTAGGTAAATAATTTTAAATATAGTATTATTTTGGTAAAACTCCCATATTTTATAAGTATTTCGTAAAGAAAATATTAAATCAAAAGTAAAAGAATTTAATAATTTTAAAAAACATAAATTCATTGAATATTTTTAATTCAGTTATTAAACTAATTATTGGAAAATTAGTTATTAAAACTTAGAATTCTTTTTTACGTAATTTTGTTTAAAACTAGTGGTAAAAACTTATGTAGAGAATATATTAATTGATGTTTTATGGGAATGCAAAATAATTTCTGTATTGATTAAGGAAAAAATTTATATATTTCTAGTTATTTTTAATAATTCTCGTAACTAAATAAAAATAGAGAAAAATATATGTACTCACTTAATTTTAACTTTTTTTTTGGAAGGTAAATTATAATGTTGATATAAGCATTTTTTTTATTGATTATACAATACATTATAAAGTTATCAACTTTATAATTACTATCCATTACTAATTTTAACTTATTGCCATAGTTTTATTGATAATTTTATTGATTAATAACATTATTGATTTTTTTATCTATATATCACTAAAAAATTAACTATTTAATTTCTAATTATCTTTGGACTCTCTTTCCTTTCTTTTTTTTTTTAAATCACAATAATTTAGAATTTTGGATGATAATGAATTGAAGTAAAAAGTACTAATAACATATTTTTATCATGAACTCCTGATCAAACATGATTTATAATAAAATATTAAATTATATCAGGAGATTAGATTTATTTTGGATACATGATTACTATATACAATATTGTTGGTAATATCTGTAATTGTTTTTATCATTGAAAGAAGATTTTTAAAATAAATTTGGTGATATTCTATTTAAATTTGACAATTACACAGTGTCAATTAATATAACAAAGATAAAAGTGTAAATTACAGAAAAAAAAATGTTTCAAAAAGTTAGACAAATTACAATAATTATTATATGTTAAAAGGGATTAATTTTTAACTATTTAGTCGGAAATTTCTTTTGGTACACACCGAAAAGCAACAAAATTATAATTTTTTTTTAAATTAATGTCATATATAAAAAATGATAAAATGGCACTCCCAGAATATTTAATTAGATGATAGTTCAGCGTTCATTTTAAAAAAATGAGTTTTCCATTTGAATTATTTGGTGAAATACTATGACTAATTTATAATTTTAACGTAGGTTAGCTTGTGACTAACCAATGAATAGAATTTTATTTATTTTTTAATCAAGTAGCTGTTTCAGTTGGTCTTGGTACAGAATCTACAGATCCAGTGTCTTACTCGAGCCAGCTGCCGCAGTTAATTACAATTTTGCCATAATCCGTATTAATCTTCAGTTCAAGGTGGTTTCCAGGTTACTTCGTCGGTATTCGTTGTAAGATTGATCACACCATAAACATGGTTTGCATTAATTGCTCACTGTAATTGTCAAAAGGAAATTGATGCAGCCACTCTCCTTTTTTAAAGGATGTTTGATTTTATTCCTGTTTTAAAAATTAGTTTATAAAATTATTTTTTCAATAGAAAGTAAACGAAGGATGTAAGTTAATAAAAATAAAATATATTAAATAATATAAATAATAAATTTAAAATTAAGGGAGTGTTTGAATTGTTTTATTTTAATTTTAAAAATTATTTTATAATTTTTTTTTGAGAAACTTTGAAAGGAAAGTAAAAGAGAATAAATAATAAAAAATTGAAAAATATGAATAGAAATCAAGGAAATATTTGATTTGGTTTTGAAAACAATTTTTAGAAAATATATTTTGAAACAAAAGTGTAAGAGAAAAAAGAGAAAAGTTAGAATATTACATGAAAACTATGAACACTAAAAAATAAAAATAAAAACCAAAACAGCTTATTCAAAATTTCAAAAGAGTTTAAATTTTTTTTATTTTTTAATTTTAAAATTACAAAATAAATATTATTTTTTAGAATAATTTTTAAAATTTTCACTTACCAGACAGTTTTTTGGTTTTTTAGTTTTAAAAAACAATAAACAAATAGGTCTTAAAAATAATTTAAATTTATTTAGATTTTTAAAATTAGAAAACTTAAAAAAGATATTATTTTTAAAGCAACTTTCAAAAATTTCACTTATTAAACAATTTTTTAATTAAAAAAAACTTTCTTTAAAATTAGCAAACAAGCAAATCCTAAAATAACTTAAAGCTATCTTGATTTTTGAGTTTTAAAACTGAAAAAGAGACAAAGAAAAAAATAGAAAGTACATAATTAAAAATTTAAGTCAATATTGATTATTATTATTATTGTAAAATATATCTAATTTTATCTAAATCTTAGATATTATACACATTTATTAAAAAATATATTACAAAATTATAAAGTGGAGATTAGCATGGCAAGAACAAAACCTAAGCATCAATCAATTATTTTTAAAATATAGAGATTTATTGTTGAAATAAAAATGGATAACAAAGAAAAACTTAATTCAATATTTTATTTTAATAGATAAAATTATACATAATTTTGATATATGATTAATATTTAAAGAATTCTTCATTCAATTTTAATAATTATTAAAAAGTAAAATATTGGATATTGAAAATCAAGATTTGATAAAAATAAAGTTTAATTCTCTCATTTTATTTTCGAGTTTTATCCAATAAAATTACACAATTTTAATTTATTGGTTGAAATTCTGTATATAGTAAAACTTCTCAATCAAAATTAGATAATTGTTGAATGAAAAGTTTATTTTTTTAACAAGATTTAACATTACTAGGATGAAAAGATTAACTTAAAATTTTAAAAAAATTAAATAAAAATATAATTAAAATTTGTTCTAAATTTAAAAGAAGTATAATTTAATAAATATTAAATAGTAAAAACCATGTTAATTTTTTTTAATATAAATAAAGATTAATTATATCTTTAATCTAATTATTATCCTTTTAGATGTACAAATAGAAAGAATGAAGGAATTACTTGGCAAGGTAAACAAATAAAGCAGGCGATGATCAACAATCTTTATAACTTAAGCACTAATGAAGGAAAACAATTAATAAAGGAATCAGACTTCTATCAACAGTTTGAGAATAAGTATTGGTTTCCTCCCTGTATCCGAGTTCTAATCCTAAATATACCAAAATCGTAAAGGTAAATAAACAGATATAATACATTGATATGATAGCCACCATACACGACCAATAGTAAATAGGAATCAAAAGATGTTGGCTTGATAAAGTTTATAAATAATTAGTTTGTTCATACTATGTTATAAGTATAGCCTTTCAAATCGCTATCCCTATAAAAACCATTGCCTATGAGGAACCGGACACGACAACCAGGCGCCAGCGAATATGGTTCGATGCTGCAGAATATAGTTGGGAAGGGAGATTCATGATCTTTTGTCACCATGTTGAAAATTCAAAACCATTTATGAAAACCACATGTCACCATGTTGATTGTTATCATCGATGGTCATGTTTCACGAATAGATATTGGTGGCACATATCAACACGGACCGAAAAAATAAAATAAACATAAATCATCACAATAAAATCCCAGCCCCACCACTACGCTTGAGAACTACATATATCCAAGTTGGTTGGTATTATCTTTTTCCTTTTCTAAATTACCATTATTAATTCATAAAAATTACCATTACTTAAATCTTGGAAGCCATTGGACAAGTTTAGAACCTACAAACCGCATCAACCATAAAACACATGCCACACATGACATAACATCAACCACAATCTTTTATGATGTAGGCCCTGCAATCAAATGGATTGGGCTTAGCCTAGCTGCACACACACACACACTCGCAGTCTCTCACTGAAGCTCTATTGTAAAACCCCAAGGCCAGCCAAGCCCAACATAAGTATTACTTGTTAACGCAGTTTTAGTCCATCTACTATAGTTCACATATAATTTTGATCCCTGCGTAATTTTGAGCGGATTTAAATCAATTTTTGAGGTTTAAATATATTTTTAATTTTAAATTCATTAATTATTATTTTTATTATTCTAATTTTATTCCTAGATTTGTGTAATTTACGTATTTTATCTTCTCTTAATAAAGTGACCACACGAATAATAAGCACATGTTAATCTTTATTGATCACATCATTATTTAGTGATCATTAAAGATTAAAAGCGCTGATTTTTATTTTTATTTTAAAAATTTGAGAAACTAAAATGATAAAAAAGGGTATAGCGGGAATAAAATAAAAATACTCGTATACATAAGTTACTTTTCAATTATTACACTTCAAGTTTTTTTTAATCACTTATTTTTTCTATTTGAATCTCTGAAATTTCTTTATTTTTACTCAAAATTTTTACAAATTAAATCATTCTAAAAAAAAACATATTATCAAATTTTTGTCTAAAATAAAATTTTCAAGTTAAAATTTCATATCCTACAAAGTTATTTAATATTTAAAATTTTTAAATTATTTTATATCTCAAAATCCATCATAAATCTTCAACTATTTGAATACAAAAGTAGATTTAGAGTTTTAGATTGGAAAAGACTAACGAGAAAACTAAATTTGTTTAGTTTTAAAAAATAAATGCATTTGATTTATTGAAAAAAGCTTAGAAACCCAAATCACTCACAGTAAAAATCAGAAGGATCAAAAGTAGAATTATTTACATATTAAGTGACTAAAATTACTTGCTTTTGTATGTATGTGGACATACATATGCTCTAAATTAAGGATATAAAGTTGGTAAAGTGGGTTAATCCAATTAGGCATGCTAAATGATTGAGCCTAAACATAAAATTTTAGGTCCAAACTAGTTTTGGGTTTTTTTATCAGTCCATTTGAATTGTTTTTTTTATTGGATTAGCCTTGGGTTTCTAGTTTATGACTTGAATAAAAGGTGAATATTTTTAGGCCTGATCCAATAGAGTTTGAAGTCCAAATTAAGTTGTCTTGATGTAGGCCAAGTAGTTGATTTCGGTAGCTCTAACTAAGGGCATCTTTCACTTGACTACCAAATATACTTCTTACAAAATATTATACATATTTCCTTAAAAAAAGAAACAAACTTTACCAAACACATGATAGGACTTGGATAGGGAGATTATTTGGGTTTTGGAACCAAGGCCTTGGACACAACACTCTGCTTTCCTCCAATTTTGTTGGAAGTAAAGTACTGCTATCACCCCACCCTTATCCTGAATCATCCAAATCGCTACTCTCTCTTTTCAAGACATCTTCAACAACTCAGACCAATATCACATCTTTTAAAAAAAAAATAAAAAAACTAAAAATACTGCTAATCTTCCTCCAATTTTACCATGTGGTAAAGGAAGGGTTTTGCAGTAGCATTGTAATGAGGAATTATGTGTATAATGGTTGTTGGAAGAAAATGAAGGTAATAGAAATAATTATATGGAGGATATGAAGTGTTTGTACAAGAATCTGGAATGAATTAATAGGTGACACGCACCCCTTGGTACCTGAGAATTTCCCCAATTAGCTCTCCTTTTCCGGAACCAACGTACCTACCACGAATCTGGCCATCTCTGATGAAGAGAAAAGTAGGAACCTGCACTACCTCCATATCCCTCAGGAACTGCATGCAGCTATCATTCTCGTCTCCATTCATCCTTGCAAACACAACCGTATCAGACATTGACCTGGATAGCTTAATCACCGTTGGATAAACTTTAACGCATGGTCCACAATGCTTTAGTCCAACATCAAGCACAATAAGCTTCTGGTCAACCTTATGATCCTCTATCAGTTTCTCCACATCCTCTCTGCTATGCAGTTGCACGACCGCAGAATGGTTGTCTCCGTAGTATAACACATCCCCAACTAACTGATCTGGACCGATACCTTCCTCTTCGTGAATCTTCTCCTTACTTTTGTAGAAGCTGAAGTGAGGCACTTTCTCCACCTTCTCTCTCTCGCAAAGTTCCTTTGTCTTCTCCGATTCGTCACCCATTACCAGAAGGAATTCCACGTCGCTGCAGCTTCGACTCAGTTCCACCATGAAAGGATATATCTGGCTACTCTCCTCGCTGTCGCTAGCCGCGTATTCAACCACCACCAGTTTGTCTTTCGCCGTTTCAAGCGCTTTATCGAACTCTTCCATGCTGTGGACTCTCTGAACTCTTTCATCCCTTTCTGTTTTCTTGGCCCCAGGAGCTGCTGTGGCTTTCGGAATCAATCGTATGCGATGATGATTTTTTATTTGTGGAGAATGGGTTTTGGTGAGAAAAGGTAAAGAGGAACGGTGGGAAAGAAGAGGAAGGAGTTTACCGGAGATAAAGGGTTTGAATATGAAATTAATGTTGGTGATTGTAGCCATGGCGAAGTGTCACACACTGTAAGACACAAAACGGAACACACGCAGAGCAGCTAGTAATAAAACGTAGCCATTGCCTCACCACACATATTAGGAAGGGACCCCAAATCAAAAATCATATCCCCTCTTGCTTCTCATGTGGTTCATACTCTCCACACGTGTCCTTCTCTCTCTCTCTCTCTCTCTCTCTCTCTCTCATTTTTCCAAATTCATTTTCGACCAGTAATATATATGCGTATTAATTCCATATCTTAGTTAGGGACAAGGGATTTTATGTAGCATTGCATATCTTCAACACAATTGCTATGCATTCCTTCATATAAGCATAGGTGTATAAATAGTAACAATATATTTACATAAAAAATCTGCAGCATAGATCACAAAAGAACCATCCATCACCTTTCATTCTCTCCCTCTTTCTTGTCCTCTTCTTCATAAAAATCAACCACTCTATGTAGTTTAAGTGGCTAAAAAAATATAATATGGGTCTTGTTCGTTGTTTTTCTAACATGCTTTATCTCCAAAAATTCTAACGATCCTATTTTGGGTGAACTTCATTGGAGAAAGATGTTTGTGACAGCAACTAGATTTTTCCTTTGCTCAATAACATATACTTTTTTTTCTCTGTCATTTCCTACTATATCCATGGCTGCAACTCAGCATGAAAAAACACTTCAAGAAACCTTTTTCTTATTTTGGTCTAATCGAGCTATAATACATCTCCTGGTAATTCTTAATCATATTTGGTGATCGAGTAATTCTTAGGTTCAAAGTTTATCTTGGCATCCAAACTGTTACGTTTGAGTTATGTAATTAATTATGTCAGAGATGTCCTTATTCTTCTTTAAATAATGATTTGAATGTAAATGGAAGACTGAAATTTTTTCATATATGTACGTAGAAAAATGTTTTGCAGAGATTTTAACGGATGTTTATATTTAAAGAGAAAAAAGATTAATAAATTAATTGATAATATAACACGATAGAATAAAAAAAAATCAAAGGGATATAAATATAAAATAAGTATTAATATATAGAATATACAAAAATTGGTGGATGTATATGTCTCGTGTTTTAGGAAAAATTATCCATTTCTATTTAAGAATCCCGGCAAAGAATATTGGCCAGGGCCACAAGGAAAACCGAGTGTCTTGTACATGACATATTTATTGTCTTTTAATGAAGTGATTTAAATTTGTTATGCAATTTATTCCTTCCTCAATATATATATATATATATATATATATATATATATTAAAAGTATATTTCAATTGATAATTTAAGATTAATTTCTTTGAAGTGTATAAACTAGGGATGTTTGCGGTGGAATAGGTTCGATTTTATAAGGAAAAAGTATTCAGACTAATTATAAAAGATATCTATAATTTAATTCAATTTCGTTGAAATAAATCATGAAAATCAAACCAAGTCAACTAAATTTTAATGATTTGGTTTGGTTTGGTTTGGTTCGGTTAATTTTTTTCAATTTTTAACCTTATTTAAAAAATAAAACAACAAAATTGCTGATAAATGAATTTAAAATGCTATAATCAAAATTATAAGTATAGTGAAATTTATAATAAAAAATATTCACACTTTATAACCAAGAACAGAAATATTTATTATAAATAAAATAATAAATATCTATATTAATTTATTTATATTTTAATATTAATTTTATTTTATAATGCAATGTTAAATTTGAATACGTGTTGTTTGGTCTAATTTTGTAAAAAAAAAATGAAAATAAAATTTAACTGTAAAAATTAAAATTTATAATTTTTGAATTTTTTATTTTTTAATTTGGTTATGCAGTTTAAAATTGATTACTTCGTTTTTTAAATATGTCTAACAAAAATTATTCAACTGAGTTTTATCATTTTCAATTAAATCTTTCATACCCATGATCAAGGTCGAATTCTTACTAACATGCATAAAGAAAATAACTATATATGTATAAATTATGTTAGAATTTATTGTTTCTTAATATATATATATATATATATATATATATATATATAATGGCTTCACTTTAGTATTAAATGTATTAAATAATATATAATTTAATTAATTAATATTAATAATTATTATAATATATTAATTAGGTTATTCTTACCAAAAATATATATATTGAGATATGAGAATATTTATTTATTATAAGAAATAATAAAAATAAGTATAAATTATTAAATTTAGTTTAATGGTTAAAATTAAAAAAATATATAAATTTTTAAGTAATTATATGATGATTATTTAATTTTTAATTTTGATCATCTATATATATTTGTATTGTTTAAATTTATATTTTTATCTTGTTAAAATAAACATATTCTCATGTTATATATCTCGTAAATACAAAGGGAGAGGGGGAAGAGGGAATAAAATAGACCACTTTATTTATTTTTGAGAAAAATTTGACAGTATTATTAAATCCTAGATTTATTAAATATAATATACAGTCAAATAATAATAATAATAATAATCAATTTCGTTTATAAAAATTAAAATAAATTCTATTTTTAATAAATATGATATATAATTAACTTAATATATAAATAAGTAAAACTAGCCATAATTTGGTATTCAATGCTATATTAAATAAATATAATACACAATTCACTTAAATAATACAAATAAATGTTACAATCATTATTTAAAATATTTTATTACTATTATGTTGATAAAAATTTGAACACCTTATTAAATCCTATATTTATTAAATGTAATACAAAATAAAATAATTATTATTATAAATTTGATTTATAGAAATTAAAATAAAACATTTTATTATTATTTTATATTTTTATATATAATATATGATTAATTTAAATAATTTTGTTAAATTTTATATTTATTTGGTGACTACATTTTTATATTATTAAAATTTATTAGAAAATATATTACCACACAAAAAAAATTAATTATTATAAATTTATTACAAAGAATATATTATTTTTTTGACAATAAATGTAGTTCATAAAACATTTTAAAGTACCAAGGTCAAACAAAAATTTGTTATATATAAAAATTGATAAAGATATAATAATTTATTTCCTAATTAATTTAAATTTAGGTATTATTTCAAATCAATTATTATTACTTACTTGAATTTGAAAACATTTATTTTTAATTATTAGAGTTTATAAATATTATGTAAAAAAATTAAATTTATGTTCGCATAATTGTAAATTATTTAATTTTTTTTTCCAAAATTTAACATTTCTTTTCGTTTTGACATGTCACCTCGACTAAAAGCATTTTTACTTGTGCTGAATAGAACCATTGCAGACAGTCAACATTGTCTTCCGAATTTTAGTACAGGTGCATGTCCTAAATTTAAATTCAAGATTTGTAATTAAGCCAAATCAATTTTCTATGGATGATTCATATACTTGATGGTTACGTTTTAGCAATTTAATAGGATTAAATTATGCTATATTATATATTTAGTATAATAAATTCAATTTTATTTACTACAAACTATATTACATAAATAAACTTGACTATCTTTTAGTATTAAATGCTATATTTAATAAATATAGTAGATAACTGATTTGAATGACATTAATAAATATAATAATAATTATTTATAATATATTTATTAGATGTAATATTATAAAATTCGACTTAAAAATTAATTTAGATAGGATATTAGATGAATGGATCATTAGTTAGATTAGTGAATTATTGGTTAAACTAGTATATATTAAAATTTGTAAAATTTATATTTTAAAAAAATTAAAACACATGTTAACATTTTTTTATGAAGTCAAAACACTTTAAATTTAACGATGAAAGAAATTACAGTCATATAAATACTTAATTGAAGAAGTGAAACTTAAAATTGTTACAGCACAAGTTAAAATGTAATTTAAAATATAATTAAATAATTAGATCTTAAATTTAACTGGAACGTAAGTTTACAAATTATAAATGTAGTTAAAATAATGTAGAGTTCATATATGAAGAATCAATGAGTTTGTAAAATGATTATTTAGACCAACACGTGAGCTTTGTTTTGAGGTTAAATACAGACAAATAAAAGATGTTGAACTTTGCATTTTGAAGTTAAGAACTTAAGGATTCTCCAATGATGAGCTTAAGTAAAGCTAAACAACAACTAGGATAGAATTTTGGAAGATAAAAATTAAAATTTAATGAGTAAGATAAGATTAAGAATTTAGAATTATGAAATGACACAAAACCTTCATTGTTAAGATCCTAGGTTGTGTTTCTAATATTGAATTTTTGTATTATTAGCATAGATGAATATTATTTTAGAAGAAAGTGATATTTATTTTTTATTTTTTAAAAATCCTAATCAATCCAAACGAGTTGACCAGTTCGCGAATTTGAAAAAAATCACCGTGTTATATTAAATTTATAATACATTCAATCTAATGTACCATTCAAATTTATAGATTTACTAGTTTCTGATCCAATCAGATCGAGTTAAATTTTACAACACTCCCTATCAGATACATTGTTAAAAAAAATATTTATTTTGTGTTTCCTGGTTATTTTACTAAAATTTATTGAAAACAATAATTCTAACAATTATTATAAATTCAAATTTGAAAAAGTATAATAAAACCTTTTATTGATATTTTAAGTAAATATAATTTCATAAAAAATTGAAATAAAAAGGATTCAATTCAAAAATCGTATTATATATATAAATTCATATAATAAAAAGGATTTTCTGTTCCCTAACATATAAAAAATATTTTCTATAAATATATTTATATATACAGAGAAAAAATTTATAATACTTGGTTATAATAAAGAATAAAACAATTAATGCAGAATATTAAATATAATTTTAATAAAATTAAAAGAAGAATGTACGTAATTTTTTAAATTATTTATATTTCCACTAATTCACTTTTAATTTTAACTATTAATGTATAATTGGATGGTTTAAATTCAATATTTTCATTTCCAGCTTATAGAATATAGTCCTCTTACCCCCCCCCCCCCCAAGAGAGAGAGGATGACAAATGAAATACACTTTTTATATAACATAACAATAATTCCCATCCATTAATCTTATAATAAATTATTAAAATTAAAACATATAAATCATAAATAGTTAAAAATGTAACATGATATTATAAAAATATTTAATTATAGTAAAAATAAAAATAAAAATTATAAATTAGAATGCAAATTCAACTGTTTATTTTTTATAATGCGGTACGTAACTACTACACAAGTAAGAAAATGGAAAACATACTAATAACTGATTAGAAAGTTTATATGGATACAAGTAATATAACTATCTACATTGAAATATTGTGGTTGTTTATCCAAATGGGTTGGTATATTAAAAAAATAAATAATAAAATATAATACATAATGTAATAAAAAATAAAAGATAGATAAAGAAAAGAACATAAAAAATTGCAAGATAAAATAAATATATAAAAAAAGTATTGTTTCGAATGGACGCTAGCTAGTTACACAATGCGTGGAGGATAGAATAATATTCAATTTGTTGTTTGTTCTTTGTCTCATTCCAATATTGAATCAAGTGAAAGGTTAATTGAAAACAGCAAAGTGAAAAAACGTTTGGGGTAGCACTATCAAAAGAACAATATTATTAACAATTCGATGCAAGAAAAAAGCATGTATACTTTTTTATAAAGATTAAAAGTAACTTTTAAGAAAAAAGAAAAGAAAAGAAAAGAGCAATACAAGTAAAGATTGAGTTCATATTCGCGTACGAGACCAACTCACTCCGTTTTGCCTCAATTCGCTCTCTCTCGAAAAAAAAATGAGATTTTTAATCAATTTAAATGAAGCAGGCCCAATAAAAAATGATAAACATAGACCCAATCGCTTTTTTTTGTTGCAAAAGATCCAATCTCTAGTCAGAGTGATATTTTAATACTTTGGAAACAGAATTGGAGGGACAGTTATTTTGTGACAAGTCGGAACCATGATTAAAATACCAACGAAAAATGTCCACACCTCCTCTTTCTATAATGGGGCGTTAGAGTAGAGGGAGATGAGAGTATAGGTGGTGTCAGGAGAAAGACGAAAAAGGAAACAAGAACATCGATGGATCCAAAGCATGCATGAGGCAGACATAGTGGTATGTTTGGGGCCTTCGGAAGCAAAAAGTCCAACCACAACGTGACTAAAAAACAACAAACATCAGCAACAGGCCGAGATTCCGATTCTATAAACTCAACAATAAATAACATTAACAACTCAGCAAGCCATCTAAGCTGTCGTCAATGTAGACAGCCAGACATCCATCATGAAATGCATCACTCTCATTTTGCTTCTCACCCTTCTCAATTTGCCAGACCCACAACCAAACCAAATTAATATAAGCAATAATAAAAAGTCCTTAACAAAAACCACATGATTGAATTCGGATGACGAGATTCTCCAGTAAAGCATTACAATAAGGAAAATAAAAATAAAAACAAAAAGCTGATAACTTTATAAACTTCCTAGATCCATGAAATAAAGGTGGTGTTTCCTCTTCCTCCGCCAACCCAAATTCATGATTGGCGTCCAGAATAGCACCAAGTTGAAAGTAAGAAACTAAGAATAGAGTAAAATCCATAACAGGAAAAGGAAAAGAAAATAAAGAAAGATGGATGAGATTGAAGGGGAGATGAAGAAGAAGAGCTAGGGCCTAGGATACGGGTTTTCGGCAGAGGATCATATGCATGGGGGAGAATATTCCAGAATCACCCCCTTGGGTCAAATAGTCGGCGGTTTTAACGAGCATTTCATGAACATCAAGGGTTCCTTTGGGCGCAATTCCCAAAGCAGCGAGTAGAGATATGAGAAGGTGGTTCCGCCAGTAGGAGATTCTACCCATCTTCAACCGGGTCCACCAAGGGTGAGAAGGTGGGAGAGCGAGATCTCGCTCCTGAAGAAGGTGGAAGCCCACCTTACGCGCGGTTTCAGCAATATCAGAGTAACTCCTTAGCCCAGGCAACGCATCCCCTCTCTCAATCCCTTGAATGATCTCCACGTGCTCCGCGTTCTCTCCTCTGAACTTGTCAGTCGTCACCCACTCGTAAGACACATACAACGCCCCCGGTTTCAGAACCCGAAACACCTCCGCGTACACTTCCTCCAGCTTCGGCGCGTGACATGTAGCCTCGATGGAGTACGCGCCGTCGAAACTGTTGTCGGCGAACGGCATGTGGAGGAAGTTGCCACACACCACCTGACAGAGGGAGTCCAACCCGGCCTTGTTGTTGTGCAACTTGGCACGCTTCACCTGGTACTCGTTGATTGTTATCCCCACCACGTTGGCTCCTGAGTGGGCGGCGATGGACCGCATGGGCCCACCCACCCCGCAGCCCACGTCCACGATTCGCTTCCCCGGTTGGGCCTGGATCAGATCTGCAGCCATCTCCTCGTGTAGGCGCGTGGCGTCGCGGTGAGATTTCCCCGGGATGGATGGGGAGAAGTGGAAGGACTGCCCCCACCCCCACTCGTAGATGTCCGTTACCAGGTTGTAGAATGTGTCAACGAAATCGGGAACCTTCTCTGCGGTTTCGATCTCTTTGGGGCGTCGGAAGAATGACCAGTACTGCATGTACTTGTCCTGCACTTTCTCCGCGGTGATTGAGCCGCCGGAGATGGCGGTGGCGTGTTTTCCCTTCTGCTCCGCCTGCCCCATAATACAGAGGAACCAGTAGAGGCCGCAGGCAAGGAGTAAGCCGGTACAGAAGAGGGAGAGTGAATCCATTGCAATGTGAAGCAAAGGATTGGTGTGTGTGTGTGTGTGTGGGTTTATATGAGTTTGGTTAGTTTTGTTTCTTAGGTGCTGTTTATTCTGTTCCCATCACCTACTGGCTACTCTAGTGGCTACTGTGCTCCTCCACTCCACGTGTGTCTCACGTGAATTTTGCTTCCCTCATCCTTCGTTCTTTAATTTAATGCTTTAACTGTTTAACACTTGGTTGGATGACACGGCCACACACACCCACACCCTCCTCCGACTTTACCGAGTCATTTGCTTTGCTCTTTTCTCCCTTTTTCCGTCCTTATAGAGAGAGATAAGGTAAACCATCTCAGCAGCTTTGCTAACCTCTCAAAATTTGTTATACTTATCAATTTTTTTATTCTATTTAAAAATATATAATAAATATTTATTAAATACTAAAAAATCAAATATATTAATAATATTAAATATGGTAATTTATTTTAAAATTTTATTTGAAATGTTTGATCAACATTTTCAATATATAAATCAAAGAATGAAGCAAAATATGTAAGATTTGAAATTGCATCAATACAAAAAACTGTATTATGCCAATAGAATATTATTAAAGAGATGTTTATTTTATAATTATGGAATTATTTTTTAATACAAAATACATATTTTAATAAAAATATGCCGGTCAAGTTGATTTATGTATGTATCTCAAAACACATGTTAATCAATGCTAGCATAATTTGTTAGCAATAATTTTCTAACTATAAAATGAACTGTTTATATTTTTGGTTGTTATATCCCTAGCTGTCAATTTCCTTTTTAAATATAGTTCTTTTAATAGTACTAAATTCTTAAGCTTAACTTTGAATTGATTTTCAGGAGCAAAATGTTACACGTGTAGTTATATAATTAATACATACATATCAATCCACTCTAAAAGCAAATTATGCCAGCATGGACTAAACAATAATTGTCACAAATATTATACTGACTGATTTGTGTGTCTAATCTAAGCTTAAAGAGAAACAATAATGTCTTAAAGAGAAACAATAATGTCCCAGAAATTTCTCCTTTACATGATTTAGTTAATAAAATAGACGTGGTCTAGAGATTAAAGGCATTCTTGCTGACTAAGCAACCTTTTGTTTTGTTCTGTAAAATCCTTTCATTTTTCCAATCCATGTCAACCCGTTTAAAACCTTCAATCTGTAATAAACTAATAATTGAATGGCAACAAATATGCTGCCTGTAACATCTTGTACCACATTGCTCTAGGAATACAAATGTTCCCATTCTCCCCCGAATTTCTCACAAACGTAACAGCTTCTAGCTCTCCACTTTGCCAAAATTTATATCAAATGAAACTTGTTGGGGAAATGTTGAAAACAAGAGAGGACACATTAGCTTACCCAAGAGGGAAATAAGGTATCTTACAAAAAAAATGTATTACTGTACTAATTATCGATTATCACCCAAATTAATTGTTTTAAATAACATTAAAATATGGGTATAACTATTTTTTAATTTTAAGTAAGAATCTCTACTTAATGTGTAGTAATATTATTCATAGAATTTCAATTCGAGTATCTTTAATGCACACTAAAGAATAAAAATCCAATACATTATTAATAAATAAAAATATTATAATTAGAGGGATAATTATTTAAAGCAAGGAAAAAAAAAAACTCATTCAAATACATTATTTTCAAAGTGGGAAACCACCGAAAGGACAAGAAAAAGAGCAAGATGCATTTCTTAGGAAGTCACCGCTTCTATACAATTATTGTGTACAAGATAGATGAATCTCAACATCAATGTTAGGGACACACGGTTTGATTCTAGAAGTCACGAGATCGAGAAGTTTTAAGCATTTTCCCGTGCTTTCACCCTTCCATTAATGAGTGTTCTTTCTTGTGCTCTGGAGATAATTAAGTATGACTATTAAGAATTTAACAAACTAACATCGTAGAAGCTTAAGAAGACAATGATAACGATAAATTAGCTCTAGCTTTCCCTCATACCAATTACCCACCTTGGCAATATGCTGTAGAAATTTCAGAACATCTCAAAATCAGGCCTTAAAGGTTAAATCCTGCAATTCATAGGCTTTAAACCTTATTATTTTTTTTTACTGAATTATTTTTATGGCTTGGAGCTTGAGCTATCATGGAGATTACAAATTATTAACATTTTCTTATCTTGTAAATTCAATGACAACAGTTTGTCATTCTCGAATTCTCTTTGGTGATACCTTTCATTCAAAACACTAGCTTCATGCAGTGGCTAAGATAACAATGGATATATACTACTGAAATCAGAACATAACAATTTTCTTAAATGGAGTATAAAATGTCTAATAAGCAATAAATATAGTTGAGGGATTGTAAAAGCTTTTAGAGTCATCCACCGAGCAAGATTGCCGACATTTTTTTTATTAATTCTTTCTCTTCCCCCATGTTTAGCAATAAGAAGCTCCTTTAATCATGTACCCAATTCATTTTGTGCCTCTTTGGATCCTAATAATAAGGAAAATCATCTATTGTTTTAAGGGTAATTTGTAGTGATGATTATGAAATCATGTTGTAGGTTCTCTTTGTATGTAACAAAAATGGCAATTTCTCCAACCTCCTTTTTGTTGTCAATTGTGAAATTCCCAACCTCCCTTATCTCTGTTTCTCTAACACGATTGTACACCCCTAATCATCCATGTCTATATGGATTATCACAATGTAACTTTTGCTTGAATTACACCATCACTTCTTTAATTATGAGTAATGCTATTATTTAACTATGAGTAATGTTGTTCATATGATAAACTTTTATAATACTTTTTTTTTATCTCTTTTAGTATATTACTTATTCTATATATTTTTTCCTTTTTTATTTTTCTTTATTATATAAAATTTATTGCAATAATTTATTGGATATATAACATCACTCTTTATTATATTTGATGATAAACAGGACAACTTTTCATTCTCCTACTGATCCTTGATAAGCATTATACACCAATCAAAATCCAAAACCGCCGCGTGGCGTCCATTGTTTGTCTTGTTTCTCACGTAAACCTACTCATCACATTACTTGAATACTCAATAACTTACATTTTTGTTTCTAGTGCCAGAATAGATTGCATTTTCTTCTACGTCTTTGAATCAAACTCTTCTCTTTTTTAATTTAAAAAATTACACACTTTCTCTTCAGAGATAAAATGTGCTGCACACTTCAATTTAATTTAATATAAACAATCATGTTATTGATACCGACCATTTATAGAAGGGTTTTTTAAAGAATGTTCTTCCTTATCCATGACTTTTTGTGTCATAGATAATTAATTTTAAATACCTTATAAGGAATTAGGAATCTTAAATTTTCAAAATAAGAAATTATATTTTAAACACCTTTATTATTATTTACCGAAAAAAAACACCCTTATTATTTACTTTAGAATTTTATTCTCAATTTATAATTTATCATCTAAAGTCTCAAAATTAATAACAGAAATTTGAAATTAGTTGTCAATAATGATAAGAGTCTATGAAAAAGGAAGTTATCTGTAAGAAGTTCAATTTTTATTAAAATGAAACAATATATAACACATTTTAATATCTAAAAAGTATAATATTGAAAAATGAAGAATACGATACTTTTAATATTTATTAAGGAAAAAATATAAATTATCTATGATTTTGGCGATATTAAATTTGATCCACTTATCACGATGTTATATTGAACCCTTCTTTTTTTTTTTTTTTCCTTTCTTGCTATCAATTTCTTTTTACTCTTTTCTAATCCCGTACTAGATTAACTTAAAGGTGTTGCTAGCTAATGTTTTAGGAGTTCTGGTTAAAGAAATACAAATAATTTTTTATTAAAAATAATGTTAAAATTCATTAAAAATAACGATGATTGTACATAATGAATATCTTTTTCTTGTTACTTTTAGTTTCGTAACCTATAATGTTAGAATACTGATTAATATATATTTTTTTAATTTAATTAAGAACCAACTATTAGAGTAGTGTTAAGACGATCTTACCCTGTTTCACCCTCTAGTTTCATACCATCATTATTTTATAAAAATAAGAAAAAATATTAATTTAATATCGCGTCAAGGGGCACTATAATTTAAAATTAACAAATATTGGTTCTTTACTAGATACTAAACTTCATAAGCTCAGATTTTCTCATAAATCCGAATTTGATATTCATTAAAACCTTGTTAGGAAGGTTAAACTCGTACTTCAAAAATAAATAAAAAAATGCCCTGTAACTTTTCCTTTTTTTGAATGAATCATGTATTTTAATTATCTCATAATTTTCTTAATTGAACTTATTTGCTATTCATAATGATTTTATTTACACTTAAATCATATAGAATATGAAATTATTTGTTGTCCACAGTAATCACATTCAATTTAAATAAAATGACTTTTTCGTATAACATACCTATAATTTTATACCTAAAAATACAAGACATGAAGCATAATAATCTCTTCCTAACAATAATTGTTACACTAAATGAAAAAATAACATTGATTGTTGGACTCAATTTTTTTATTTTGATAAAATTAATTTTAAAATAATTGACAAGAAAAAATAATTAAAAAAAACAATCATTTGCAAATAAAAATGATATGATTAGGTATGATAAATATTTATATCTACATAAATTCCGTTATCACCATTTTGAAAAATTCTATAAATTAAAGATTAAAACCTTTTTCCAGCTTACAAGTATGAGCCTGCTGCATCTACTCAGCACGAGAACGAGTACAGAGAGAATATGGATAAGGACAAGAGATTAAGATGGGAAGTTCTTTTTTTGTTTCTCCTCTCTTTAATGGGTTTTCTCATAGTATGTTTGAATTGATGCAAATAAATGAAATCGAATATCATTGTATGTTATTTAAGTAGAGTAGGAACGTGGGATATATAGACTTGAATTGCGTATGATTTGAAAAAAAAATATGCCAGTTTTTTAATAATTATTTCCTATTAAAATATGTGGAAAGATATTACAAATTTTTATGAGTTAATTTATTAATTATTTATAAGTAAAAAAATTAGTGTGAACACTATTTATGAAAAAAGCACAAGATTCTTTATATATAGAAAAGGTATATTTTATTCTAAGGGATTAACAAGGCATGTAAATCAATTAAAAAATTAATATTTGTTAAAAAGAGCCTAAACATTGTAAATGAAAACAAATAAAATGAAAAATATGTATATTTAAAATTTTAGTTTAATTTTTCAAATGAATTTAAATTTATAAAAGACTTTCTAGATTTGATATATATCATTTTATTAATAGTTATCATGTACATAAAACATATATGATCAAGCAATCCCTTTATGAAGTTAATAGTTTAAATTTTTTTTTAGGTTAAATCATTAATTTAGTACTTCAAAAAATCATTTAATATTAATTTAGTATATGAAATTATTCACATATTAGAAAAATAAAAACAATCCTTATTTAAATTTATATTGACTTAATAAAATAATTTTAGTTGAAATTTTTTATGTTATTTAAATCTTTTAAATGAAAAATTATATTGTATATAAATTAATTTTTTTGGCATAAAATAAAATAGATTAATTTAAATATATCGATAATATAATTTGCTTATACTATTATCCGATTATAAATTATCATATTGTTAAAATTATTAATTTTTATAAAAAGAAATTAATTATTAATATAATTTTTGTATATTATTATATAATCATGAATTTATGTATCATTATTTAAATTTATAATTTTTTTAAAAATTATATCTATTTGATCATATAAAAAAATTTATACTGAAAATAAAAATTTTATAATAATTACTTAAAAATATATCTCTTATAAATTTAATTAATTAACAGTGTAAAAATTTTAATATATTAATAATACATCAAATTAAACTTAAATAAAATTTGATTAAATATAAAAGCATATAAATGTAATTTATTTACTGGCCCATACTTCTTTATCCACAATAATATTTGGGTCCAAAAAGGCAAGTTGTGCTCCTTGAGAACCGTGAAGAGTTTGAGAAATCATTTTCGGGAATCTGAACCATGCCATGCTGAATGTCAATGACTTCATGAAGCGGGATTGGTAGCTTACTCTCCAAGCTTTGTCGCATTGAAGAGAAGCCACCAGAAACAATTGAAACCTGTAAAGTTTGAAATGCATCCTCCTTATTCCTCCAATTGGATGCATACATGTTGAATATGAATTTTGCGTCTTTCTCATCCCAAAAGCAGATTCTCTTTTATCCTCAAATGTCATACTCCTTGCTGATGTGTGATTCTAATTCCACTGATTTTTTCTCCTTTCTCTCTCTACTAATACTTATAAATCCAACGCTCTTCCCTTCCCAAATCAATCTGGTGCGTTTCTCTCTTCTCCTATTCAAGTCTTATTATTATTATTATTATTATTATTATTATTATTATTATTATTATTATTATTATTCCTAACTCTAATCCTTTTCTCCACTCTTTCGGTTATCGTTCATGCAGGTTATTCTGTTGGTGGTGAATTCCTTGATCTTTTCCAGTATTCATAATCGTTGAGTTAATATGGGCTTCTGGAACAGTGTATGGCGACAAATTCTCTTTATTCTTTCTCTCTCTGTCTTTTTTTTATAGATTTCTCTCCTTATTTTTTGGTTCTTGGTTGACAAGCAGGAACGTGATCAAACCAATCAGCAAAATGATCTTGGTATGTTTTTCACTTCTTACAAACCTGATTATCATAACTTAGAATTTCAGTGATTAAACCACATCATTTTCTGTGCTCGGTCCTTAGTTTATTTGCGTGAAAATGGTCTTTATATCTATAATTTTAGTTTAAATAGTGACATCAACTAACTACTCTGGTTATAAGTTTAGAACTTTCAATGCATGGATAATGGGTGCAATACCTTGTTTGAATTAAAAGAAATTTGTTATCCGTGTGTTATACTTTTCAAAACCATATACAGTTGCTCTGTTACTCTGCAAAGCAGCATGGACTAGCATGAAGCTTTTAACTGTTGTAACTAGAAGATAATTCAATAGTGGGTCTTTTGATGTTCTAATTACTCCTTGACGCACGTGACCAGGTGCAATTTTACGTGATGGAAAAGAAGTACTTTTTCAGGTAAATTTTAATGATTCTGGTGTGGACTTATTTGCTTAGTTCCCTATCCATAAGAAAAAGAAATTCAAGGCAAGGCTGTGCTGTGGTGGTCCTGTTAATGTTGTTGTCGTTGTTATTATCGCGTTTATTATCTTACCACTTTTTATCTTTTTAGCATCTAGCTTCACACCGAGTACAATTGACATAAAGACGGGAAAAATGCTTTGCAGGGTTTCAACTGGGAGTCTCACAAACACAATTGGTGGAAAAATTTAGATGGCAAAGTTCCTGACATAGCTAAAGCTGGATTTACTTCTGTATGGTTGCCTCCACCAACTCAATCCTTCTCACCTGAAGGTTACAGACTTAGAATGAACATAAAATTATATGCTCTAAGTGATGTTTTATCTTCTTTTTTTTACAACTTCCAGGAAGACAATGTGATAAATTTTCGTTCTTCCAATCTTTCGCAGGTTACACTCCACAGAATCTTTACTCTTTGAATAGTAAATATGGATCTGAGCGTCAGTTAAGAGCTTTACTTCAAAAGATGAAGCAATACAAAGTCAGAGCAATGGCTGACATAGTTATCAATCATCGTTGTGGCACCACCCAAGGACGTGGAGGGGTGTATAATCGTTTTGATGGAATTCCATTAGCGTGGGATGAGCGTGCTGTGACATCATGTACTGGTGGACTGGTAACACCTGTTATCTCCGATATATTTCATTGATTCCAATTTGCATCCTACATAGAAGTTCCTCCTGTTGTATCCATCCCTTGCTCATTTCAGGGTAATCGAAGCACGGGGGCCGTTTTCCATGGCTTTCCTAATATTGATCATAGTCAAGATTTTGTGAGAAAGGATATCATAGGATGGCTCCGCTGGCTGCGCCATGACGTGGGTTTTCAGGATTTTCGTTTTGACTTTGCAAAAGGGTAAGACCTGTCATGCCTTTGGATTGGGTTTTTTTTCTGTGTTTTCTTTCATTATGTACTCATGATTTATGGTTTTATGCCTTTCGATTCTGTCACTTACAGGTTTTCACCAAAATATGTGAAAGAATATATTGAAGGAGCAAAGCCACTGTTCTCTGTTGGGGAGTACTGGGATTCTTGCAACTACAAGGGTTCTACTTTGGACTATAACCAAGGTACGGTGCTTATATATATATATATATATATATATATATATATATATATATATATATATATTCATCCGATAAATATATTAATTCACAATTCTGATTTTTCTGAAATTTGAATATGTTGGACGATGGGTTATAGAAATTTTATGAGGTGGCGGAAAAGCTCTAATATTTCTATTCCTTCCCTTTGATGTAAAATGGATGCTGACCGCCATCTTTTATTTTTATATTTTGCACTTTGTACTCTTATCGTTTAGCCTTTTAACTTATTTTCCTCTCTCTGCAGATAACCATAGGCAGCAAATAATCAATTGGATTGATGGCACTGGACAGCTTTCTACTGCATTTGACTTCACAACGAAGGGAATCCTCCAGGTACCCAGCAGTTTGTGCTTAATATGTTAGTGAACACTTAAAAAATGGCCATGGTAACTAGAGCCTAGATCCCTTCTCTGGCAAAGAGGATTTCATTAATTCCCCCAACCCCACCCCTTTACCATCCAATTTAGTTTGTTTTTTCTTACTATCAAGTCCTCGTACAATCTGTGATATTCGTAAGTGCATTGGCTATTGAATTCATTTAATTACATTTCTCATCCCAAACCCCTTCTTTCATGTGTGCCGATGCACTTAATTTTTGTAGGAAGCTGTCAAAGGAAATTTTTGGCGTCTGCGTGATCCTCAAGGGAAGCCACCTGGTGCGGTCGGGTGGTGGCCTTCAAGATCTGTCACATTTATAGATAATCATGATACCGGCTCAACTCAGGTACCAAGTTAACTCTATGTTGGTATGATAGAGAGATACAAAACTTATTGGACAATATTGGGAGGTTACTTCTTGTTTCTAGTGCACGAATTAAATGACAAGGAAGAAAATATTTTCAGTCCTCATGTAGTAAATACTTCTCCCACTATAACAATGGCACCTAGCTTTGTACAGTTATTTTTTTCCCTGTTAATTTCTTTTACTATAAAATTGAAAAAAAAAACTGTCAAATAAAGGCAGCTATTAGAGGAAGGGGTTGGTATTATAGAAATCCTTCTCACCGAGGAACAAGCGTGTTTAATCAGCCCAAATTTATGTATAAGCATCTTTCTTATATCTTCTTTGCAGGCAACCTGGAAAATAGGCCCAGTTATGGGGATAGTAGATTTATGTATAATGAAATTTACTCTTGAAAATAAAGTTTGCAATGTAAATTGAAATGTGATAAGAATTTTGAGAGTACCACACTACAAAAGCTTGCTGTTATAGTTATAGGTGGAGAGTTCTAGGTCTTGTAAATTCCACACTAGAATCTCATGCTTCCAATATAGGACTCAACTTCCACAACTTACAATTGGATCTTAACATTCTATCAGACTCCAACTACCTCAAAGTTGTATATAACTGAGATGCCTTTAATAATGAAATTTTATCACCTGCCTATTTCCACTAAGAATTTTGTCGCCAACATGTAAAGATGCCATTTCCTTTGACATTACTCTTTTTTTGGACAATGACGCTCTGCTTTCTACTACTAGTCCACTAGACCTTGAATTTATGCACTTTTTTCTCTTTGCAGGCTCATTGGCCTTTCCCCAAAGACCATATTATGGAGGTACTTTTTTTTAAATAATGCTTTCCAGTCTGTTGGGTATTAGTTAAATATGGTATCATGCATGTGCATAAATATACATTTGGTTGCTTGATGAACGTAATTTTAAATATGGTACCATGCTTTCCAGTTTACGTATGCATGTAATAAACATTTGTTTGCTTGATGGACGTAATTTTAAATTCAATAATCTTCCCATCCTATATGCAATTTGTCTGTTTTTTTAATAGTTTGGTAATCTATTTCTCTGTATGCTTTCTTTGCCTGTTTCCTATACGCTTAACTATAGTTCCTTGAGTCAAACTTTTTTTTATCCTGTTAGATAAAGACAACGCTGAAAAAAAAGTAAAATTTCAAACCATGCTGTCCTTTGTCATTTATAATGAATAATGGATATCCAAATGCAGTTCTTCCAATCGTTCAAAACTACACACCAAAATTAAACAGAGACTTTAATCTGGTTGATGGAGAATGTTTGTGCAGATAAATAATCGTGTAGCAACAAGAAAACAAGTCTGTTCTTTTTTGCTACATTAAAAATACAGTTGAGCATACATATCACACCAAACAAACTATCCTGTGGTCTTTATTGTTTCTTCCACTTTTATATTGTATGGAGACTAAGAATTATCAGATCTTGTTAAAAAGATATAACCACCTTTAATCTTGAGTTTCTGGACTCCAAGAAGAGGTGGAAAGTTGTTGCCTTTCTTCCTAGACTGTTTTGATCTTAGTTATTTTGACTTGGGAGTTATATACTCACAAAAGGTTAAAAAAAAAAGTGGAGTTCTTAGCTCCCATACCCAAAATAATTGCAGTTCTAACTAAATGGAGTTCACTGACATTCATAAAATGTTTTATCTACTACTGACTTTTGGTTACTGCAGGGGTATGCATATATATTGACTCATCCCGGGATACCAACAGTTTTTTACGATCACTTTTATGACTGGGGTGACTCAATTCGGGAGCAGATTGTGAAGTTGGTACGTAACAGAGCTAGTAAGCATATTTTCCTTTGACAAAGGGACCTTTGGTAACCAGTGTGCATTTAACTGCAGATTGACATCCGCAAGCGTCAAGGTATTCAAAGTAGATCACCTATCAGGATTCTGGAGGCCAACCACAACCTTTACTCTGCAATCATCGGGGAGAGAGTGTGCATGAAGATCGGAAATGGATCATGGTGCCCATCTGGCAGGGAATGGACACTATCAACTAGTGGCCACAATTATGCTGTATGGCACAAGTAGTGCTCCGTTACCATCACCATTCGTTGGTAAAACTGAAGTTCTGCCTTTCAGCAAGTAGACTTTGGAAGTCGGGTTTCTGTAACGTCTACCCACTTAAATACTTGCTTTTTGTATCTGTATTACGTAACAGCAGCTGCCTTATGTAATACTCAATATAACAATAAGCTGCTTTGCTTATGTAATATATAATAAACTCTATTTAGTATCTATATCTAATGTGGTCCCCACTGTCAAGTGTCTTGCATAATTTATTATTCAATTATAATTTTTTACATCTAATAATATTATCATTTATTTAACATCTTTTATCCTTTTTGCTTTATATATTACATTATTCATTTCATCTATCATTTTTTCTCTTTCCTTTTTATTCCAGGTGTGATACTTATGAAGATGTCTATAAAATAATTTTCTTTGTAATTATCATGTGGACATACGGTTTTTTTTTTAAAGTTAGATAATAAAAAAAAATCATATATGTGAAGTGAAAAGAATTTAATTGTAGTGTATATGTTAGAATATGTAATTAAAATATTCGCAAGATATACCTAGTTTGAAATTTATGTTAAAAAATAAAAATTTGGAATAATAAAAAGATAATTGATAAACTTTACAAAATAATTAAGGATATATAAGTTGTAAAGAAATATGAAACGTTATTAGCCTTATTTGTTATATTATAAATATTTCAATCCTTTATTTGTTTTTTACTTTCCCAGTATACGTTTAAAACTATGAAATTAATTAGCGAAGATCATCCAACTGGGAGTTAATGACTACACATTAAAATTACTTATCCATTTAAGGCATTTGCCGGTTAAATGGGTCGTGGTCCAAATATTGATGATTACCTATAGAATATTATACTATCTAACTTACTAATTCTAACATAATATATTTATCATACTTTTGAATTTTTCTTAAAATAATTTTAATTATATTAAAAAATTTCATTTGCAATGCATTATAATTAAGAATTAGATTATTTTTAAATATTTTCTTCATTTAAGTTACATATTTACTTTTAATCAATCTTTTTATTTGTTTTGATCATTAATATTAGTATTATAATAGTACTTTATTTTTTATTCTTTTTTCAATAAACACAACAAAAAATCATATTCAAATGAAAATATTATATGGGAATAAATTTGAGTTCTGTTTTTTTAATATGGATATGAAGATGGCTATCATATTTAAACTCCATCCATTATCATCCCTGCTAGCCAATAATCTTGTTCTATTATTTGTTTTTCAAACTAGTTTTCAGATAGTAATTAAGAAATTAATAAATAATTTTTTTATTAAAAACATGTTGTAATTGCATTGAAAAAATATGATAAAAGTATATTAATAATAATTTTTTAAAATATTTAATTTTTAACTTTTTAATCAATATCTTTATAATACTAATTAACATTTGACTTATATAAACTATTAGCCTGATAAATGTATCTTTAAAATATTAAAATTACGGGAGAAATAAAAAAAATTTATAAATGTATCTTTAAAAGATTAAGATTACGGGAGAAATAAAAAAAATTTATAAATGTATCTTTAAAAGATTAAGATTACGGGAAAATAGAAAAGAAATGAAAAAAATTAACGACGGTGAAAAAAAATTGTTTAGATGGATAAAAATAGTAAAAAAAATAAAAATTTATTTGAATAAATGAAGAAAAGAGAAAAAAAATATATAAACAGTATAAATTTTATTTTATAAGTTTTAAAAAAATTTAAATTTAAAAAATTAATATATTTATTATTTTTTAAATATAATTTTAATTTTTTAAAAAATATATAAGAATTTTAACAATTTAAAATAAATAAATAAAACAAAAAAAATTTCTCACCTTTGCTTAAAGGTGGAGATTTAAATTTTGTATATTACACAAAAAAATATTTTTTTTCTTCCATTTTCCTAGGCAAAAAGAATATAAAAAATCTTTTTATCTTTCATCTTTCCTTCCTTTCTTCTTTCTCAAGTCCAACCGAACATACCGAACCACTATCTTTAAAATCATTTTGAGATTACGAAGTCCCCAGCACTTAATATCGTTCATAAATTTTGTTGTAAACTATTCTCCTTGAACATCTCATCAGTTTGGTAAGTTAAGCCTGAAGGCAAATACTCCTTTTCTTATGCTCATATTGAAGATAAAATAAACTCTTCACATTCCCAACACTTTTTGAAGTTGGTACAATTATTGCTCTTGGCTTCTTCCTTATAACGCCCCAAAGTTCTTTATGTTTCGAGCAATTGTGGATAAGCAAAGCTGACTCACTGACTGAATGAGTGAGTTTACAAATTCGGGAAGGAGAAGTTCTTCAAGAATCTGAATTTCTAATTCACATTATCATTGGTTCCTATAAGACCATTTCCAATGTGAATTTTTCAGTCTGCAAATTTCTTCACTTTATTGACATTTTGTTATGACGAGATTAAAATGTCTCTTGTTTGTATTTAGTCTAAAAGCTTATTAGAATGACCGTAAGAGTTTATAATTGCTGTCGCATCTTATTGCCTATTTCCTTTTCGAATGACATGAAAAATATTATGTCTAAATTCTCTCTACAAGAACCACATACGATAGGCACTTATTTTTTATACCAACCACACAATATTTATGTATATTAATGTATGATTGAGCTTTTTTCCTATCACATTTGCGTTTATTTAGTTTGTAGTTCATCAAATAACACATGAAACATAAACATGATTTGTAAGACTAGATCCACGGTACCAATAAACAAGAAGTACAGAACATGATGAGAAATTATTTTTATACTATATATAAATATCAATAACAAATACAATACTAAGAGAGAGAATGTAAAGAAATAAAAAAAAAAAAAAAAAGATATAATGAATGGTATAATAGAAAATTAAAAAAAATGTCATACGGATTATAATATAGATTTGTAATATAAGTAACATATCTCAACAATATGATACATGGTGGTAAAAAAAATTTACATCCACAACTTACGCCATTAACCACTCCTTTTATCCGCTATAACGTATCTGTTATGCATGGAGAGAAAAAATGTGAAATAAAAACTTTGCTCGAAATCATTTTATGTATAAGATCCAATAGAAGAAATACAACGAAAACCAAGAGAACATATAATAACAATATATATATATGATATAGTAATTTTTATATTAAAATAAATGTATATATAAATTATATAATTATTCACAAACTTTTTAAATTATATTCATCAATTTTATTTTATATTAATCCATAACTTGGTTTTATTATACCATTTAACTTAAAAAAAATTATTGCAAAAGTATCATGTCAACGGTAAGTTAAAGTTATAGGAGATGATAAGTAAATTTTAGAATTAAATTTAGAGTTTGTTGCCTTTTAGTAGGCTAAGATTAACGATTGCACATTTTCATATTTTTAGAGAGAGGGTTTTCTAAAATTAAGATTTAATAATTAATATAAATTGTATTACAAATCACAACATGTGCCCAAATCACATCTTTTGTGATTGTTATTAAGTTAAAGAACTTATTTTTATAAATTATTTTTTTAATTATTAAAAATTAATTAATCACAGAAAGTGTGTTCACAAAAAACTAATATGTTTAAAAGAATTTGTTTTTAGCCTTCCTCTTACAATTATTAAATAGATTTTATTTACAAAAATCCTAGGATAGTATTTGGTAACCAAACAAAATATAAAATATAATAAAATATAAGGATTAGATAGAAAATATAATAAGACATTTTGTGTACTATATCTGCAAGTTAGAAATAGAATAAAACTATATGTCTTATTTTGTATTTAATACTTATTAAATAGAATAAAAAAGTTTAATTAAATATATATATATATATATATTTCATATAAGAATTAAGATATATTAATTCATAAATTTTATAAGAATTAAATATATTGATATTTAAAAAATATGTGAGTATGAGAGAAATATATAACAAGTATATTTTGATCATACATGTAAATAGTTCTACTTATAGCTTTAGAAAGATTTCCAAAAAAATAAAGGATTAAAATGTTTGATACATATACAATTTTATAGAATATTAATCTATAAAAATTCAAATAGAACAATTTTTTTTACATATTCTATTTAAGATTATCATTATATGATAATTTTAAAACTATTTATATATTAATATTAAAATTTATATTTTTAAAAAATATTTGATAAAATAAAATTTATGAGTATAATATATCTTTTATGTTTTGATAATATTATATAAATAAAATCCTTTTAAATAAAAAATTAAAAATACTGATACATAATATATATATATATATATATATATATATTATTTGAGAAGGCAATGTAAGTATTAAATAAATTATAACTATAATAACTATTGGACGTTAAAATATTAGAGAAGATGTTGGAAACCAAAACGTTGTAGTTAGTAGATCATGTTAATTTTATTAATAAAAAATAAATAAAATATTCTACACTATTTTACTTTAATTCTACCTTTTTTTCGGATATGTTCTAATCTTTTATTTATAACCTATTACTTTGAATAAGTTAATCATTAAATAAAACTAATATATATTATCCCTTTCTGTTCAAACGTGCATGAGATCTAAGTATTGCAAGTATGGATTGATAATAGGCATCAATTGTGATCTGTTTCATTTTTTTAATCTAAGGTTACGTTTACATGGCTACAGAGAGAGTCACATGGCGTTGAGGCTGGAAAGAGAGTCACCCACATGGCCACATCAATATCACCATCAAATGCATACATTGTCCTAGATTTCATCATTTTTGCTTTGAAACCAATGTCTTCGCAGTTCAAAACTGGGTACGTCCTTTGCAACATAGATGCCCCTATTTGGACTACAAGGTATAACATAAAGTTACTCATTAATCAATAGGTTTAAATATATATTTTTTGTCAATAAAAATACGATTTTTTTATATTTAGTTTTTATTTAAAATTTTCTATAAAATCTTTATATTTAATAAAAAGTTCACTTTTAATTTTTTTTCAAAGACTAAAAAAATATGATTCTTTATTTTTTAAAGACTAAAAATAAATTAAAATTATATTTTCAAGAATTAATAAAAAATATATTGAGCATTTATTTAGTAATTTTAAGCTTTTTAAAATAGTTGAGTCGTGATATAATATCAAAATATCTATGATCATAAAGTTTTATTTTTATTATCACTATTTTTAATTTTTAATAAAAATATAAATTTTAACGTACTTATATGTTCAACTCTTAAGATGGGAGTCAAAAAGTAAATAAAAGTTATCATTTATAAATATATTAAAAGAGTTGATGTATTAATGCTTTAAAGTTATTATTTGTTAGAAAATAAAATGTATATCAAAGAATATACTATTATATCTTTGCTCGTAGTTGAACAAATTATTAATTAAACGTTGGATGATTCTATCTCCAAATTTTTATAATATTTTTTTTATTATTACTTTTATAATTAAAATAAAAATAAAAAATTAAAATAAGATATGTGAAGTTATAGGAAACATGAAAAATTATATAAGAATATCATTAATGTTAAATGTTTAATATTTAGACGAGTGAAAGTGATTATGTGAAATGTGAAAATTATGCAAATGAAGAGGAGGAGGCATTATGAATAATTACAAGTGTGAAATCGTATATTTTTTAATATATATATATATAAAAAAAATTATAATGTAGATTATTTTTGTATAGTTCTTTTTATATTTTTATTTCATGATGTTATTATTAATAAAATGAAAAATATATTAAATGTCGAACATGTATGAATGGGAAGTAAAAGCATAAACCTTCTAAATCTTGTGACAAGAATGAAAGTTAAGAATAAATAATGTATAGCCCTATATAAATAATATTAATTTGAAATTTATTTTTAATTTAAATAAAAATTATTCTATACAAGTTACAATCACAAAAATACTAATATAGGAATACGATGAAAAGAGATTAACAAAAATATGATAAGTATTATTATCTCATAAAAAGAAAGGTATTTAATTAAAATAAAATAAGAAAGATAAATCCAATAAAAAAAATATATCCTATATAAAATAATAGCATCAATTAATTTACATATCAAAAACTTTCTACATTTATTTACATTTTTAATTTAACATTCACAAATTAAAAAAAAGAAAAACAGGTGGGAGAAGTTTTATAAGCTGCCCAATCTTTTCTTTTCTTTTTTAATTTTTGTGTGGGAGAATCAATTCTCAGCACCAATACTTCTAGCTGCATGATTATTGACTAATAATTTTTTTATTTTTTTTAAAATATAAAAAAAAATTAATAAGATAACAATGGATGTAACTCATTTTTTTTTAATGTTCCACAGTCATTTCACGTGCACATGCCCTCCATACATCTTTGATATATCCTACTTTTAATTTACTTGATCGAACAATCAATTTTTGGGTTATGATATATTTTTTTATACGAAACAATTATCAGTATTTTACTAATTTTTTATAAAAATAAAAAATACAATCTTATTTTAATATTTAATTATTAAGTTTAATGTTGTATTTATTTTATTATAAATTTTATATTAACAAAATATTGTCTACTTTTCGTATTGCCAATTTAAATTTAATAATATAAATATTTTTGAAATATTTAAATATATAATATATTAATTATTTAAACTATTTTAAATTCTTTTTAATGAATCAATAATTTGTTTTTATAAGAAATTAAAATTATATATTTTGAGTTTTTAATTTTAACATCTTGTTGTATAATCTTTTTTTATTTCTGTTTTTCATTTATATCACATTTCTCACACACTGTCTCCCCTTTTTTCCCCTTTACTTTATATCTTTTTCTTTATTGCATCCATTTCACAAACATTGCCATATCTTATGCAAAATGCTCCGAAGTCCAAAGTGATAGTCATTGTGTTTGTCTAATTCACCAGCACCAACCATTTTTCATGGATATTCCACTTGGACACCAATTGCTGCATAATCATGAAGATGGTGGATTCTCTTGCTAGTTTCAACTGTAGATAACACTTTGCTCTTCTAGGTTGGCCACTTAATATTGCTTTAGTATTCAGCAATCCCTCAATCAAATATGCATAAATAGCCTAATGATCCGTTGAAACCAGTGCTCCCATTATGTTTTCAGTGTTTCAAAAGTAAAAAGTTGCTTCAATATTAAAAATACTTTAACCATATTTTTAATTAATACGTAACATTTTAACACATCTCATCATATATAGATATAATATATTATATTAAAAATTGACCAAATTTTATTTATTTTAAAAATTAATTTGAAGAAAAAAGATTATTCAAATTTTTATAAAAATATTTTAATTATATTTTTAATCGATATGAAATATTTATTCAACAAATTGATATAATTTGTTTTGCAATTAAAAAAATCAAGATAAGATGATCAAGATGATAAAAGATATAAAAATTAATATTGTGCAAAATATTATATTAATAATAAAATTCATAATAAACACATCTTTTTTGCTCTTTTGATTTGTGTCCTCTTTGCACACATACTTGGACATACACACTCTATGACTAAGAGTCGGCCAAATAATCTAACCCCACCATTGTACCAACTTTTCAAATGCTTTTCAATAAAGTTGACGCTTACTCTGCACATACGACAGGGAACAAAGCGCATGAACTTTTACGAAAGGTTAAACTGAAAAAGGCCATAAAAGTTGTTTGTTTTCCGGGTTTTGTCAACGAAAGTTTAAGTTACACAATATTTAATATTTTATTTTAAATATTACAAGTAGTTATTCATACAAATATAATTAAGTTTATTTTAAAAGCATAGTTTAATTAATTAATTAGTTTTTTTTAATATTTTTTTCCCTTAACCAATAACACTCAAAATTGGATTCTGTATCTTCTTGAGTTTACATTTGGACAAGGCCTTTCATTTCTTGTTCCTCTTGACAAAGTCTTACATTTTGATAAGTCATTCGGATCGCAGAAATGTTGAGAAACACATAATATTCAATCAATTTGCCTAAAGATTCAGTAGCTGATAGAAAGTATCTCCCTAGCCGCTCACTTTATTTTTTTTCTTTTTTCACATCATTATTGTCTCTTAGTTCAGTTGTATATGAAGACAAGAAATTAGTTCAACAATAATACTGGTTTTGAATCATCTATTATGCAGGAAAAGTGCGTGCTGGGATGGAGAGAAAAGGATTATGAGATCTGGTTTTCACTTTGTCACAGCTTTTTGAACACCTTTTCTCCGTGTTGGACGGTGAATAATATAGCTAAATACATTTTATGCATAGGCACTTCAACTTAAGTATAGTTATTACTTAAATCTATATTGTAGTATGTACTATAATGTTTTAATAAAAAAATATTACTTTATGTTCAAAAGTGTACTTAACAAATAGTATTCTTTGTAAATTTGAACGTGCTAATATATTTATAGTTTTTCCTTTGTTCCAATTTGTTAAATGCTCTGACAGAGCCAACTGGTTTGTACCTCACAGAGACATAGACTATTAAAACAGTGAGGAGACTTTTCTCAGACTAACAAGTCATCCAAATTGTTTGCGGATTTTGCACTGTATAAACATGTTTCTAAGGTCATCATCTACTGGTTCTTGAATTGATCATAACTTACATTACAGTACATATGTACAGTAATTTATTTATATCTAACTTTTTTTTATTTATGTGAATTTATTAACCGTATAAAAAGTTATTATCGGTTTAAAGAAAATTATCAGAATTTCATCGTATAAAAAATCCATCATTTATTAAATACCAGTAAAAGTTATTAAATACATATAAAATCAGATATATATATATATATATATATATATATATATATTACTGTGTAATGTTACAATGACACTTTTTTATACATTATTCTGTCTATTATTGTTTGAACGTTGAAAATGTGAAAGACAAAAATAGAAATGGGGGAGAGTGTAGTTTAGGGGTTAGATGGGACGCCATAAATGAAGCAAAGAAAATGAGTTGGTCTCATAAATGCTATGCACATATAGAATCCCAGCACTCGTACTCCTCTGTTATCTGTCGTTTTCTGCTATTCATTTTTGTTGTTGCATTCATATCTCATACATCTTAATTATGTATTCAAATTTGAGAAGCCTTGGATATCATATTTGCTTGGAGTCTTACACCTCATGATTCATGAGAGTCAGAATTACTATTGCCTTTTGAAACTCTTCAGATCCAATTCCTTACAAACTTGTCACCTTATGACAAAGAGGATTGGAACTTGGATCGTCAGTCAGATCCATTCCATGTGCATCTTTGGAAACTTTTTTAAAGTAATCATCCTTAACATAAATTATTATAAGAAAATTATTAAAAAAAGAATAATTATCAATTCTTTAAAGTAGGTTAAATCAAATACATAATACTCTAGAGATTTTCATGGAATAAGTGCAAATTAATATGCTGACTTCTTTGTATGAATTCAAACTATATGATATAGAAAACGTAACTTTAGTTTTCAGAAAAAGAAAAAGCTTTTGAATAAATACAAGAATTATTCTATTCTTGATTAACTTCTACCTTTTACTGTAAATCTGTAAGACTGTAATTATATATATATATATATATATATATATATATATATATATATATATATATATATATATATATAAACTCTTACCTTTTACAAGTTGAGAGACTCGCTTTGTACAAACGAACTTTGGATGTAGACACTATCGGGTGTTACGTACCATAATAATTCACAAATCATACACATGTTACTTTCACAACTATAATTTGGCACACTGTACAGTACACAATCACTTTAACTCAATTTTTTTAAGTAAAAGGAAAATTTTCTCATAAAGTGCAAGAGATATTCCAATCCAAATACAAAAGTTACATGGCTATATGCATACATCTATGTACAGAACATATCCATGAGAAAGAAAAGGATTCCCTCAACTCTGATGGTAATCACGACCAGATTTTGATGAGATTCATCAACCTAACAATGTCAAGATGTTCTTCCTTATAAACAGTACTATTTCCCAAAAATGGACCATATAACAAGGTAAATAGACATCCAGGCTGTTCTCAATTTCTTCCCCTAACCAAATTTGCTTTGTAATGTGATATAAAAATTTTTTTGAATCCCAGCCAAAAGCATATATATGTTAAAGGTCACACCTTCATAGAGACCTTGCAAATGAAGAGAAGATGCAATGTCTTGTGATAATCAGAGCAAGGACAGAACAGCATAAGCGTGTCAATAATAAATTTTTACATAATACTTACAAAAAGTCTACTACAGTTTTACTAATTTACAATCCATATCTTTAACTTGTTCAAGGTAAAATTTGCTTTATTATTAATTAAATAGATAAGTTGAAACTTTATCGTCTAATAATTTTCATTAAGCTTATCAAAGGCTACTTCACTTTTCCACAAGAGGTTTTGGATGATTAATTGCTTTTGAAGCTTTATATATATATATATATATATATATATATCACATGCAGTTTTTATCTTTATACTAGATCTTTAAATAATGAAAATTTATCTTTCTCTGCCTAGGAAAGTTGACCTAGCTACTTAGTAAAGATTAAATTCGTATCACATAGAAATGCATGCTTAATTCTCATTGTGGATGCAAAAACATTATCATAAATAACCTGTACTATAAGCATTTTTTAAACATTTAACATATCTCTTGATCGCGAAGAACTCATGTCATATTCATTTACGCTTTTATTTAAAAAAAAAAAATTATCTTTCTCTCTCAGATATTTGAACCCCTAAACATTGTAGAATTGTTTTTCCAATAATCACCAAAAAGACAGGGAATGTCAATACATGTAAAGTTATCTAATAAATCTTTTCAAGAGTCATTACATAAAATGGTTACAGCCGTTCTTCATGCCTGTTTGCCTTTAGTTGAAGAACTAATTTTTACAACTTTTAATACAAGATATATATTTTAATAAAAAAATATGGTTAAGATTAATTTATATATACATCTCAAAATTATTTAATACTTTAAAATTAATTTTATCAAAAATCAAGTTTACTTAACTTTAAACTAAACAAAAGCACACTTTATAGTTCCATTGAGTTTTTTGTGAGGGGTGAAATAAAAGAGGAACTTTTGAGACTTGAGTAATTGGATTCATTGATAGAACATTTTCTGACAGTTCTTTTTCATGTCTTCGATTTTAAAAGGATATCATTTCATATCTAAAATGCTCGGTCTTTTGCATAACAAAAAAATCTTAACTATATTTTTGTTCTTGTAAAATATTTTTTTCTATAGTCTTATCAAGATTTTTTTTTTCTTTTCAATCCTTTTGTTTAATAAAAGAAATTTAGTTTTAGTTTTTTGTCAGAGAATATAAACACATGATTTTCATCTTTATTAATTAACACAATTTTTTTAAAGAATCAAAATCAAAGAAAAATTAATGTTATTTTTTCAAAGACTACAAAAAAATTTAAATAAAAGTACACCATTGATGAATTATTGATGATAAAACTCTCAATTCTATAGTATATTTTGATGTAAAAAATGAAAACAATAATATTTGAATCTAAAAATTTAAAATAAATTATTCTAATTTTAAATATCTCACCAGTTATCCGTAAAATTTATTTATTTATTTATATTATCGTTTCACTAGTGTTCCACTCTTTTTGAAAACAAATTCATCAACTGATTTTGTAAAGGAAAATTCTACATCTAATTCAGAAGGATTTGCCATGTACAGCTTATTTATAATTTGAGTGTCAAGTTATGTTATAATTAAAGGTTAGGAAGTACTAAAGTTTTGTTTGTTTTAGAGTTTGAAAATTAATTTATATATTTTTAATATCAAATATATATATATATATATATATATATATTTCAATAAATTTATATGATTCAAATTTATTTGTACATATATTTTAAAATTGTTTAAAAATTTAAAAATATTACTATAATTAATTTTATTTTTTTCAACAATAAATTAAACAAGCATTCTTCACCATTTTTTGGTGATCATATCATCAAAGATTAATCAAGGTTTATTTATAGGTTTTGTACTTTTAATATTTTCAAGGGAATGTGTAATAGTTCTTGTACTTGAACTTAACTAGCTAAAATCAAAAGTAATAAAAGTTATGATATTTTTTACAAATATATGAATTGTGCTAAAGAAAGTCTTCCTTACATTTTTTTTAATTCAATATAGTCCTTAAACTTAATCAAAGTCACCATTTACAAAATTAATTTAAATTTCATAAATTCAAATATTGACCTAATTCGTAGAAAGCTTATTGATAAGCATAGATTTCATAAATAATTATCTCTCACTTTTATCTCATTAAGACTTCTTATATGTTCAATTAAGTGGTCTTTGTCATATTTTATGAGTTTGGGTTCATATGAAGTTTAATTGAATTTCTTTGCTTACCCGATTAAAATGACACTATTATAGTATTTTGAGCATAATAGGAGTTGTAGACATCCAAAAATCATGAAATCAGTCTTGAATGAAAGCTTAAAGAAGTGTCCATATTTACAAAGCAAGAGCAGACTCCAAATGGGATGTTTAGAACTCCGAAATTATCTCAAAAGATGAGATAGTGTTGCTGACGTGGAATTTGAACAGTGTGCAAAGATCCGGCCATATCTTGAGATATAGAAGTCATATTGAGATGAAATCAACTTTGTTGGACAGCTAAGATCCAGGGCTACAACTTTTGTTCAGAAGTCAAGCTCTAATTCGGACATGTGAACATCCGAAATTGCGGTGCAAGAAAGTCAAAATTGTTGTGCTCATTGGTGGAAAAAATTCAAAAGTGTTTTGCAATTTCAACAAAGCCCATGTGAAAGGAATAAAAGGGTAGAAAAGTAATTTCCTAGTTGGTGACTTTTTGAAGATGATGCCTCAAAAATCCTCTATAAATAGAAGGGTTTGCAAGAGGAGAGACACACCAATTTTGGAGATCAACTCCAATACCATCTTCTTTCTTTCTTTCTTTCTTCCTTTCTTTCTTGTTAGTTTTGCCTCCTTCATGGAAGGCTTATGTTTTCTTTCTTGTTAGTTTGCCTCCTACATGGAAGGCTTAGTTTTTCTTTATTGTTAGTTGCCTCCTACATGGAAGGCTTAGGATTTATTTTTTGTTAGTTTTGCCTCCTACATGGAAGGCTTAGGATTTATTTGTTGTTAATTTGCCTCTTTCTTTGTTGTTAATTTGCCTCCTTCATGGAAGGCTAGGTTTGTAGTTTCAATTCGAGGATTCAAGCTATTTTCATTTTAACTTTGAGGTCTTGATCTTTATTTACATGCTTATTAAGTGGTTTCTACTCTACTTCACTATATTCTTCAATTTTATTCTTTAATCAAAGTTTGATCGGTTGACGTATTTTGATTAATGCATGATTGATTTATAATTGGTTTTTGATTGGTAAATCACTTTCCAAAAGTTTGAAGAGTAGAAATTAAGTAATTTAATTGAAGGTTTTCATTTTATTACTTACTTCAACTGAATTCTGATTGTGAAATTGGTTTAGATAAAAGATTAAGTGGTTACTAAATCTTGTTGATCATAATCAATTAAATTCTGAGAGGTTTCTCAGTAGAGAATTCAAGGATCATTGTAGGGGTTCCAGATGATCCTAGGTTGATAAACACAATGCATGATTTTAGTGATCAATGATTAGTTAAGAAAATAGCCTCTGAATTCCTTGAGTTGATTATTGTTAAGTCAAATAAATTTCATTCTGTATTTTGAATTTAGAACTTCATATCAAATCTTTACAAAAACCCCCTTGTTCTAATTTTCTCCTTATTTGCTTAAGAATCTGAAATGGTCTTTGGGAGATGACCTAGGTTGCACCTTATACTATACCAATAGTTTGGGGGAAATCTGGAAATTATTTTTGCGCGTTTGCGACGAGCGTGTCAAAATTTGGCGCCGTTGCCGGGGACCATTTTAATTTCCTAGGCTCATTTAGGAGTTTGTATAAAAATTTTAATCTTTCTAACAATTGTTTTTACTTTAGGTATATCATTCTTGGATTTTCTGTATGAATTCACCTTTTTGTGTATGACTCGATCCAATCCTGAAAATTTATATGCATATGATCCTGAGATTGATAGAACATTCCACCATTTGAAAAGAGCACATAGAAGGCATTCATCCAGTAATAACCAAGAAAGTAACAGTAGTGATTTTTCATCTTTAAATTTTGATAGTTTTAAATATTTTGCTAAGAACATGGCTGATAGAACCTTAAAAGAATTAGCTGCACCTGATGTTGCTTATCAACCATTGTGCATTCAATACCCTGATGTTGATGCACCATTTGAACTGAAGTCTGGACTAATACATTTGCTACCTAAGTTTCATGGCCTTGCAGGTGAGGACCCTCATAAACATTTGAAGGAATTTCACATTGTGTGTTCCACAATGCGGCCACAAGGAATTCCAGAAGATCATATCAAGTTGAAGGCATTCCCTTTCTCCTTAAATGATGGAGCTAAGGACTGGTTGTACTATCTACATCCAACATCTGTTACAAGCTGGAATGATATGAAAAGATTATTCTTGGAGAAATTCTTCCCTGCATCCAGAACAGCAGCTATCAGAAAAGAGATTTGCGGCATCAGACAGAACTCCCAAGAAACTCTCTATGAGTATTGGGAGAGATTCAAGAAACTATGCGCCACTTGTCCACACCATCAAATCAGTGATCAATTACTGATTCAGTATTTCTATGAAGGACTCATGCCAATGGACAGAAGCATGGTTGATGCAGCTAGTGGTGGAGCACTTATGGACAAAACTCCTACAGCAGCTCGAGATTTGATTGCCAACATGGCAGAAAATTCTCAGCAATTCAATTCTCGAACTAATTCCTTGTCTAAAGGAGTCCATGAAATGACCACCAAGACAGACCATACACGATTGGAGAACAGAATTGAAGAACTAACCTCCATCGTAAGACAGTTGGCCATCGGACAACAACAGCAACTTAATGTTGTTGACAAAACCAAAACATGTGGCATCTGCACTTCTGCAGATCATCCTACTGATGCATGCCCAACATTGCAAGAAAGTGAGACACCTGAGGCTACAGTAAATGGTATTTTTGGCACAGGACAACAATACAGGCCTCCTCAACATTATCAGCAACAGAAGTTTGAACCACCTTCTGGAACATACAATCCTAGTTGGAGAAACCATCCTAACTTGAGATATGGCCCTCCACAACAACAAAGGATTCAAACATCTGACTCCCAAAATAAATACCAACCACCGCCATTCAGACAACAACAACAGCATATGCAGCAATCTGTACCCTCTAATGCTTCTGAACCCTCTCTTGATGATTTGATGAAGCAATTAGCAACCAACAATCTTCAATTTCAACAAAATGTAAGTTCTACCATTCAGGATTTACAAACTCAAATTGGGCAGTTGGCTACCACTGTCAACCAATTGAAATCTCAAGGTTCTGGTCAACTACCTTCTCAACCTGTCATATATCCCAAAAGTGTGAATGCCATGACCTTGAGAAGTGGGAAGAAAATGCAGACAGACCCTACAATTTTAAAGCAACAAAGCTTCAATCAGACTAATCCACACCAAAAAGAAGCATTTATCTCTACACCTGGAGATATCTCTGATGAGCCATCTGAATCAGAGGGAAATTCTGATGAAAAAAATACACCAGCCTTCGATAAGACATCGAATGATCAACAAAAAGAAGCTTGCCATAAACGATCTGCACTTGAAGCATCTAATGAGAAGAAAACCCCAAATTGTGCTGATCAGAAGGTATCTTTACCTTTTCCAAATAGAATGGTTCAATCCAAGCCCAATGTTCATGCAGAATTGGATAAGGAGCTTCTAGATACTTTCAGGAAAGTGGAAGTCAACATACCACTTCTAGATGCTATCAAGCAAATTCCCAAATATGCCAAATTTCTAAAGGATTTGTGCACGCATAAGAGAAGACTCAAAGGGGATGAGAAGATTAGTGTGGGACGCAATGTTTCAGCCTTAATTCAACCCAGCCTCCCTCAGAAATGTAAAGATCCAGGAACTTTCACCATTCCTTGCACAATAGGAAACTCTACATTTGGTGATGCATTGCTGGATCTAGGTGCTTCCATTAATGTTATGCCCTCATCAGTTTATAAATCTTTGAATCTGGGAGAACTGAAGCCAACTGGTGTGGTGATTCAATTAGCCAACAGAAGTACAGCACATCCAGCCGGAGTACTTGAAGATGTGCTAGTTCAAGTGAATAAGCTGATCTTTCCAGCTGACTTCTACATTTTGGATATGGAAGATGAGTCATCCATCAATAGAGCAATCTTGATCCTAGGGAGACCTTTCCTCAAAACTGCAAAAACAAAGATAGATGTGCATACGGGGACTCTCTCTATGGAATTTGGAGATGATATCATCCAATTCAACATATTTGAAGCCATGAAGCATCCTATAGAGAATCATTCACTCTTTCAACTTGATGCCATAGACCTTCTTGCGGATGATTATTCTATTGACAATCTACTTTTTAAATTTTTTGATTTTGATTTAGATTACTTAGATAATTTTACTTGCACATGTGATGAATTTGATTCATGTATTGTGTGTTCCAGGATTAATGCTGCAGACCAACCTTCGTTGAAAGATGACATGTTAGATGCAAGTGTTGCAGACATTTCAATCTCAGATAGATCTCTTCCTTCCATAATACAACCACCTCCTTTAGAGTTGAAGCCTTTGCCTGAACATCTAAAGTATGCTTATTTGGGGGAAAATGAGAAGCTTCCTGTCATTGTAGCAAAGAACCTTCTACCACAACAGGAAGAAAGGTTACTGCAAACCTTAAAAAGCCATAAACAAGCAATTGGATGGACTTTGGCTGATATTCCAGGTATTAGCCCATCTACTTGTATGCATAGGATACTGCTAGAGGAAAACACCAGACCTGTTAGACAACCACAAAGGCGTTTGAATCCAACCATCCTAGATGTGGTAAAGAAGGAAGTAGGTAAGCTTTTGGCAGCTGGTATCATCTATCCCATCTCAGACAGTGATTGGGTAAGCCCGGTGCAAGTAGTTCCTAAGAAAACTCGCATGACTATAGTCAAAAATCACAATGATGAACTAATCCCTACCAGAATACAAAACAGTTGGAGAGTGTGCATAGATTATAGGAAGCTTAACCAAGCTACTCGCAAGGATCACTTCCCTTTGCCCTTCATAGACCAAATTTTGGAAAGATTAGCAGGAAAATCTCACTATTGCTTTCTAGATGGTTTTTCAGGTTATTTTCAAATACATATAGCCCCAGAAGACCAGCATAAGACCACCTTCACTTGTCCTTTTGGTACTTTTGCCTATCGAAGGATGCCTTTTGGTCTATGCAATGCCCCTGGAACCTTTCAAAGATGCATGGTAAGCATTTTCTCTGATCTCTTAGAAAGTTGCATGGAAGTGTTTATGGATGACTTCACTGTATATGGTTCTTCTTTTGATGCATGCTTAGAAAGCCTTTCTAAAGTTTTGGACAGATGCATTGAGACTAACCTGGTTTTGAATTTTGAAAAATGTCATTTCATGGTAACAGAAGGTATAGTCTTAGGACACTTGGTATCTAGCAAAGGTTTAGAAGTTGATAAGGCCAAGATAGACATTATTACTTCTCTACCTTACCCCACTTCTGTCCGAGAAGTACGTTCTTTACTTGGTCATGCAGGTTTTTACAGAAGATTCATCAAGGATTTTAGCAAGATTGCACAACCTCTTTCTAAACTACTACAAAAAGATATCAAATTTGTGTTTGATCAAGCATGCAAGGATTCATTTGATGAACTAAAGAAGCGGTTGACAACCACTCCCATCATTCAACCACCTAATTGGACGCTTCCATTTGAATTAATGTGTGATGCATCTAATTATGCCCTTGGTGCTGTATTGTCTCAAAGAGTTAGCAAGAGATCTCATGTCATTGCATATGCCTCTCGCACACTTGATGCAACCCAATCAAATTACACAACTACTGAGAAGGAGCTTTTGGCAATTGTGTTTGCATTAGATAAATTTCGCTCCTATTTGCTTGGATCTAAAGTTATTGTTTTCTCTGACCATGCAGCTTTGAAATACTTGCTGAAGAAGACAGATGCTAAGCCAAGACTGATTCGTTGGATGCTTCTGTTGCAAGAATTTGATTTAGAGATTAAAGACAAGAGTGGTGCAGAGAACCTTGTAGCAGATCATTTAAGTCGGATCCAGCAACCTTGTGAAGAAACTTCAATTGCAGATTCATTCCCAGAAGAGCATCTCTATCATTTGCACGGGAAGGATCCTTGGTATGCAGATTTGGTAAACTATCTGGTTGCTAAAGAAATACCCAAACACTTCACCAAATCGCAACTTGCCAAGTTGAAAAGTGATGCCAAACACTACATATGGGATGAACCATACCTTTGGAAGACATGCAGTGATCAAATCATTAGAAGATGTGTTCCAGATCATGAAGTTCAGTCTGTACTTACCTTTTGCCATTCCTTAGCTTGTGGTGGACACTTTGGGCCACAACGGACAGCTAGAAAAGTACTAGACTCAGGCTTTTATTGGCCTACAATATTTCGTGATGCACACAGATTATGCATAACTTGTGAGCAGTGCCAAAGAATAGGGAGTATTTCGCGCAGAAATGAGATGCCCCAACAACCACTTCTCTTTTGTGAGGTATTTGATGTATGGGGTATAGACTTTATGGGTCCATTCCCTGTCTCTTTTGGCTTTGTTTACATTCTGCTAGCTGTTGATTATGTTTCAAAATGGGTGGAGGCAAAAGCCACCCGTACTGATGATGCTCGAGTTGTTGCAGATTTTATCAGGTCTAACATTTTTAGCAGGTTTGGCATTCCTAGAGCTCTAATTAGTGACCAAGGTACTCATTTTTGCAACCGCACAATGGAAGCCCTTCTCCGCAAATATGGAGTCATGCATAAAGTCTCCACCCCATATCATCCTCAAACAAATGGTCAAGCTGAAGTTTCTAATCGAGAGATCAAGAAAATCTTAGAGAAAACAGTTCAGCCTAACAGGAAGGATTGGAGCTTGCGCCTTGTTGATGCATTATGGGCATATAGGACAGCTTACAAGTCACCCATTGGCATGTCTCCCTACAGGATTGTCTTTGGTAAAGCATGTCATCTTCCAGTTGAATTAGAGCATAGAGCATTTTGGGCAGTAAAGAAATGCAACATGGATCTAGACCAAGCAGGAATCCATAGGAAGCTTCAATTGCAGGAACTTGAAGAAATTCGATTAGAAGCATATGAAAACTCCAAAATTTACAAAGAAAAGGTCAAAGCTCTTCATGACAAAAAGTTGGCAAGAAAGGAGTTTTCCGTTGGACAAAAAGTTCTCCTTTTCAATTCTCGGCTAAAGCTTATGCCTGGTAAGCTACGCTCTAGATGGTTAGGACCATTTGTAGTTACTAATGTTTTTCCTTATGGTGCAGTGGAAATAAAAAATGAGGTAACTGAAAAAATCTTCAAGGTGAATGGACATCGTCTTAAACCATTTTTCGAAGGTTTTCAAAAGCACACGGTAGAAGAAGTGCATTTGCACAATGCCACATACCTGCAATAAATTCAAGAGAAGTCTCTCTCTCTCCCTCTCTCTCTCTCTCTTTCTCTCCTTCTCTCTCTCTTTCTCTCTTTCTCTCTCTCTCTTTCTCCCTCTCCCTCTCTCACATTCCTCGCTTATAAGTTTCAACTAATCTCTCAACTTCCTTCTTCACCTCTTAAATCATCCCAACTATTACACCACATTGAGCTTGCAGGAATAATAACTTGAGTGTTTTAAGAAAAAAAATGGAGAAAGCTCTCACCAGGATCAAAATTTTGTTCCCTACTCTCCCCAGAAATTTTCTTAAAGACATTTACAATTGCAGACTTGAACGATTGAGAGCATTAACACTCTTAGGCCTTCCAGAAGATGTCCGTTGGATCATTGAAGCTAAGGTACGTTTAGCAGGTGAATTTCAAGAATCATTTGTTAAAAATATGCCAGGTATGGGAAGAAGTTCCTATGCAAAGAAGAGAAGGGCAAAAAGAATTGGAGTTTGCTACAGGTGTGCAAGATGGACCTGTAACACAAGATGCAAGAACCTTGGAATGGTTTCAAGAAATCGAGAGGACAAAATTCAATTCATAAAGGATGGACTGAGTAAGGAGTCATTGGATGATATCATTCAGACTCTTGAGACGCATCCTAGTGGGCATGTACAAGGAGTCCTTCTTGATTTGTTTGAACTGTTCCGTAAGGAAAAAGCACGTTATAGTCTTGGGAATCTGACTTTAAAAGACCCTGTTGTCAGTTTACAAGAAAACTGAATGGGAAGCACATCCTCGACTCTTAGAAGGCGTTTCAGCCGTTACTGGACGTAAAACCAGAGGAAGATGTGAGCCACAATCACAACTACTGTTCATTCTCATGCGTGTATGTTTGTCATTTACATTGTCTTTTCAATTTATTGGGCCACCGTTTTTTTTTTGAAATTTTCACCTCTGCTTAAAGTCTTTCCCCTCTGACATTCACCTTTTCCTTGAACCCAAAATTCAAACTTTTGCAACCAAAATTCAAACTTTTGCAACAAAAATTCAAACTTTTGCTACCAAATCCTGATCCCGCACTATTCAAGCGATCTCCTTGTCTGATATTGAGTCCCTATAAATTATCCACCTCTATGACATATTTTTTCAAAAAAAAAAAAGACAGAAACACCGTATATGGATAAGATCAATACTATCTGTGTTTTTGGTGGGTCTAACCTTGGAAAGGATGGAGAATTTCAACATGCAGCTTCTACCCTTGGTAAGGCATTAGCTGCAAGAAAAATCAATCTTGTTTATGGGGGAGGGATTCAGGGTTTAAAAGGATGTGTTGCAGGATCTGCACTCACAAAGGGGTGTAACGTCTTAGGTGTTGGCTTAAAAAATGGGAGCACCTCCTACTTCACCCTGGGTACTGAATTGAAGGTTGCAACCATGCATGACCGAATGAGACACATGTTGGTTAATTCTAATGCATTTATTGCATTACCTGGTGGTCTTGGAACAATGGAAGAAATTTTTACCATTATATTTTGGGCCTATCGGAATTTTCATAAAAAACCTTTGGGCTTATTGAATATTAATGGCTTTTATAATGGTTTGATATCCTTTTTAGATCATGCAGTAGAGCAGGAGTTCATGCCACAATCCATGCGCAACATCATAGTATCTGCTTCAACTGTTGAACAGCTACTTGAGATTTTGCAAAATCCTACATCTGAGCTCAGTCAAGCAATGCAGCTGGTGAACCAACCAAATCAGGATGGCAGAGATAAAAGAGAACCAGATACCACTCTTCGGTTATAACTTTTCCTTACTTTGATGGTTTTCTTACATTTCTTTTCCTGTTATATGAAATTTCATCTAAGACATTGGGGACAATGTCTTGGATAGGTTGGGGGGAAGATGGTCCGACATCTAAAATTAAAAAAAAAAAAAAAAAAAAAAAAACAAAACAAAACCCAAAAAAAAAAAAAAGAAAAACAAAAAAAACAAAAAAAAAAAAATTAGGTTAGATTCATAAACTTGCTTTGAGTAAGATGGCTGAGTAAGGAGTTACACTTGACTCTTGATACGCATCTTATGATTTAAAAAAAAAAAAAAAAAAAAAAAAAAAAAAAATTGAATGTGGAAGTATGTTTTTCTTTAGATTTCATAAAATAATTGAAGCAAAATGATTTACATTTCGAGATTAATTAGTTTGGCAACACATATTTGAACTGGATAGATTAGATTTGATAAATATATTACCTGTGAGATTTTGAGCCTTATTATTATTTTCTTTCTTGTGTGATTTTCATCCATGGAATATGTTACTTCAGAACTTGCATTGATTCTTTTTGAAGCTACATTTTCACATGATTTGTACAAAAATGATTGAGGCACTGTTTTTCTTGAACAAACCACTTGGCCAAATAACTAAACCATATAATTTTATCCTTTGATCAGCCCTTTGAGCCGATTAGCCTTTTCTTCTTTTTAGCTCACCACAAATAAAAAAAAAAAAAAAAAAAAAAAAAAAAAAAAACAACTTTGTCTGACCATAGAAGGTGAGGAATACTGGATTTATCATACCATAAGTGTTTCAATAAGTGTGGGGGAGATTATTGTTGTGTTCATCAATATCATGGTTGAAAAAAAAAAAAAAAAAAAACTGAAGCAATAAATTAATAAATAAACTATTATATTGAAAAAAAAAAAAAATAAAAATAAAAAAAAATTGAAGAAGTGATATCTGTTTCTCACACTTGCACTTACAATCAATTCTCAATCCTCACCATTTTCTTTGGTCTAACATTGTATCTCTTCAATATATCATTTCATCTTTCTAATCCCGTTAGAACCAAAATAAAGACCTCTTGATTTGTGCATTGCATGTGTATATAGTAGTAGAGAAGTAGAAGATATGCAAGCCTATGATAGTTCATCTTTCATGGATTGAATTTGAGAGAAACACTTACCAAATCAAACACTTGAGAGATTCAGAGTATATCATGTGAGGTTTTATCTTTCTCAATCTATGTTTTTCAAATTAAAGTTGCCTTTCTAAGTAATTTCAAAAATGTGATGAAATAATGCTTCATGAAATTTTGTGAATTCTTGAGAAATCAACTCAAACTTTGATGTTCTTTCAAAAAAATAAAAAATAAAAATAAAAATAAAAATAAAAAAAAAAAAAAAAAAAAAAAATAGTCACCAATCCTTAACTTAAGTTTGCCCGAGACGTGCAAAAGATAAGTGTGGGGGAATTTGATAAGCATAGATTTCATAAATAATTATCTCTCACTTTTATCTCATTAAGACTTCTTATATGTTCAATTAAGTGGTCTTTGTCATATTTTATGAGTTTGGGTTCATATGAAGTTTAATTGAATTTCTTTGCTTACCCGATTAAAATGACACTATTATAGTATTTTGAGCATAATAGGAGTTGTAGACATCCAAAAATCATGAAATCAGTCTTGAATGAAAGCTTAAAGAAGTGTCCATATTTACAAAGCAAGAGCAGACTCCAAATGGGATGTTTAGAACTCCGAAATTATCTCAAAAGATGAGATAGTGTTGCTGACGTGGAATTTGAACAGTGTGCAAAGATCCGGCCATATCTTGAGATATAGAAGTCATATTGAGATGAAATCAACTTTGTTGGACAGCTAAGATCCAGGGCTACAACTTTTGTTCAGAAGTCAAGCTCTAATTCGGACATGTGAACATCCGAAATTGCGGTGCAAGAAAGTCAAAATTGTTGTGCTCATTGGTGGAAAAAATTCAAAAGTGTTTTGCAATTTCAACAAAGCCCATGTGAAAGGAATAAAAGGGTAGAAAAGTAATTTCCTAGTTGGTGACTTTTTGAAGATGATGCCTCAAAAATCCTCTATAAATAGAAGGGTTTGCAAGAGGAGAGACACACCAATTTTGGAGATCAACTCCAATACCATCTTCTTTCTTTCTTTCTTTCTTCCTTTCTTTCTTGTTAGTTTTGCCTCCTTCATGGAAGGCTTATGTTTTCTTTCTTGTTAGTTTGCCTCCTACATGGAAGGCTTAGTTTTTCTTTATTGTTAGTTGCCTCCTACATGGAAGGCTTAGGATTTATTTCTTGTTAGTTTTGCCTCCTACATGGAAGGCTTAGGATTTATTTGTTGTTAATTTGCCTCTTTCTTTGTTGTTAATTTGCCTCCTTCATGGAAGGCTAGGTTTGTAGTTTCAATTCGAGGATTCAAGCTATTTTCATTTTAACTTTGAGGTCTTGATCTTTATTTACATGCTTATTAAGTGGTTTCTACTCTACTTCACTATATTCTTCAATTTTATTCTTTAATCAAAGTTTGATCGGTTGACGTATTTTGATTAATGCATGATTGATTTATAATTGGTTTTTGATTGGTAAATCACTTTCCAAAAGTTTGAAGAGTAGAAATTAAGTAATTTAATTGAAGGTTTTCATTTTATTACTTACTTCAACTGAATTCTGATTGTGAAATTGGTTTAGATAAAAGATTAAGTGGTTACTAAATCTTGTTGATCATAATCAATTAAATTCTGAGAGGTTTCTCAGTAGAGAATTCAAGGATCATTGTAGGGGTTCCAGATGATCCTAGGTTGATAAACACAATGCATGATTTTAGTGATCAATGATTAGTTAAGAAAATAGCCTCTGAATTCCTTGAGTTGATTATTGTTAAGTCAAATAAATTTCATTCTGTATTTTGCATTTAGAACTTCATATCAAATCTTTACAAATACCCCCTTGTTCTAATTTTCTCCTTATTTGCTTAAGAATCTGAAATGGTCTTTGGGAGATGACCTAGGTTGCACCTTATACTATACCAATAGTTTGGGGGAAATCTGGAAATTATTTTTGCGCGTTTGCGACGAGCGTGTCACTTATGCTTTAAAAGTAAAGCTCTATCCTCCTAAACATCGATCCTTTTAATAATTTTTTCCTAATCTATAAGAAAATATTAAATAAAAAAGTTATATTTAATATCTTAATAATATAAAAATAATATTTTTATATAATAAAAAAACTTTTTAAAAAATTTCTTTTAGTAATAATTCTAAAAGATAATTAATAATAAATTTATATTTTATATAATTTAATATATTTTATATCAATTTATATATTTATAAAAAACATCTATTAAAAAATTTTATTTTTTAAATATGTGTGACGAATTAAAAATTTAAAAGAAAAAAGAATATATATATATATATATATTATTTTTATCTTTTAAATAAATAACAATTTTTATTTTAATAATAATAAAAAATTTATCCATATATAATTCTCTCTTTATATATATAATGTATGAGTAAAAACATTTGATAATTATAAAAATATAAATAATAAATAAAAACTATTTTATTTATTTAAATTAAAATTAAAAAAATACATAACTATGTTCAATAATCATGTGATTATTATTATTTTTAATTTTAGTTATCATGTATATGTATAATCTAAATTTATAATTATTATGTTTCTAAACTAAAAATATTTTTATTAGTTTTAGTGGATTTATGATCATACAAATACGAGGGATTTCAAAATATAAATATTTATGGTTTTATTTTATAATTTTTTTTCAAAGCAAAAAGGTTCGCTTGTTCAACTACCTACAACTTTGTAAAAGTGAACATCCTCATTTTGACGAAGAGCGAATGAGGGGGTGATGCAGAATTTGCATGTCTTTCATCTGCTCAGGGTTTCATCATATATCCTTATTGCTGGTGGGTAGAATGAAAACAAGCTTCTGGTCATTTACATTGAGTTCAACTTGTATTGTTGAATTTAGAATGAGCTCTATATTATTGAAATATATTCCTGTAAGAATATCTTATTAATTGTTTACTACTTTTTAATTTTATTTGAAATTTCAAATTATCTTTTATAATAAAAAATATACTTTAATAATTAATATCAACCTTTAAGTAAATCTTCAATTTTAATTGAAAAAATAAATTAAACCTATGATACCAAATATAAAATTTATCCTTATTTTAAATATGTATTTCACTTTATATCTTACAAATGATGTATTTATTGTAAAATTAAGTAACATTAATTTTGATAAAATTAATATTAAATTATTAAACATAATTATGATGTGTATTTAAATTGAAGTTAGCTAAATATTATATTTTTCGTTGAGGTATATATATGATGCAAATAATTATTCATAATATAAAATAAATGAAATCAAAATTATTTTTATTAAACTTAATTTTATCAAATTATTAAATGAGCGTGACTCATATTGTAGCATGTTTTATAAATTTTTATTTTAAAATATTTGGTCAATACTTATCTTTTGGAATAAATAATATTTTTATATTATTTTAATATATTTATAATATTTATTTTAAATATTAAAAAAATTAAATATTTAAAATATTAAATATTATTTGTATTTAGTATTTTTTAAAATATATATTAAAAAATATCACTCTACATTTTCTAATATATCTAACTTATTCACGCTTATATAATGTATTGATGGTTTTGTATTCAAATGTAAATGTAGGTAAAAATGATTTTGTATTTAATTATTATTATTTTTTCACACACATCCATTTCATTTATACTTAGTTGTAAACGGTTAGATTTATTTTATTTTTTATTTTAAAAATATAAAAAAATCATTATTATTCATTTATTATTGTACTCATTTTCACTTTTTCATGTTTTAAATACTAATGCTCATATTAGTTATTATCTGTCTTGGAAACAACTTTAATATTTATATATCTATTTATTGAATAATCATGTCACCTCTACCTATTACCCACATTTTAGTAATCATAAATATGATCTCTCATGATATGTTTGTTTTGAAATCAATAAAATATGAAGTTATTATAATATTGACATTAAAAATAAAAACTATCCTAAAATATGAAACATAAATAAAAAAATGTTAATTAAAATATAATATATAATTTATTAAATTTTAAAAAATAGTTCATTCTAAATTTTAAAACATTATAATTAAAATTTTTAACTTAATTAAAAAATATTTAAAAACTTTAAATAATAATAATATTATTATATTATTATCAAGATCATATAAAATTAAATATTAAATTAATTAAAATAATATATTTAATAAATTTATAAAAAAATAAAATTTACCAATCTAACTTTTAAATTTAACCTTTTTATATAAATTTAATTTATAAAATTTTATGTAATTTAAAAATGCATTATTTTATCATGTTTATTTGAATATATAATATATTATTTAAAATTTAAAAAATTTATTATTACTAGAATATATGATTAATTAAATTGCATAAAATTGTATATACATTATTATTATTATTATTAAAATTATATTATATAAATTATAGTTAAATTAATAAAATTTATTTTAAATATAGAATTATTAGGCCCATATTGTACACTGTTTATAACATAATATTATTTAATTTTCATTAATAATAATAATAATAATAATAATAATTGTTTCGGAAGATGAATAAATAAGATTTTAAAAAATGTTTGTTATTGTAATAATTTTTAACAGAATTAATAAATAATTTAAAGTATCATGCATCAGTTTTATAATTTTATAAGGTAAAATAAAAAGTTTAAATAAAATTAAAAAATCATAATAAAAATATTTAAAATATTATTATATTTTCTGAAACGTTAAAAATAAAAATATAATATTTAAAATTAATTATTTACTATAATAGTAATTGTTAAGAAAATAAAATATTCTTAAAAGAAAACATTCTTATTATTCATTATGTCTGAAAATTTTGTTCATATAAATTTTTTTTTAAATATAGTTACATATTTAATTTTTAGTGAAGGATAGTGTATATTTTAAAATAAAAGGGATGAGAATGAAATTTAAACATCTCTAAAAAAGGAAGAATAATATACTCTGATTTTTAAGAAAATATTTTGTATCTAAATATTATCTTTTATTCTTAATATTCATATCATGAGAAATTATATTTTCTAAAGTTTACAATTAAATAATATTATAAATATATTTAATATGTTTAAAATATTTATGAGAAGGATATTTAATAAGATTAAATTTTCTTATTTTTATGAAAATATTGCATTCTCATACCATCGTATTTTAGTATAATAGTTAGAAAATTTCTAAAAATATTACTTTCTTACAGATATTTATTAAAAATTTCATATCAAATATAAAAAATTTTAATTTCTTTAATTAAAAGGTTAAAAAAATGTCATACTAAACATCCGTAAGATTATGTTTAAATAAAAAAATTTAAAATTATTAAATTATATATATTTAAATAAAAAATACAAATATTATAAAATTTTATTTAAATAATTTTTATACAAAAATAAAAAAAATTAAATAACATCTATTTAAAGGAAACTAATGTTTCTTTCGTTGTACTTATTTATTTTTAATTATATATCATAATTTTTATCATATTTAATTTTTCTTAAATTTGTTATTATTTTTAAATTTTTTAAATTTTAAAATTCTCCAAAAAAATAAACACAATTAACACGCATTAAATTTTATGCGATACTTCTGAATGGCAAATCTTTTTAGTCAATATGCTTCGTGAACATCTAATACTTTTCGAAATTGTTGAACATCCTCCCTTTGGCAACTGAACAAAAGTAAAGCTTTGAAGATAAAATTTATTGGCAATGGCCTTCGAAACTTGCAATTATTAGCTTCAAATATTGGTTTGCTAATTAATTAACAAATACCTAACTAACCACAGATCAAAGACTCCATTCCATTCATTTTAAAGTTAAACAAAATAATCTGATAAAGTTATTTTTAAAATGATAGATATCATTCAAGTATGTATTAAATTAATTGTACATATGTTTTACATTAAACAAATGTTAAAGTGTAAGAAACTAATTTTGTGTTAGACAAACAAGTTCAAACAATAAAAACATTTCATCCAAATCATTTTACATAGAGTAAGTAGTTTTAGCGTGTGTTTAGATTAACTGCGGAAAATATCTTAATAATTATTTATGTATATTATTTTTAATTATAAAAATATTTTTTTCTAAAAATTTATATAAAAATAAAAATATATATTTTTTTATATATTTTTAAAAAATAAAAACCTTATAGTGTTTTATAAATAAAAAACAAAATGATAAAAAAAGTTAAAACCAAACTGCCCCTTAAACAATTTGGTGAGAATGCACCAATAATTTTGCTTCAAGTTATTAATTAGTAGAATACAAATATAATACTAATAAATATCTTTAAAAATTGATAAAAAAAAACATATTTAATATAATTTATTAATTATTTTAATTTTCTACATATAAATATTAAAATATTTTTATTTTTGTTTGAGTTCATGATTTTTATATTTTTAATATAATAAATGTTTTTTAATTAAATATTTTTTATTCTTTTAAGAAACAAATCAGTGTCTTAACACGTTAATTAGCTAACGTTAATCCAATGGATTACTAAGAATGTCCAGTTCATACAGATCAAGTATACTAAGCTTGGGCAGATATGTTAAGTTTTACGGAAAGAATTTAATGTGGTTAATTTTTAAATTTAATTTACATATTTAACGTGAGATTTTTATTTATTTTAAAACTTAATCGGAATTGATAGCTTTTTTATAAATTTATTTTATAATTATATATTAAATAAATTTTAAGAAATTATTGAATAAGTTAATAAATTTAAATCTTTTTATGCACGTAAACAAATTTTAAATAAATTGGTCTAATAGATTTAAAATACTTTTTAATAATACAAAATTTATATTTTTTAATTATAAATAAAAAATGTTAAATTAAATTAAATTTTTAAATTTGATTTATTTTAAAACTTATAAACATATTTAATAATATCAAAAAATAATAATAAATAGATTTTTTAAAATTTATATAAATAATTAATTAAAAAATTTAAATTTTAAAATTAATAAAATAAAAAATTATAATTTAAAAAAAAAATATATATTAAATATTAAATATAATAAAATATAAAAAATATAATGCACATATGTAATATGCACGTACATATATATAAATTTATATACATATAAAAATTAAAATAAATTATAAAATATTTATTTTGTTTAAATTAAAAGTTAAATTTTTAATAAATTATATAAGTATAGTAATATTATATAAATATAATATATTAAATTAAATATAATAAATATAAATATATAATATATAAAGATAAATTTTTTTTAAATAAAATAAACATATTTTTAATAAATTAAAATTTAATTTATTTATCTATTTTTTTAATAAATTAAAATTTATTTATTTATTAAATAAGTTATGTGAAATTAAATTTTAAACAAATAAAATTGTAAATTTATTGTAGATGATCTAATTTATTTTTATTTATGTAAAATTTTATACAATTAGTTTTTTTAAAATTAATTTTAAATTATTAAATATTTTTAAAAAATATATATAAATTAATTTACATCATATAATTTTTTAATTTATTTTATATTGAAAAATAATAAATAATATAATATTAAAAACAGAAAAAAATTTAACCCTATTTAAAAAAATATTTAACTTTAATTTCACATAAAATTAAATTATAAATTATTGTTAAATGATATTTAATTAATTCCAATCCTGTATATAGTTAAAGTCTATACGTTATTCGTTTTTAATTATTAAATATATTAACATTTTAATTTTTAAAAGAGTTTAAAGGTCATATTTAATATTTTATTTTAATTCTTAATATTAACATGTTAAAAATATCATGATAATTTTTTCATACCAATAAAAATTGAAAATAAGTGTAAATTTAGATTGACTAAAATTATATTTCAATAATTAATAATATATATATAATGTTATTATAACTGATCATGTAAAGTAAATCTTATGTTTGATAAAAGAATAATAAGTATATTTTATTTAGATTGTATAAAATTTTATAGTAAAATTATAAAATGAACATAAAATTATTTATAATAAATTTTCATTTGAAATAATAAATTATTAATGATAAAATAAAAGTTAATTAGAAAATAAGCTGAAAGTTTTTTTTTATAAACTTTAAAATTTTACTTATTAAAAAAAGGTACATTAATAGTATTAATTAACTCTATTTTTAATTTTAAAATAATTACTTATTTATTAATTTTTAAAAATTAATAAAAATTTGAACTAAATAGGTGTGAAACCAACTGAAATAGGAAGGACAAAACTAAAGTTGCTTTGCATATATCAGGTCCATATAGCGGAGCCCCGGAGCCAACCTAGAGAGAGGGATGAAATTTCATCGAAATCGAGGGAGAAGGTAGAAAGAAAAGATTGATAGAAGAAAGAGATTTCATCAAGAACGAGGAGAAAGGAAAGGTGAATAACTATGATGATCCTTTGATCCTTCTAAATATGCCTGCTGCTCTCAGGAATGAACAATCTAATCTCAAACCCTTATCAATCTTTTGCGCCTGCACCTACGTCTTCTTCTCTTTTCCCCTTTTCAACATGCCATAACACTTAATTATGCTAATTATTTTTTTTTTTATTTCTTTATTTTAAGAAATATATTTTTAAATGAGAAAAAAATATAGTAAAAATTATATTTATAATTAAAAATAAAATTTTAACATAAATAAAATATATTAATTATATTTTTTATTGGATAAACAAAAAAAAAATAAAAAATTATAAAAAAATTTTCTATGATTAATACAATAAACAATTTATAATAAAATATATTTTAAAAGTATTTATTATTTCAAAATAGAGTTTTAATATAATTTAAAGAATATATAATAATATTGAGTTAACATTAAGTATAGTTATAATGCTGGTCTACCTTGTGTGTCCCTGTATTTAATGAGAAGTTAATTAGGGAAGGTCCTTGACATCTTTAAATACCTGTGACTGGCGAGTTCCAATCAAACCCACCTTGCTCCCTATGATTTGCTTCCTTCACACTATGAATCCATTTTGAAGGGTTGCTTGTCTTGTCTTCATGCAGGTTTAGCAAAGAGTTGCTTACAGAGTTTATTGGCATTCTGTCCACCTCCACTCTCTTTCCCTCTCTCTCTCTGCTCATCAAAATATATGTGCTGTGGAGGTGGGCATACTGCCAACTGAGCTCTGTTGGCTTCTCTTTGTAAAGCCTTCTTGATATTATTTTCTCAATTCACTGTCTGCATCTTAATTTCTTCACCTCCACCTGTAAAGGGTAAAACAAATACCACAAAATCTTCTTATTGCTCTCTCTATCAATTTTCTGTTTCTATATTTTTTATACGCTAACTGGCTACTGTTGTCATAATGTTTATAGAATAGTTTGTTCTCCGTTTGCTGTTTTCTTCTTCTTCCTCTTCTATATTTTGTATTTTTGCAGGATCCTACCTACCATGTGCTTACAATTTTTGCTTCGGAAATCGAAGATCGATTGAGGAAAAGGTGACCGGCACACCTTAATTTGCTATTCTGTATTAATTAGGGCTTTTGTCTCCTTGCTCAATCTTAAGCTGCTTGTGTTGGTAGATGGAACCTTATTTTGTTCCTTGGTTTCCTTTTTCCGAGTCTCTTCAATCTTTATATGGTCAAGTATTCATTTTTGCCGTTGGATTTTGTGTAGGTTTTTCGTGAGGTGGGATTTGAAATAAAGATTTCCATTTTGATTATGTAATTGAGTTGAAGGTTATATTGTATGTGCATATATATATGTATATATGTGTTTGTGTTGATTTGATGAGAAAGCGGGAAAGAGATGTAAATGTAAATGTAAATGAATATGAATATGAATATGATGAGGTTGATGGTGATGCATAGGTGCCTGGCTGGCTTCCATTTTGACTGAAAAAAACAAGATGGATGGGGTTATTGGAATGGTTTATTTGGCAATAGTATGGCAGCGATCAGGTGAGGTCAGGCAGAGATGGGTGTTAGCATTAAAAATTGATGAGGGTGAGGGTTTGTGGAGTACGCTTCTTCTTTGTTTCTAGGCTCCAGGAGGTCTCTCTGAACGTGAAGCTAGCCTCATGATTGCACATTGACATTAAAACCCTCTTACTCTTATTTCAATACAATACAAAACACACCCTTTCATGGCGCGTGACAATCATTCCAAACTCTTACGTACTCCAATTAATTTCACAGTTTTTCTCTTTAATTACCAGTGATAATGTTTTTTTTGAATAAATAAATAGAAAGAAATAGGGAAATGAAACGGCAGAGTAGCAGCATAAATGCATTAAGTTTGGAGAAGATAATGATGAGTTGGAATGGGGATGGGAAAGGTGTTGTAAATAAGAGACAGCAGGGTGGGTGGCCCCTCAAGCTTCGGAGGTGCGCTGGAGTGTGTTGTATGTATATGTACTATGCATCTCGCTGGAGTGTGTTGTATGTATATGTACTATGCATCTCACAAGCAGCTAACGGCAAATGCATTTTGAATTTGGTTCAAGTGTGTACGATTTCACACTGTGCTAAGAATTTTCCTTAATTAAGGGGACCATTTCATTATTATACCATGGACCTCTCCTTCACACTCTTCGGGGAGGGCTTGTCCTTAGTTACAAATATACATCTCAACTTTTATTTCCTTCCTTACTCAACAAAACATCTATGGTGCTATATGGACTCCTTGGACACACGCAGTATCTACTGCTCATAATCTAATACGTTGGACCAAGGTCTCTCACTTCAGGAAAATGGTGAAAGCTGCTTAAAATAAGAATGAATTATCTCGTTAAACTGTAAAAAGTCGCCATCTTGTTCCCTTCCTCTGATATTATTATTAGGAGTCATGGCCAGAGGATGCGGGGTTTGGAGGCAATGATGAATCATCAACACTACAACACCTTGGTTAAACAACCTTGAATCATCAACACTACAACACCTTGGTTAAACAACCTTTTCCACAAACTTAGAAGCTTTGAAATGATCGTAGGAGACGCATGTAAGGAATAAATGCATGCTTTCTTGATAAAATGATGTTAAAATAATATTCCTTTTTAAGATCATGTTATCATACATGTCCTAAGTCGCCTTCTTAATTTCAAGGTTAAAGAGCCTCATTAGAAGTGAGCAAATGAAGAAGACATGATGGCAGTTGCACCGCTGAAAATGGCGCTTCTTCCTCTTTAAAGAAAAAATTGAGAAATAAAAAAGAAAGAATTTTAGCTTATGAGATAGAGATAAGTGGAAAGGATAACTTTTTTACTTATCTGATTTTTTGAAAGTAATATAGCTAAAATCATCTATATCTTTTCATAAACATTATATTTTTTTTCATAATATACGTTAAATTCAGCTGTTTAATAAAATATTCAATATTTTTCAAGTTTTATAAATTTTATCTATATAATTAAAATTTATTTAATGATCGAATGAATAAAAAATTAATATTTAAAAGTTGGAGTAGTTTATCTTGAAAATTGAGAATTTGATCTTTATCGTATTTTAAGTTGTAAAAAGAAATAGACTAAAATTTTAATAAGAATTGTTTTTAATCTATACATATAATCTTTTATGAATATCAAGCGTTTATTTGTTATATGTTTTTAAAATAGATTTTCCTTTTGTATAATTAAAAATACGTGTGAATTATTAAAGTTTTTGAAAATTATTTTAAAAGATAAAATTCAGTTTTAAGAATTAAAAAATTAAACAGATTTAAACTATTTTAGTCTTTTTAAATTTTTTGTTATTTATGTTTTTCATATATTATATTGACTTTTCACTTTTATTTATTATTTTTTCAAAATAATTTCTGCAAGATATTTTATAAAATAATTTTTAAAAACTAAAATGCAAAAGAAAATTAAACATCTCTTGTTTGATACTTTATCTAATGGCTATAGTTTAATATATGATATGTATTTTAAAATAATAAATATTTATAAAATTATATATCTAAAAATTATTAATATTTTTAAATTTGCTATTAAATAATTGTATTAATATATTATTTAAATATTGGTAAAATTTAATGTTTATAAAAATTATTAAATGAATAATTTTGACTACATCTATTTCAAAAATAACTTGATTCGCACCATATATATAGCACATTCTTTTATCCGTAAGATATAAAACATGTTTGAAATAGTTTCTTTAAGAGAAATAAACGTTTATTCTTTTGAAAAATCGTATATGTTAGAAAACAAGTTAATAGTTATTTAAAATAAGAGATTAATTAAAATATATAATATAAATTTTTTTCCATTGTTATTCAACTATAGATTATTTTACGGTTTAAAAAGTTAATTTTAAGAAAATGTGAAAATAATTATTTACTTTTAGAATTGTGTAAAATAGACTAATTTGTGATTGATTACAGTTACAAAATAATAAGAAGAAATGCTTTTATTTAAACTATTTTAGTCTTTTTAAATTTTTTGTTATTTATGTTTTTCATATATTATATTGACTTTTCACTTTTATTTATTATTTTTTCAAAATAATTTCTGCAAGATATTTTATAAAATAATTTTTAAAAACTAAAATGCAAAAGAAAATTAAACATCTCTTGTTTGATACTTTATCTAATGGCTATAGTTTAATATATGATATGTATTTTAAAATAATAAATATTTATAAAATTATATATCTAAAAATTATTAATATTTTTAAATTTGCTATTAAATAATTGTATTAATATATTATTTAAATATTGGTAAAATTTAATGTTTATAAAAATTATTAAATGAATAATTTTGACTACATCTATTTCAAAAATAACTTGATTCGCACCATATATATAGCACATTCTTTTATCCGTAAGATATAAAACATGTTTGAAATAGTTTCTTTAAGAGAAATAAACGTTTATTCTTTTGAAAAATCGTATATGTTAGAAAACAAGTTAATAGTTATTTAAAATAAGAGATTAATTAAAATATATAATATAAATTTTTTTCCATTGTTATTTAACTATAGATTATTTTACGGTTTAAAAAGTTAATTTTAAGAAAATGTGAAAATAATTATTTACTTTTAGAATTGTGTAAAATAGACTAATTTGTGATTGATTACAGTTACAGAATAAGAAGAAATGCTTTTTACTTGAAATGTTATTTTTAACTTGATTATATATATATATATATATATATATATATATATATATATCCTCCTGAAAAAAAAAAGTTGAAAAGATAAATAATAATAATAATAATAATAAATAAATAAATAAATACGTGAAGATATCAAATGTCACTCACACAGGACCCCTGTGATACAATCTAATACAAAAAATAAAGACAAACTAATCCATGAGTAACAAAAGTGAAGAATAATAGAGATTGGAAATGGTAGCCAAATATCAAGAAACAGTTCGGAAAAATAAATCCTAACTCTACCAATCAATAACAAAAGCGTAAACTTACTTGGGGATGAGAAGCAACCCACGACAATGACCGGAGATTGACGGTGGCCGGTACTCTATTTTGATCTCTAAAGAAAGAGATAAAATTAAGCAACTGAAAAGAGACATGAATGGCGTGCTGGTAGTCTCATATTTAGAGACAACATTTGTCAATTTTTTAGCTTTGGAAAGGAAAATTTTGTCCAAACAATGAGCTCCATGTTTTCACCTTATGAGTTATGATTTTCTCTCTTCTACTGTATCCTCTCTTCTTGAGAAGCTAATCAAAACTAAAATACGAGATATATGTATTATTATCTACATAGGTTTTAATTTTAATCATATAAAAATAAAATAAAAAAAATAAGACATCTAAAAATGAGAAATGAGACATGAAAATAAATTACATGAATCAACTATTAATTTGGCATAGCATGCCATAATTTAATTTTATAAAGTTCAATTTTGTAAATAAAGAAAGTTTTTTATATTAACGACAGTATAAGTTGGTTGAAACTAATTAAATTTAAGGTAGTATCTTAAAAAATAACATAATATGGGATTCTTTAAGAAAAATTCTTGTAATCCATTGATAGAAAGTATATTAAGAGGAATTTTTACTCTTGAGAGTTCTAAAATTTAACATTATATATAAAAGTTGATTAATAATTACAAAGTTACTTATCTTTTATATAAAAAATTTAATTCTATATATATATATATATATATATATATATATATATATTAAAATTGAGGGGACCATGGCCCACCCTTGGCCCTTAATTAAATTTGTTCTAGTTTTTCTGGATACATAGTATAAAACATTAAATAAATTTATTAAATGTTTTAAATTATTTGAAAAATAAGTAATAAATGAGTTTTAAATTTTTGTTATAATAATTTTTTATTTATTTTCCTTTACCCATGAACATATAATAAAGAAATATTTTTATTGATTTTTCTTAAGATAATAATTAAGAAATAAAAAACAGAAGAAAATTATTAAAAAAATATTTCATAAAAAAGTTTTATTGATTAATCCTTTAACTATTATCTTTAACAAAACCGTATTTTAAATGAGTTAAACTCTGATTTAGATATCCTAAGATATTCCTTTTGAACATTGAAAAGGGTAATAATGATAATGCATTGCTATAAGGCACACAAGATCATTATCCACATTTGCCAGTCACAGGATGCATAATTGCTTCTGCATTAATGGGATGGATGGAGCATATGCGAATTCTTGTCTTGATTTAATCATTACTCTTTTGTCATGGGAACCCTTTGTGGGAACTAGGAACACAAAAGGCAAATCATATTATCAGATTCCCACCATCATCATTATTAAGAGTTATTGGTTTTTGTTAATTATTGTATATCATATTCTCTGCCAATAATTTTTTTAATTTTGAAAATATTCGAATTTACTATATAAAATAGTTACAATGTGTAAAGAAGTCTTATTTGTTTATTAGGATTTTTTCCTTTTAAAATGAAATATAAACTTTAAAGAATTACTAGCAAATAATCCATTTTTTATAAGGATTAATAAAATTTAAAATGTAAAAGTATCAATTTTAAAATATTAAAAGAAAATTTATTTCATTGATAACATACAAATATAAATGTTTAAAAATTTATATTTTGAAGATTTTCAAAAATTGGAGTAATTAATGAAATGTTGTGTTGATGATAATTTGTAAAATATTTTATTATATTTAATTTTGATTAAAAAACTAAACAGCAATAAAAAAACTCATTTGATTGAATAATTACTCAAGGAAAAAATTACTTTTATTTGCTAAAAAAAAATCTCGCAATAGATATTATAGAACGACAAATATATGCAACTGTATATATTTATTTGCAATATAAAAATTATTATGTAAGATGGTATTTGTAATTTAGCCAATTATAGTTGAAGAACATATTTATATGTTAATATAAATTTTTATCATTAAAATGTTACACGTTATTTAATATTTTTTATTTAGATAAAAATTCATCCTTATAAATATTCATAAAAATATTATTCAATTTTTTATGTATTTAATTAATAAAATAACATAAATTTATGAATAAAATATTTGTATTGTTATAAGTTGAAAAATGTTAGATATTTTAGTTTTATAAAAAATTTGATTATTTTAATAATAGTAATTAATGAATAAAAGTTATAAATTAATATTTATTCAATTAAAATTAAAATTTTTTATTTATAAGAGAAAAAATCATTCACCTATAAATTTTACTGAAATTATAAAATAATTATTAGATTTGCTATATTTTTAAGTTGAATTTTAGTATGAAGTATGAACATGGAGCACATATTATGATATAATCGTTTTACAATATATATATATATATATATATATATATATATATATATATATATATATAATATGTGGTTATTATCATAATATAAAAACATATATGAAATATAAAAATAAAATTATAGATAAGATTATAAAATTTTAATAATTTGTAGTCTATTAAATATTTATATTATATATAAAGTTTATCTTATAAACATTTATAATATTAAATATTTTTCATATTGACAAATATAAAAATATTTTTATATAATTTCATAGAATATCCATTTTAGTATCATTTTAAAGACTTATTTGATATCATAATTTTATATATCCAGATTGATATTAAAAAATGTTTATTAAATAATAAATTAATAAAATAAACTATGTATTATAATATAATGTATTATCAATAATAAAATTATCAAATATTATTATTAATGCATTCTAAATTATTGCTATTATAAAAAATATATATACAATTATAAACCCTTTCATGAGTATAAATTTTAATTATGCGGATAAAAAATCATCCATTTTTAATATATTTTTTTATTCTTTGTATATTTTTCTTTAGAATAAGAAATCTATCTAAATATAGTCCCACTGAAGTAGTGATGACATGTGTTCAGATGCTGATCCAATTTTTACAAGTAACATAAATGGTGTTGGTCTAAGTGTTTGTACTGTGCAAAATCAACAGCCCATGAGGCCCAGATTACTTCAAGCAAGATGGGCTACCCTTGTGGGCTGTACTTTGTAACGCATTTTCACCAAAAAAAAAATAAAGAAAGAAGAAAAGGTAGTTTGTAATGCTTCTGTTGGAAATATTCTTATTTTTTTCGACCAAAAACAAAGAAATATCTTTTTTCAGGCAATGAAAAGCATGATGACTGATGAGAAAATTATATATATGTATATATTTATGATTTGACTATCCATAATCTTTTCAAAAATATAAAAATTAATAAAATAGATTCTATTTTATTTAATAAAATATTTTTTACAGACATGGTAAGAATTTTAAATTCTGCGAATATGGTTAAGAAATATAATTATTTACTCACTATGTCATATTTTGTTGATATGAGAAAATTATATCAAGGCTTAAATTATCGGCAACAAACATATAAATAAAATCTCTAAAGCGTTTAAATAATGTTTTTAACGATAGTAATTCGAAAAAAAAAGATTGATAAAAATGAGGAATCATCTTCTTAATATTTGAAGTTAAGAAACAGATGGTGCAATCATTGGGTTTTTATCAATCCATTGTGGATTTACCTCCATAAGTTATCTCCTAAGTTTTACCTTTTAATATTGGTATAACTTCTGTTCTAACGGATGAACTTCAGGGAATCCTTTCTGCTCTAAATTGCTCGGGATAAAGGATATAATTTTCTGGGTTAAAAAGTAACTCAAAATCTGCTATTCAGTTGGTTCAAGATGTTCCTGTTGATATTCCTTATTTTGAAAACATGTTTTACAGAATAAGGAGCTTAGATCAAGAAATTAGTCTCTAGTTTCTCATTCTCTTTTAAAATGAAACTAACTCCTCTCATTTAATTCATTTGGGGCTTCATCTTTTTGGTCTGCTTTCTTCTACTTTTTCTACTCTTCCGGGGGAAATTGTGCTGGTAATATACTTTTTAAAATTTATCTATTTTTTAAAATTAAAATATTTGTTTGATAAATTTTAAAATTATTTTTTTTGAAAAATAAACTGATTACAAAAATATATTAAGAATATGTTATTAACATTTTTCTTATCATAAAATAGTAGAAATTTCTTTTCCTTTTAGGATTCCTTTATATAGTTTTCGGACTTAATTCCTATTTTTTTAAAGGTCATCCTTACTCCTCATTAAATTGTAAATTTAATTTTGATAGAATATTAAAGTAATACTGTTTTAATAATTTCACATTATGTTTACAATAAATAATGAATATTTATATTATATTAAAATTCTTCCACTAACATACCACATATCATTTTCTCCTAATTACAAACCTCTCATGCCATTTTCTCCTCATTTTAATTTTTTAAATTTTTGTAAAATTTATTATTTTATTTATTTCATTTAAATATTACTTGATCTTTAATATTTTAATTTTTTAATCTTTTTAAACCTATCTTTTAATATTTTTATAGTTATCTTTTAAAAAATTAAATAGAAAAATATAATACCTATTTAATTTTTTACTTGATTAAAATTATTCTTATAAGTTTAATAATATTAAAATATTTTTATTTGATTTTATGTATTCACTTAATAAATTGACATGATTTTATGAATAACAAATTTGTATTGTTATAAGCTGGAAAATATTAGATATTTCAACTTGATAAAAATTTAATTTTAATAATAATTAATGAATAGAAAAAAATATTATTATAAATATTTTTTATTTAATTAAAAATTAAAAAATTAATAGAAAATATTAAAAGAAAAACATTTACCCACAAACTCTTTTAATTTTATTTACAGAACAATGGAATTATGAAAAAAAAAATAGATTTGAGATTTTATAAATGAGTTTCAGTGTTTTTGAATTAATTATTTTGTAAATTTATGTAATGTATTTTATTTTGTTAATTAATTATTATATACATTTATTTATTTCTATAACATGGAAGAAAAATATTATATATATATATATATAATTTTATAAATTAAATTTTAATATTATAAATTTTGTATAGTCCTTTAAATGTTTATAGTATATATTACTTTATGTTCTAAAATTTATGATATTAAATTCTTTTAAATTTTAAGATGTAAAAAATCATTCTTTTAATTCTATATTTAATAAAATAACAATTTAAGTATCATTTAAGAACCTTATTTGATATTATAATTTTATAATAATTAAATTAGTATTAAATAACTTTTTAAATACTAAGTACGTATTTTAATTTTTAATAGGTTTATAAAAAATTATTATAATATTATTGTTAATGTATTCAAAATCATTAATATTTTAAAAAATATAAATTTATAAATTATCCAGATAAAATCTAATTTATATCTAATATAACAAAATATGTTAGATAGTACGATAAATTTATAATTGAATGACAATTTATCAGAAACTAGAAAGTGCTATCCACTGTCTTTAAAATCCTAGTTAAGTAACCAATAATAGATTTTTTCATAAATGACAGTTAGCAGGGACCTCTTTATCATAATTTTAAATATAGATGTTCATAATTTTGAATAGAAGTATTATTTATTATTCCTTAATTAATATTTTAAAATATCTGTTATATATGTGGATACAATTGGGTAATCCATAGTCCGCATCTAATTCCTATAAGGCTACAAATGACAACATTTAGCACCTAGTTGCGATTGACTTGGATGCGATAGGCTGTGATTCTGTATAAACATTCGTTTAATTTAAAAATGTATTATAATTTAATCTTATTAAAATTTAATATTAGTACAGAATTATTATTTATTTATTTTAAGCGTTCTATCAACAAGTATTTCAATATATGTTATTTATGAAGTTAATAAATAATAAATTATTAAAAATTATGGTAAGGTTATATAAATAGTATTGTTGTTATTTTTTTAATAGTGTTTTAAGGACATTTTCTTTGGACAACCTTGATATTTGTTAGAATTTTTTATTTAAAAAATAAAGAATAGGATCAACTACAAACTTACAAGTTACAACATGTTTCAAATTAGAATTACAATCATTAAATTTTTTAACAATCCAATGATTAATCACAAAATATTATTTTAATGATCATATACACGAATTTTTAAATATTTATAAATATATTATTTAATAATAAAATTATTTATATTTTAAATAATATATTACATATTAAAATAAACTAGATTATTAAATAATAACTAATTTTATTTTCATAAAATTTATAAATTTAACTTATTTCATTACGATTTTTAATGTAATGATAAATTTTGTTATATTTTTCTACGTTTCTACTAACCTTTTTACTATCTTGAAAAGTAATATATTTATTATCTTAAAAATATAAAATTATTTAATATTTTTTGTTTAATATGTAGGAAGATTCAATTAAGAATTTGTAAAAATTATGTTTTAAGTATATTTTTTATTTCTCTATCTATAGGTAATTTTGATCCTCAATTTTTTTTTATCAATTTTGATTTCTTTGTTTTCAACATATAATAAATTTAGTCCTTCATCAATTTTTTATAATCTAAAATTTATAATTTTTATTTTATACTCACAGTTTTTATAAACTAAATTAATTAAATTATCTTTTATTCAAAATTTACCAGAAATAGAAAAAAGTTCAAACTCATTTATCTTCAAACCTTAAATATCACATGTCTTAAAAGTCCTAAATTTTTACCTCTAACAGTTTTGGACGAAAAATAATAAATTGAACATTTTAATTTAAAAAATAATAGAATATTTTTTAAAATTTTAAAATAAAATAAAAACTAAAACTGCGCATTAGTCAAATCAAAATATCAAAACCACAATTAAAATAAATTATAAAAATTACAAGTTTATTAAGTGAAGAACTTCTATTATATAGTTTTTGAATCCACACTTTGGAGAGTGTGACTATATATGAAGATAAAAGTTAAAATTGTGTATAAATCAAATTAAAAGACCAAAACCACAATTAAAATAAATTATAAAAATTACAAATTTATTAAATCAACTTCTATTATACATTTTTTGAATCCGTGCTTTAGAGAGTGTGACTATGTATGAAGCTATTTTTATTCTTAGATCATTACTCAATATTTTAAAATAAAATCTATTCTCTCTCCTCATTACTTTTCAATATATTTCTCATTTTATATAACCAAAAGTGAGATACAATTTCTTTATGTATTATTTATCACTTCCAACATTTTACTCATAATCAAATTCCATTCAAATTTGTTAAATACTTACATACTATTCAAAATAATTTTATATGAATACTTTCTCAAATTTGTCAAAATCAATATTACAGGAATAAGATTCTAAAATTTTCAATGAAATACGTTTTCAAAGTTGCTAATCAAATAAAAGAATGTTTTTAAGTTTAACTGTCTCAAATTTATATAAAATCTTTATATAGATACATATTTGTTTTTAATTTACTAGATTTAATTGGTTCGAGTTGTAATTCCTAAATTTTAAATTTTTAATCCATAAATTTATGTATGTATAATTTAAAATAGTGTTTTTTAGATTTTTTTTTCACAGTTTTAAATTATTCTTTCTCTTTCTTTCTCTATATTTTAAAAAAATGTTTTAAAATGTTTTTTTTGTTTTTATTATTTACAGGGAGTCTGGTCTGTTTAAAAATTTTGAGGTTTGAATTTGGTTCTGTTATCTGTTAAAGGTTTTTTTTTTTCTATCAAGATCTGATATGATTTAAAGTCTATAAGATCTGCAAGTATGTTTAAAAGTCTATATTAAAAAAAATCAATAAATAAATTTAAAGCTTATATAAATAAATAATTAAAAAAGCTTACAAATTTAAAACTTACAAGATAAAAAGATCGTTAAATAGACCTAAAATATATATTAATATATATTAATATATATATATATATTAATATTATGTAAATAAAATATAAAATAAATATTATATAAGTATAATATATTAAAATAAATATAAATATATAATATATAAATATAAATAGGTTCCTAAATAAGTTTTTTATAACTCTAGGTCTGGTTTGTTCATCTAATTTAATAAGTTTCAACCTATCTATTTATTAAACGAGTTGAAGTTAACTAAGTTTTAAACAAATAAAATCTGTTTACATTAGAGTATTTTTTTTTATATATATTTTCACCGTTTAAAGTTGACTATAATTTTTTTTACAATTGTTTTGATTGTTGTTTATTATCAAGAATATATTTATTATAATATCGAGTATATTTTAATTTTTTTATTATAACATGTTATTATAAATATAAAATATTATATTGTGAGTTAATTAAAAAATAATTTATAGATCAATTTAAAAAATTAAACTTATATTTCATTATATCAAATAAATTTAATATATTTTACATCATGTAATCGTCACTTTATACATAAATTTTAAAATATGGAGATATTCTTATATAATTTAATAAATCAAAATATAAATTTTGTATATATTTATGTCATCATCTAAGATAAATAAGTATTTTTTATTTTCTTTAAATACAAATTTTAAAAAAATATCTATATTTACCATTCTATCATTTAAGTAAAAACATTCCATTATAATCTCTACTTATTATTTGCAGTTTTTTTCTTTGAAGAATCATTGATCGTAATTTTTTAATTCATTTCGTTGTGATATTAGTAAAATTAACAATTAACTATTTATATTCTTCATTAATTTAATAAAATTAACATTCAATCAATCGTTTTTATATACACGTAATGAAATTAACATTTAACCAATCATTTATTTATAAATTTTTTAATAATTATGACCAATCATTTTATATATATTTCTCCATCACTATCTATTTATTTATTAAAAATTTTAAAATAATGTTAATAGCATTGATATTATTCTCTCAGATATCTTAATTTTAGTATAATATATTTATTAAAAAAATGTGTTGCAAGTAACGAATCAATGTCTAATCAAACATTTTAATATATATTTTAATAATTATTTATTCATACTAAAATTTAAAAATATTAGGTCAATATTCTTTGCATGGGTAAATATTACATATATTTAATTAAGAAAATTAGTAAATCAGTTTTGTTTAAAATAAAAAGAAAAAGAGAAAGATAAGCAGGAGACGGAATTTTCTGTGGGCTATAAAAACATTTGAGAAATCAGTTTTTTGCAAAATCAAAATTTCAATATTTTTTTAAAAAATGAAACTTGATAAGATTTTTTTTTCGGTCACAGCTAATTTTTCTTATAATGTTAAAAATTAGATTATTTTAAAAATTAAAATTATAAAAGTGGTGTAAAAGGAAAACCATTATTGATGTAGGAAAGGCTGTAAGTTGATCGTATTCCTAAAAGCAATGTGAATTAAGGAAGAAAAGTGTATTATTAAAAGAAGTGAATAATAGGGTAAGTGCTCTTTCCTTGGGGATGGAGAAGATGTATGGTTAAAAATGGCGACATGGAGTGTGACACATTATCCGAGGTGGAACGGAGAATGAATGGGAAGAGAGAGCTATAAAAGTGGGATATCGTAACAATGTTGTCATATGGTCGCCACATTCTAAGTCACCCAAATCTCGCTTTCCATCCTATTTATTTGACTTCCATAGCCTTATTCCAATCTCATTCTCCTTTTTTTCCAATTCGTAGCATTAACATTAACACAAATTCCAATTCAATGGGTTCTCTCTCTGCCTTCCACCAACCTCTTCAATATCCCACTGCTCGCAGAGATGACTCCGTCGTTGACCACTTCCACGGCGTCAACATTCCCGATCCTTACCGATGGTACTACAACGCCTTCGCACCTTTTTTAACTATCTTTACCGTTATCGTTACCGTTACCATTGAGCAAGCATGTTTGGTTTTGATAGGCTTGAAAATCCGGATGCTGATGAAGTGAAAGAGTTCGTGCAGAAACAGGTTGCGCTTACGGATTCGGTGCTGAAGGAATGCGAGTGTAAGGGAAGACTCTCGGAAACAATAACGAAGCTATTTGATCATCCTCGCTATAACGCTCCTTTCAGGCGAGCCAACAAGTGCTTCTACTTCCATAACACAGGCCTTCAGCCACAGAGCGTGCTTTATATGCAGGACTCTTTGGACGCTGAAGCCGAAGTTTTGCTCGATCCCAATGCCCTTAGTGAAGATGGCACCGTCTCACTCAACACGCTGTCTGTGAGCAAAGATGCTAAGTTCTTGGCCTATGGACTTAGCTCCAGCGGTAGCGATTGGGTCACAATACAGTTGATGCGTATTCATGACAAGAATGTTGAGCCTGATACTTTATCTTGGGTCAGTGTCACTTTACTATCATATTCAGATTATGAATCAATGAATGAATGAATGTATGTATGTTTGTTTGTTTTAACAATCAAATTTCCGCATTCAAATCAAAGTAACTCTAATGCTATGGTTCAGGTCAAGTTTTCCTCTATTAGTTGGACGCATGATGGCAAAGGTTTCTTTTACAGCCGCTATCCAGCACCCACGTATGGCATCTCCTATTCTGATGTTCTTTCCAGGGTTTCACATTTCAAATTGTTTTTTTCTGCTTTGCATCTGCAGATATTGTAAATGACATAATCGCAGTGATGATGGTTGGATTAGTTTCATGTTTCCTTATTTGAAATTTTGAGTCGATTATTGCTAAATTTGTAATGTAGGGATGGAGAAGAAGTAGATGCTGGAACCGAGACAAATTCAAACCTTCATCATGAGCTCTATTATCATTTTTTGGGTACTGATCAATCACAAGATATTCTGTGCTGGAGGGATGCTGAGAACCCTAAATATATGTTTGGGGCAAGTGTTACTGAAGACGGGAAGGTACCCTTTTGTCATTGTTTTATGTAATATTATCTATATATTCTTTGTACATTAGATAAATTGTGATACCAATGTAATGTTGCTGTTCTTTTCAAGACTACACTGATTGCAATATCATCAATGCTCTGTTGTTTAGGCCTTCCCATGCATTTTGTTTTACAAAGCATCCATTTCTCCCCTCCTATTTTAGCATTTGAAATGAGTTTTGCTTTATAAACCTGTTTTACTTATCATAATTTCCATTTTTGCTTGATTTTAGGGGCCAGGTTGTTATAATAATTTCGTATCATGTTGCTCTGTTAATTTTTTTCCTGGCTAGATAATAATGGTTTTTTTAGTTATATCTTAACATGAAAGACCTGGCTCTTTAAACTTTGCAATATTGTCGGAAAGAGGATTAAGCAACTCATGGTTATGTAGTTTATTTGGGTATCTTCTATGTCAATGAGAAAATATATTCATTAATAGCATTAAAGGGGATTCAAATCCAGAATTTACTATATGTCCTTTTTCTTTCTTGCAAATTATACTTGATCACATATTTGTTGGAACTATGGTTAAATTCATAGCATTGCAACTCGGACATGGTAGCAGGTTAGACATAATTTGATTTTACTTTGTCAATTGGTATTATTGAGACCAAAGCATGCAAATAATTTTAAGTACATGGTTTCAGATTCCCTAAAATGTTGACTGTTTTTGTTGCTTGTGCAGTATGTTCTTCTTTATATTGAAGAAGGGTGTGATCCAGTAAACAAACTTTACTACTGTAGCCTATCAGAACTTCCCAATGGACTGGAGGGTTTTCAGAATGAAAATTCCCTCCTCCCATTTGTCAAGCTTATTGATACATTTGATGCACAATATCGAACCATTGCAAATGATGACACTGTGTTTACATTTTTAACTAATAAAGATGCTCCAAAATATAAGCTAGTCAGAGTAGATTTGAAAGAACCAAATGCTTGGACTGATGTTATCCAAGAATCTGATAAGGATGTACTTGAGTCAGCATGTGCTGTAAATGGTAACCAACTGATTCTGAGCTACTTGAGTGATGTAAAATATGTTCTGCAAGTAAGAGACTTGGAAACAGGCTCCTTGCATCATCAATTACCAATTGAGATTGGCACAGTGGATGAAATTTCTGCACGGCGTGAAGATAGCTTAGTTTTTATTGGCTTTACAAGTTTTTTGACTCCTGGTATCATATATCAGTGCGACCTGGGAACACAAAATCCTGATATGAAGATATTTCGTGAGATTGTTGTACCTGGGTTTGATCGCTCTGAGTTTCATGCCAATCAGGTAAAAAAAATTACTGATACTGATAAGTTGTTTTCTTATTTTAAATTTCACATTATCAGTTTGGCTCTTTCAAATTTTATTCCTCATATGGCTATTGCTGCCTCTTAGAAGTTGTGTTGCTGTTATATCTGTTCTTTTCCTTGATGTAACCTATACATTTCAGGTTTTTGTGCCTAGTAAAGATGGTACCAAGATTCCAATGTTCGTTGTTGCCAAGAAGGATATTGTTTTGGATGGTTCACACCCTTGTCTGTTATATGGATATGGTGGTTTTAACATCAGTCTTACACCATATTTTAGTGTCAGTCGAATTGTACTCACAAGACATTTAGGTGTGGTTTTCTGCATTGCAAATATTCGTGGTGGTGGAGAATATGGGGAGGAATGGCATAAAGCAGGCTCCCTTGCAAATAAGCAAAACTGCTTTGATGACTTCATATCAGCCGCTGAATACCTTGTATCTTCTGGTTATACCCAACCTAGAAAGTTATGTATCGAAGGTGGAAGCAACGGTGGACTTCTTGTTGGTGCTTGCATAAATCAGGTATAATTCATTTGCTACTCATTTGGGAGTTGAACATGGGGATCTTTGAGTGGTGCTTTTCATGTCTCCTCCTCTGTAATGTGCTCTTTTATTGAGTTTGTCACATTTATGATCTCCCTCCCCATTTTTGAACAGAGACCGGATCTTTTTGGTTGTGCACTGGCTCATGTTGGTGTTATGGACATGCTACGTTTCCACAAGTTTACCATAGGTTTGTTTCAACTGTTTTCTCTACTAAATTGTTATTATCTTATAGTGTGCCATATAATGATTTAGTTTTGTTATTTCAGGTCATGCTTGGACCTCTGATTATGGTTGTTCAGATGAGGAGGAAGAATTTCAATGGCTAATCAGGTGAGTATGGTTAAACCTATCATGTAATATTAAGGATGAGTTTTTGTATACTTTAGAAATGCATATACAAACTTTCTGCAATTATTTTATTTATTTTAGTGATGAGTTGTTAACAAGTGCCAGTCAGTAATGGTGCTCTGGGAATATTGATAATGATGGAATGAGCATGTTTTGGACAATTATAACAGATTGATAGTTTGGCAGGCTGCTTTCAGTGAAAGGGTAGTGTGTGTGTGACGTGGGTTATGGATAGATTCCTCTTATTTTAGGTACATAGTGGATTGATGAATAGGTAAATATTTGTACTCAACCCATCTCAGACAAATTCATTCCATCTTAAATACCCTTCGGACAAACACTTTGGACGGCCATATGATATCATCACCAGTCACCACTTTAATCCTTGATTATTATTTTCAATCAATGCTTTTGTTTCGCTATAGCTAAGAAGCTACACTTGCATTTCCTGATATGAGAGGAACTTTTGATTGTACCAAAGTGTTAGTTCCGTTAGACCAAAGTTATTCCTAATTTCCTCTTGTGTAGGACTGCAGAGCTTCCTCTCCCCTTTGTCTTTTGGCTAAATAATCAATAAGGCAACAAAGGATAAGCGAGTAAATAATTATCCAAGAAAAGACAACTAACCCTTAATAACAAGTGATTTGGTCATTTGTGCTTATGCACCTTCCATTATCATTGGCCATGTGATCGGGTAGCCTTGGTCAGTAACTTGTTAGCTAAATGAACCTCTTTTATGATTTCTTCCTGAAATCGTATGTTGTTTTATTTCCTTTTCTAAGTGCTATGACAATTCAGCAAGGTGATTGCTTGGTATAGTTTTAACTTCAATATGATTCCACCAGCATTCTCATTTTCATTGAGAATTCTCATTCCAGGAATATAATTAGATTTCCTTCCATTAACTTGTAGTTTCTTCCAGGTTTATAATTGAGAATTCTCATTCTAACTTTAATTTGGATTTTTTTCCTTCTAGATTTATGTGGATAAAAAAGTGTTAATACGATTTAGGGATTATTTGTTTATGTGATATGATGTTTAAATATGCTGTTTAGGTACTCACCATTGCATAATGTCCGGAGACCTTGGGAAAAGCATCCTGATCAATCAATTCAGTACCCATCAACAATGCTGTTGACAGCTGATCATGATGATCGTGTTGTGCCATTGCATTCGTTGAAGCTATTGGCGGTTAGTCTGCTTCTCATAATCAAAGTGTTGATTGGAGAAACTTTCACCTTCAATTTAATAAAATTATTTGCAAACTACGAAACAAGTTGTTAATTACAAACTAAAACTGTTTGCATGGTGATGATTTTGGGTGCAGTTGTTATTTTCTTTTCCTCTGTTTTTAACAAGCATTTCAAATATTTTGCAGACCATGCAGTATGTCCTGGTTACTAGCCTTGATAATAGTCCTCAGACGAATCCTATAATTGGTCGCATTGAATGCAAGGCTGGACATGGAGCCGGGCGTCCAACTCAGAAAATGGTAATATATTAGGATATAGTTTTTATTTTTTATTTGTTTGCTTCCCTTCTGTATTGTTTTATGATCTAAGTTAAATAAATTGTTGAGTGCAGATTGACGAAGCTGCTGAACGGTACGGTTTCATGGCCAAAATGTTAGACGCCCATTGGATTGAATAGATTAGAGCCTACTCAAACACAGTATAAAGGAAAGGGAGAGGGGAATTTTTTCTGAAAGGAAGGGGTTAATTCCTGTCCTCCTTTTCCACCCATGACAAGAAAGGAACTGCATTTGGTGGCCAAGAGGGCATGTTACTTATAGATTTATGTTATTTGGGGAGGCCAACGTACATTAGGTGTCACACTACCATAGAAAATTAGAACACCGTTGTGTTAATGTGAATTTCTCTTTGATTTAAAGTTAAAAATGATTGATTTTGTTGAGATTAGTTTTAAACATTTGAATATGATTGGAATGCAAATATGTTAATAAATTTGAACAATAAATTTTTATTTGTACATGGTTTTATTAAATAGTGTGAATTAATTTTGCAACTGTAAAAAATAATAATTAAGTTCTTAATTTTGTTTTCATTTTTTTCATGAATTCTTCCCTTGAACATTCAAGAACCAAATAAAAGGATGCCCTATGCTTTGTTTTTAATTTTTTGGTAAATAATTTAAAAAACAATATTAAATTGGTAAAAAATATCCTTTTTTGTTTATCTGTGGTTCAATTGAAATAATTGTCCGAATTGAACCTAATCATGGCCCAAGTCTGCAAGCCGGTTCTTTGTAACCATTGCTTCTGATAAGCGGGTGTACCAGCTATCTTGATACAGGGGTGTATCTCTTCAAGTATTTTAACAAGCTCTGGTTGTCTCGTGACTCGTGATGTCAAAGTTTCTACGCCAATGCAAAAGCTTATCTTTGAATCGCATTTCAACAGCCGTTGTAATTTAGTGCAATAGGTGAGACAGACAATTGTATGAATTCAAATGGCTGGCCGAAAATTTTGTTAAATGGAAAGCTCATTTCAAACCACAAGTTGGACAACATTCAAATTTAATGTAAATCATGATGTAAATGGATAAAATGAAAAAGAAGACAATTAAAAGTTAAAAGTTGAATTGATTTACAAATTATATGATCATTAATTACATGCAAGTTCGTTTCATTAACGAAACTTGGCGCATGATTGGTGGACGAGTCTGGTGGTTTGGTGCTTGGTTAGTGCAGAGAGTCGGTGCTTGTTGAGTCATGACACCAAACTACAAGTATCAATCACCAATCACAAGTATCATAAATCAAGTACCTTGGTTGATGTGTGGCTAGTGGGTGGTGGTGCGTGATTGGTCCATTAGTCTGATGACTTGGTGTTTGCTTAGTACACAAGGCTAATGGATGATGGTGCATGAGCCTGGTAGCTTGGTGCTTGCCTGGTGATTCATGCACCAAACACCAAACCCCCAAACACTGTTGCTGGTTCATGGGGCTGGTGGCTTGGTGCTTGACTGATGCGTGACTGACGAGTGATAGTGTGTGGCTGGTGCATGAGTTTGGTGGCTTGGTGTTTGCGTGACGCTTTCCTGGTGTATAAGGTTGGTGCATGGTAAATCATGCATCACACACCAAACACGAACAATCATGACTTCATGAGTCAAGCACCAAATATCAAGCATCAACTACCATGGACCAAGTGCCATGAACCAAACGCTGTGGCTAGTTCATGGGGTTGGTGGCTTGGTGTTTAACTGATGGGTGGCTGGTGCATGAGTTTGACAACTTGGTGCTTGCCTGGTAGACGAGGTTGAAGTACCAAACACCAGGCACAAAACACTATTTGCATAATGAAAACTTCGGATGCTGCTGTTCTCTCACTTGTGCATCCCCTCAAATTTTCCCTCCTTTTTAAAAGTATTTCAAATATTTTCTATACCATGCAGTATGTACGGTTTCATGGCCAAAATGTCAGTCGCCCATTGGATTGAATAGATTAGAGCCTACTCAAAACAAAAGATAGACGAAGGAGAGAACAGAATGCTTTTTCTGACAGGAATTTCTTCCTTTTCCACCCATTATAAGAAAGGAACTGCGTTTGCTGGCCAAGAGGGCGTGTCATCTGTATTATAGATTTATGCTTTTTGGTGAGGCCAGCCTACATACGGGATCGTAGTGTTATAGAAAATTACAACACCTCTGACTTGGCGTTTTAGTGTTTGGATTTTGAACCATTGAATGTGATTGAGATATGTATATAAATGAATTTGAATCATGTATTTTCATAGAAGCACGTATTCTTTTCATTAGATGATACAAGAATTGATTTTTTAACTGTATAATAAACAGGTCTTTGATGGCATTAATTTTGTTTTCATTTTTTTATACTATTACATTATGTTGCAAGATGAGATTCTACATGCCCGTGTTATACCGACGGAGTAAGCTTCCTTCCCTTGTACATTCAAGAACCGAATAGAAAGATGCCTTCCTTAATCAATTTTAATGTTTATTGAAAAACATGGCCATTGAACTCTCTTCATTTCATCTGTGGTTCAAGTGGAAAAATTGTCTGAATTGAATCTAATCATGGCCCTAGTCTCCAAACAAGTCCTTTGAAACCCTAGCTTGTTAGAGTACCAGCAAAAAGTGGGTAGAGTACGAGCAATCTTGATAAAGAGGTATATCTCATCGAATATTATAATATGCTCTGGTCGTGACTCATGAACCATCAAGCGAAAGTTTCTCCACCAGACGTTGTAATTTTTAGTGTAATACTCTAGAGAAGAAGTCACATGAATTCATAGAGCTAGATGAAAATTTTGTTAAATGGGAAGGTCATTTGAAACCACAAGTACGACTACCTTCAAATTCAATAGAAATGTAAATGGATGAAATGAAAATGAAGATAGTTTATAGTTGAATTGATTACAAATTACATGGTCGGTAAAGATACATGCAAGTTTATTTAACTAACTTGGCCAGTCGCAAACTGGGTTCGCCGTCTTAGTTAAGTACCTTATGTTTTGAAGTCAAATAGAATTAGTTTTAAACTGTTAACCAAATTAAGTTCTAGTTAATTTACAGATTTTATATTAAGAACGTATGCAGCGCACAGAATCAATTATTAGCATAAAACAATCCCTAAATAGTTTCTTGCCTGGCAATAAATTGACAAAAAATAATTGTACTTAATCATCCAAATAAAATCTATTCGTCTAACCTTAACATAAATTTTCACACCAATCAACTCTACGCATACTTCTAAACTAAAAAGACCCTAAACCTCAATCCTAAAGTTGTAATTACTGTGGGAATTCTTTCCAAGCCGCTCATGAGCACCAAGGGGACGAAGTTAAGAGGCTGGTCTGCTCGAAAAGATAAAGTTCCAGAAAATCTTTTAGCAACAAGTAGATCAAGTTGAAATGCACACGTGTCTGTCTTTCATCATGGCACTGTCCACTCCAAGGTCAGTCAAACAAGATTTAAAACCGAATTATCAGAGAACCTTATGTCAGGAAACATTCCATTTTGATGTCTGTGACATCAAGTTGCAAAATTTCAGCTCTGCAACCCAAAATAGATCCAACGCTGCAAAACCAAAAGAATAAATCAGTCACTTGTCAATATGGTAACGTGTTTAATGCAGTATACGAATGGAGGGAATATTGTGTCATACCTAGGATGGGTGCGTCCAAGATCCCCATGAACAAATTCCTTGATGTAGGTCCCAGCCTGTACAAGTACAATCATATTCGTTTTGCAAACTTTCAATAATTATTTTATCCATTTCTTTCTATCTATCGTTTAAAGTTACAAAACATAGATTAAGAAAATTAATTAATCTTCTTATTTTTATTAACATTATTTGTAATTTCTTAATATGTCTCTCCTCTCTTAATTATTATTTTGACATTTTATGCAGTATTATTTCTATCTTTCTTTGATAAGGGTATAACTGAAAAAAATATTTATTAATGTCATCTTTGAATTTAAAAATGACAGATGAAAATAAAATTTTTCTTCAAAGGTGATAGATAAAGAGAAACAGATCTAGTAGTAATTACAGATTTCATTGTACATAACAACTCAGAACTAGTGATGGGGAGGGGCGTGAGGAGAATACAGTTCATCCTGGGTCCTACGCTAGTTTAAACCACTCAAGACTTGAGACTTAATGGTACTCAATTACTCTTGTCCTATATAATAAATCTTTTTACCCATATAAAGTACTTATATTAGACCTGCTTGACATATATTATGTACCATTCACCGCCAATCAAAGGTAAAAAAGCCTATGGAGTATGATGCCGTGAAGTTAGTGGTGTTAAAATCATAATTTATGTCTAACTCTGTTTAAAAATTAAAAGTAATTTAATTACTGAAATTTCATTCATATAAGAGATAATATAAATCAATACCTGTGTACACAGATGCAAAAGAAAATATTGGGAACTTCCAGCTATTGTCTCTATTTTCATCCTGAGATTTGAGAAACAGATATGATGGCAAAATTCCAGTTACAAGTCTGACTGCGGCCTTGATTGTGAAAATGGCATATAATTATCAATATACGTACCAATGAATAATCTTCTCCCGCTCTAAAGGACTGCGACGATGTAGCACCCTTATTGGGGTCCTCTGCAAAACTTTCTGCTCAAAACAAAAGAAAAAAATTGCAGTTAAATTAAAACAAAAAGCACTGACTATATGCAAAAAGAATCCCAGTAGAAAATTATCCCAATCTTTATGAGCATAAAGGTGAAACAAGTGAAAGACCATGGGTGAACAGGAAAAATGTAAGGGCAATGAAGGAATTACAACTAGTGGGAGGGGGGAGGACTCAGTTACAATCAGGACTTAGGAGGGAGCATGATGGATATAACAGAATGACCAGGTTGAAAACATTGGTTGGAGAGGGTAATTCTAACATGAATGGGGAGAGAAACTGAGGAGAGGATGGTAAGAGAGGAGGTGGGTTCAGAAAGAGAGGATTTTTGAAGGATGAGGTTTAGGAATGCTTTTGCCTTAGGGAGGGACTGCTAGCTGCAGATCCTGTTGTTTGTTAATCTGTCCATTTTGCTGCTGAATAAACTCACATACATTTACGTGGTTTCTGTAGTTTTTGAGTTATATTATAAATTGAGGTATTTCAGTACTTCTATTATTAGTGCGCATTGATTAATGAACCTTCTTCAAATACAGCAAGCCTTCAAAGGAGTCAAGAATATGATGCCAATTATCGTGCTTCATTTTCTCATTTGCCAGTTAGTCTCTACATTTTTGCTTGACAACAGATTTCAATAAATGTTGAAGATGAAAGATAGATCATATTGTTTCTATCAGCTTTTTGAATGAAATTTTGATACCAACTTATGCGATTGATTGGACAACAATCACAACATTGATCAAATTGACCAATAACAGCAATGGGACTACTTTAAAACTTCTTTAAGTTATTCTGCTTAGAAATATCATATTTTAGATACATCTAACAGTAGAAAATGTAGCAGTAAATACATCTAACATGATGCAATGGCAGATTAATATAAGCACTGAGAAGAAACAGATTCAAACGGCATGCATACAGAAGTACAAAATGAATACATCACACGCTTAAATGACAGAATTACATATCTTTCAGCACTACTCAGTTTAAATCAATGATGCAGAGACTGAAAACAGCATAAGTGCTGCTTTTTTCTGTTTAACTTCTCTTGCAGTATATGAATTTGATAACAAGTAATTCACAACATAAAAACTCACCAAATCCTTTAGCGAGGACAGACATTGAGAATCTTCATCCTTCAGAGGACGAGAAATCCAAACTAAAGCAGCATATTGCTTCTACAAAATTTAAAGATTATAATAGTTAGGATGCATATAGACAAAACAATGGATGAAGGAAGAAGCAAACCATGAGCAAAGAAATAAAAGTAGCCAGTTAAGAACCAAAATGTAAGACCTGCTTCTCTGCTTCTCCTTCACGCATAAGGTTCCAGCCATCACTACCAACAAGTTTCAGATTTTTCACCCTAACCTACATGAACATATATGTTGTTATGAATTTAGTCATCATGGAATAAATAATGACATAGAAACATTACCAATCCAGGTAAAGCATTACCAATTTATTCTGTGTGTTATTTATCATTTTCTCTACATCTTTTACAAGGAGTTCAGATGGGACATGTCGTGCATTTTGCACCTCAACAAGAAATGGCCTGCCTGGACCCAACATGCGGACCTAGAAGAGCAGTTCCATATCAGATAAGTTCATTCATCAATAAACTTTGAAAGAGAAAAGCCATAAAATTTTTAGTACATCGATATCCTCTCTGCCTGCAGCATGAAACTTAAAACTATCACCTTGGCATGCTTGGAGGATGTTTTCACCAATTATTTCCTGTAAGAATTGAACACATTGTTATCAACTTCCACAATCAACATTAAAAGGAAACATAAAGGGCAACGGCTGTTTGGCAGAATAGACAGTACCTCAACCGATGCTTCCCCCATTCTTTCATCATCAATGATCCAACGTGTTTGACTCACATTCCGTGAATACTGCCATGAAAGTAACAACATAAATTTGAACTTGCACAAGATAAATTCAGTCTTAGTCAATCGTTACTTACAAATTATAGATATTGTAGATCTATGCTAACATATTTTGCAAATAAAGGAAATTATATTCCATACATGAAGAATGTGTTTTTTTGCGACAATTAGCCATTTAAATTTATTTTTGTTAGAATCTCTCATTAACTAGAAATATGACTAATCAAGTATACATAAGGCGAGGACAATCTTCACCTCATGAGCTAACATGATATCAGAATCTATCCTAAATCTGTTATTGGGATAGTTATAGATATCTAGTCATTGGACCATTGGAGATGTCCAATTCTGCAAACTTCATGATTCAGATGTCCAATTATGAGCATGATGAGGGGGTGTTAGAGTCCACCACATTGACTAAAGATATGACCATGTAAGTGTATAAAGGTGAGGACAATCCTCACTTCATGAGTTAGCTTCCTGGACCGAGTTAGGTCCAAGCCTACTTTCTAACAATTTCAAAGTGCAAAAAGCAAACTTGCAATATGCATTAAGAACCAGAGAGAAACATCTCCACATAGTTAGGCTCAAACCTCACTTCATGAGCTAGCTTTTTGGATTAATTTAGCCCAAGTTTACCTTCTAACAATTTCAAAGTGCAAAAAGCAAACTTGCAATATGCATTAAGAAACAGAGAGAAACGTCTCCACATAGTTTCTATATCCAATATGCATATCATGTCATTTCAGAACAAGTAAAATTACAAGAACAGTTCTGGATAAAGAAATGTGGCATTTATGATGTTTTAAAACACTGCTAGAGGAAAAAATGTCAATGCTAATGCCATCAAAGAAGCTCAAATGAGGCAGTGTGTATGGAGGCTGATTGTGAAGGGTTTTTAGATAATCTCATGAGTTGATAAACAGACTTCTGCAGGTCAAGTCACCGCCTCATTATTGCAATAACTTTAGAGAACCCCCTCCATGATATAGACCAAGAGAGAGAGAGAGAGACCTTGAAATCAGATATTTCAAGAGTCTAAGAATCCCATTGCACACACAAACACACGCACCCATGCACACATAGAGAGAATAGACCAGACAGATAAAAGTAAAAGATGTTGAGTGGAGAGCACCAATCAAATTTCACTCATTTTGTATGATAAGACAATTATGTTGCTTTTTATATGTTGAAATCAAAGTATACAAGTTTCTTTGACAGAGTTGTTTCATGAGAAGGATAACCTAATTTTTTTTATGGTAACAAGCTAATGATTTCACTGCCTTCTGTTAAAATTTTAAAATACAAGACCATGGCCATGAAAATAAATATGATGAAGGGTTGTTGTATGTTAATCCAAGGAGATGGAACAAATGAAAATTAGCAGACAAGTATCACATAAATGGGGACAGAAAAAGATAGAGGGCCATGGAGAAAGATCAATATCAATGGCGGCAACAGCCTTGAGAGAACCTATTAGCAACAAAGATATATCAAATAATAGATTTTGATTTTTGATGCGGTTGTTTCATTATTTTCCAGCTTCTCTCAAAACTGTAAAAATATAGCCATGCCAAAAAAAATTTATATATATGGGCTGCAAAATGTTAGTCCAATTAGGAAAGTGGAGGAGGATAACAAATCCATTACCTTCAAGTATCTTCCACCAAAATAGAAAGGTGCTCTGTAGCAAAAGTAAGTAAGATGGCAAGGTTCATTTGCCTACAAAGCAAGAAAAAGAAAGTTACTATCAGAATCATATATAATCTTAATAGACAATGAACAAATAAAGTCAGTGGTTCTGAACTTTGATTTTAATACAAAGCAAAACAAAACGTGATTCCCTTTGCAGACCCAACCAAGCAAATCAGCAAGGATTTCTGATACAGATAAATTTGATAGGAACTAGGAAGCATTCTGACAAACATGAAATCATCATGACAGCAAAGCAATTTAAATTCTCAACAACAAAGGAGTAAAAACAAGAATTACCATCTCTAGCAAGAATTTACAGCAATCAGAGGATTCATTTGGAAGTGAACTGCTAAAAGGCCTTTCTCCAACTATATTGGACTCACCTACAAAAGAATAATCCAAACAGTCAATGCAAGGAACTGACAAATCATAAGTAGTCATGGCAGTGTCTACCATTGTCAGACCTACAGACAGTCAAAACATCTATTGTAGCAGAATAGTCAAAGGAAGAGAAAAATGAACATATGACACTATCTACAAGGAAAAAAAGTTTACAGACACAAAAAAGGGGGAAATAAGCCTGCTATCTAATGTTTACATAACAAGGAGAAGATACTAATTCTTATCAGCTTAAGAAGCAGAAATTTTGAAGCTCAATGGAAGGAAGACTCTACAATGCAGAAGGACTACCCCTTTCAGCAGTCATTCAATAACAATTATTGGTTTATAGGCTTATTGCAAAGCTTGCTTTAACTGAAAAACTAGTATAACTATAATATGCAGATTTTGTTTGCATGTAACAGAAGCTTCAAGGGGGCAACAATGGATCCTTTTTAATGGCAGCATCGTACTTTATAAGAGATTATTCATTAAGAAGGATATTTTTACAAAATCCGCTTATCATAAAAGGAAATATCGGTGGAAACAAAGAATACCGTCCAAAGATTTATTACTAATGGAAATACAAGAGAAGCCCTTCTAATAGCAACACAATAGGAAGAGTAATGAATTAATAGGTCTGTCCAGAAACAATCACGTTCAAAGGCATAATATAATACAAAATCAGCAAAAAAATCACAGCTCCAAATGAAGTGACAAAATCAAAGTCAATTCGGACCATCAAAGTTGCTTCATAAAAAGAGAAACAGAAATACAGCACATAGCCACAGTCATAAACTTAGACATGCCTATTTTTCTTCTCTTGAAACTCTCAGCATTATCTGAACATTTCTCATCCCCCATTAACGCTTTTGCTAGACTGTATGTCAATCGAATGCGGAAAGAGCCCATAACTGATTTACATTCCTGGAAAACAAATCGAATGAAAGATAAACGTCTTGACCAGTACATGGTGAAGGAAAATTTAACACCAAGTAAACTGATGAATGCCATTGTTAAAGAAGTAAGGATGTAGATATTGAGAATTAAAAAAAAAAAGGATAAGTTGGCATTACAATTTATGAAGCAGAGCTGAGAAAAAGAATTACTCACGAGAAGATTTTCAAGAGGATATACTAGAGAAAATTTTAAGGCGTCCTTGGTAGAGATGCATCCAACATGTGAGTTTTGTTGGAACCAAGGTTGAGATTCATATTTGGTTTTCATATATGACCTACAAAAATGGAACAGGTTGCTATCAATATTGAGCACATTAACCAAATAATAGTAATAAGGAGATGAGAAATGATAAAAAGCAAAAAAAAAGTAAAAAAAGCAAAGAAAATAATAAATAACATTTGAATTGAAGCGTTCGGGTATGTATAAGAATAAGAATAAGAAAGGATTGAGTGAGAAAGCAGTGAAGATGAAATGTTAAATTGTTACCGAAGAGAGTTATCATTATCGAGGATGATAGGGGGGATGGAAACTTCAAGGGAAAAAGTATCAAAGTGATAACCGTGTCGTTTAACCATGTCAGCAATGAGAAGAGGAAGAGTGTGGTCGTCGTTTTTAAGCAAGGTTTGGGTATTAGTGTCATCAGAAAAGACGAACTGCAGGATCCCCAAGCAAAGTCTGCAAAGTTGAAATTGGTGATGTTGTTGTGGTTGGAGAATGGAAGCGAAGAGAGAGGAAGAGGAAGAGGAGAGGGAAGGAGAAGCATAGACGCGGCCTTGGACCCCACACAGGCGTAAGATGCAGCGGGCGCATATCTGTGAAAAACAAATTAAGAAGAAGTAGCTAATGAGAATGAGAATGAGAATTGAATAGTTATTATAAATAAATAATTAATTAATTAATTAACGGAAGAAAAGGATCACACCTGGTGGCCGTGGGACAACAAGTCCTTGACGGCGTCGGAAGGCAAAGCCCCGATCACTTCCTCTAACTCCTTTTGAGTCTCCTCCATCACTATTAAGTCATAACCCTTCTCTTCTCTGCTTCAACACTAGTACTATGTCGTCCCATTCTCTGCCAAGCGGTTTTATGTATCTTTTAAAATTTTAAATTAATTTCTTATTTTATTTATATTTTCACTAAATTCATTTTTTCTAATTTTTATATTCACAAAAATAGTGTTTTTTCATTTAAATTTATGATAAATTTTAATTTCTTTTTCTAAATATTTATTCAAATTAGTCTTTAAAAATTGAAACAAATAATTGATTATTTTGATGTATTTAATTCTTTATATTAAGTTACAAAACACTTCAAATTTTTATTATGAAAATTATGACAAGAATTTTTAATTATTTTTAAAGTATAATTTTCATATTTTAGATAAAATGAATCATAAAAAAATTTAACTTCTTTTTTATTTTAATTAACGAAATAGTTGACATGTTCAATTAGTCCTTTAAAAAAGAAAATATTTTTTAACTTTGATAGACTTTGTGCAGAACATGTTATTTCAACAGGGTCAGTAATATTTGTATTCCAAAGTTTCTCAGCTGAATAACGTATCTAAACTTCCTAATTATACATTAAAATTTAAAATTGGTGTCCTATAATATTATTAAGAAACATATATCAATCTTTAGGAATGTAATGATATCCATTGCAATTATTCAAACAGAAACTCATATTTTTAAATTAGAGATAATAATTTGTAGAACAAATGCTGGACATGTATTCTTTATTATAAGGCTATCATTAATTTCAATGGATAGCATGATTTATTTAGATTTTAAATTAATCTAATCTCAAATCTTCCACCATTAAACTAATCATGATAGCTTAAATCATAATTTAAATTAATTTATTATATATATATATATATATATATATATTCTTGAAATAATCTGTTATTATCTTCTTATGCTATTTTTTTAATGTTTTAAAAAATAAAGTGGTTAGTCTTTTACATAGCTATAAAGGGTATTATTTTAATATTTATTATGATCATATTTATGCAAAGTTTATTATATTTTTTGTTTATTCATGACTCACATTTATTTCTATTTTTATTTCATTTATATTCTACTTAAAATTTGTCGAACATTTTAAAGAAAAATTAATTTTAAAAAATATTTTATAACTTTGAAACATAATTACTTTCTCGTACATCGTACATGGCCAAATATTAGTTTGAATAAAAAAATAATGATAAAACTGAAATTTATCTTAAGTTTACATGATGAAAACATTAATATTATCTTCTATATTAATTTTAAACTAGTATTAAAGGTATTTTAAAGAAAATAAAAATGTTTTATTCAAATTCAAAATGCAATCCAAAACTTTGAATTTGAAAAAGGAATTAAACAAGCTTAATAATTAAAAAAAATCGAAAATTAAGATTTAAATGGAGAAAAACACCAAATAAGTAAAAAAAAAAACTATATGCGGATACCACAGCAATAAGAGCTGTTCAAGCTTGATTTTCTATTGGAAAATTTAATTGCTTATTCAATTCTTAACATTAATGAAAAAGAATGAAAAGGCTAACGTATTACGTAAATAATGTTTTTTGAAATAAGCGTTAAAACGAAATGTTAATAAAGTTAGGACTGTTAAAATAAGGGCCTAATTATTTTTTAAAATATTTCCCCTGGTCCATTTCAAGTGACATTTGGGTGGAATAATTTGGTTCATTTTAAGTGCCATCCATTTTTCTAAAATTTGGTTGATTGCCAATGACATTACCAAAAAATTTCTGCCGGCATCAATATTGCCTTTATGATCAGTATTTATCAATGTTAATTTTTTTGTTGTGAATTTAACTTGAAACTAAAATATTATATAAATTATCTCAACTCCACTGCTACATAAACCCTAATGGTTTCCAATGCTAACTTGGTTTACTTGGGGTGTAGAAAAAGCTTAAATTTGGTAGTTATAAACACATCATTAGTGACCTTTGTCTTCTCTCTGCCGCCAACATCAGGTTTCCATTGTCATGTAAAAAAAATAAAGGTATAGCAATTGAAATAAAGATTCGGCGTTTCCATAGCTAAAATATACTGAGCATTGCATTATACTATATTGTTTTGGACCAATTGAAGAGACAATCAACCTAAATGAATGACACACCCTGCTATACCAAACGCTAACTCCCTGATGACCTTAATTGTAAATTTCTGGAAATTACGAATGGAATAGAATATTGTTTCTTTTTGTTTCCTGGGAAAGAATGTGACCTCGAGATGGGGTCATTTATAGTTTAAATCATATATGTAGTTGATAGAATTATAACCGGAGCATAGCATAAATTACCGAAGCACCGAAACAATAAAATCAACGGCAAACAAGTTAATTGCTTTCTTCATGGTGCCAAATTAGGATCCTTGAGGCGCTTGCTAGCTCAAAGGGGTCGAGTGTGTCTCCCACTTGCCTTACCGCAAAGGAGTGCATTTTTAGGAATAGGATATTCATCTCTGAGTGAAGTTGACGTTGTATAAACCCGCATATAGAACTGTTGGCCAAGGTATTGGCGTGCCCAAAATTCAGACCTCAAGTTCCACATTCCCACGTTGTCAAGCGCAACATATATAGCAGTCCATGACTTGGGATACACCTGCACCAATTATCAAATATTTGAATCTAATCCTGCAAGCAACATATACTCTATTGTTAGGCCACGTGGCAATGATTCTCACCTGAGTGGTGCAACGCGAAACTGCATCTCGAAGATTGTATTGGTTCCTGCTAGCAGTTGTCCACTGTCCTCCATCCATACTACATGTATAACGAAATGGAAAAGGATGAGTGATGGGTGAACCAATGTTATATATGTTAAGCATTGATTAAGAATGATATGTGCTCACCCAACAACAAAGAAAGAGTAGCCATCAAGATGATAGCTCTGAATGATGTCTTCGTCGTTTTGGAAGACAATCTCCACAAATGATCTGTAATCAGTTTGCATTACAGATGTGTCAAGGTATATGCCACCGCCGTAGGGTCTGTCAGAGATGCTTCCCACACGGTAAACGCCAGAGATTTGGAAGAAGTCGGCGAGCTTAAGAGGAGTGTCTGGAGAAACATAAGAGACGCTGTTAATTGCGTATCTTTGCTTCCCATTCACTTGACCAGCAGAACTCGACAGTATGATCGTCTTTGTTGTGTTTATCAGACCGTAATGGTACGACCCTTGTGGGTTGGGCCTCGGTCCACTTGCTGTCAGGTTGGTCCTGATGGAGCGGGCCTGGTTCAAGGACCAGTCAACTTGGATGGTAGGTCCACCAGGGGGTGGGCCTGATACTGGGCCTGCAGAGTTGCTATAGCGAAGAACTCCGGTTGTGGTGAGAACCGTGGAGGTGAATCGAGTGGAGACCACAATGTAATAGTCCTGAGCAGGTTGATCCGCAGTTACTAGAACTGAGTAAGATTGGCCCACGTGGACGTCAAGGGATGAGTAGGTAGTTTGAAGTGTGTGTGTTCCTTCCACTTCTACCAGCTTGAATTTGTGGTTCTGTATACGGAAGTTAAGGGAATGTTCCAACCCCACATTTGATATTCTTAGTCTGTAAGTCTTTCCTGAGGAGGAAACCATAAGGGGTGCAAACAAATTGTGTGAGCAACAGTGATTCTATCAGCATTTTACTTATCAATTAATTAAGGACAGAGGGAAGGTTAAGTTGCAAATGATTTCCGTATTTGATGGGGCCCATACCTTGTTCCACATTGAAAGATGCTCCATTAGAGCCACGACCATTGATGAGGATTCCATCGGGGAAAGGTAGCTTCTTACCATTATCAAGTTGGGCCTGTAAATCCTGTAACATATATTACAAAAAAATCGTTATGATCTATCCAATTATTAGGCTATGATAATTCAAATTTCAGGAAATAAAACATTGTAGATAAGAAATTCAGTAAATTATTGAAAGGCAGTGTAGAAACACATCCCTGGTAGAAATTTAAATGAGAAATTATTTTGTTAAAGAGATAAAATTTAAATAAAAATTAATTAGATTAAAACTCCAAGAGGACTGGTGTAATTTATTTTTTAAAAAATATACAAATTTTGCACGCGATGTCTGCACTTTTTTTTAATTGAAAAATGCTTAAGTAGAATTATCCAATTCAATTTTCACCAAAAAAATAATTATTCATTTCCAGAGCAATATTATCTACGTACTTTTAACTTTTTACGCAGACAATTAAGAAATATTTAAATATTTATTCTATTCTAATATTTTAATTTTACTTAATTTATTTGGGATATTTTATTAATAATTTTAAATATTTCTTCTTAAATTGAATTTTAAAATTTTAAAATATTTATACAAAATATGAAATATTATCAATAATAAATATTTTAAATTTAATAAGTACTTTATTTATCATTTAATATTTTAAAATTTTATTTCCAAAATCATCCTCTAAATAGATAACTAAAAAAATTATAATATGCTGTGAATAAAAGCAACAATGAATGCAATGGGCAAACAATTTATAAAATGTATACTGCTTTAGTTGAAAATCATGGTCTGAAAAGATTAAAATAGGAAAGAGGTAGATCTGGATGGGATGTCTGTTCTCCTTAGTTGTATGTGTAGACGGATATGGAGAAAATTAGTTGGGATTCGAACCACTAGGCCGACACATTAATAGTCATAGCACGTTGGAAGTCAAATGTTAGTTGTTCATATCATAGACCCCATTTGGTAGACATTTAACAAAGGAAGAGCATAGAAAAAGATAGGCAAAAATAATGGCAGTAAATAGTAATAGCATAAGGATTACCGTGTGGTTTGATTTGTACCAATCTCCAATAAGGACAGTGTAATCACCGGCGGGATCATCGAACGGAACTGGAATTCTGGGTCTGCTTAATATCCTAATGCCGCCAAAACCACCAGCAGCTTTGTGGAATGCAAGGGATGGGAAATAATAGAAGCTTCCAATTTGATCCTTCACTTGAAGTATGTAAGTGAAGTTCTTCCCTGGTGGGATGGGGCATGTTGTTCCAAATACCCCATCTTCGTATGAGTTCCTTCTCTGCTGGACCCCATTCCTGTTTAAAAACCAAAATCGGATATTCATATATTGCTTCCAAAATCTTCATTTTTTTTTGCCAAAACTTTAAAATAATATATAGTACTGCTTCAACTACATGTTATATTAAGTATACGTGGGAAATTGCACTGGGGGGCATCTTTTATGCTTGTGCAATTTGATTTACCTTGTTATTTAGTGTGTGTTTTAAATTAATTTATTTTAATTAAAAACTGGTCAAAAGTTTTTACAAATATTTTGCAAAATAATCGTTAATACCATGTTTCGATTATATTGGTCAACAAAGTATGAGTTATGAAATTTATACGACAAAAATATATAATAGTTTATATAATATATTTTTTATTTTTTATTATATTATTTATTACATTATATATTTCTTCTTCTTCTTCTATTTTATATCTTTTATATTATATATTTATTGTGAAAAATGTTAGTATCATACGTTTTTCCAACATACTTCTCCATCTATTTCTTTTAATTAGTCAATATATTTCTCTTTGAGTATTGGCGCAGCTTGTCTGTCAACCAAGTCCAAAAGTTCATTCAATTATCTCTACGAATAATTTAAAGGTGCAGATCCACACTAATTTAATCTTCAATCCCTCCAAATTCAAAGAAATCAAAGCACATATCGTTTTTAGGCCAGACGTTTGCACGTGAAGTTTGAAGGCTTCTGAATCAATAGATAGATTGTAGGTCGTATTATAATAATTTAATTAGTATTATATTGATTTAAAAAGTAATTAAGGACTTTATTTTCACTAAAAATCAAGGTGTTAATCCATCCTGGTTTCCAGCGGAGAACAGCCAAGCGTAAATAAAGTTAATGGGCCCCAATATCAATTATTGTTGCGGCTAAGCAATAACAGAAAACGAAACTGATAATCATAAGCTAGCATAGACTATTTCCTCTTCTTGCGTCCTTTTTTTCTTTTTACTTCTACAAGCAATCCCACAGACATTATTCCATACACTTTGTGACTTCCCCTGTCTACAAAGCTAAATTGTACTGCTGCCTGCTTACTTATTCCCAATAATTACTTTTGATAATCCTTTCCATCTCCATACATTCGTTGGGAATTAATAAAGTTAAAAATAACACTTCTATTTCTATCAACTGAATTTAAATTAAAAACACAGTACCACATTAATATATATGCCAAAAAATTCAATGTTATATAGTAATGAAAGAAACAAATATATACTCGTACAACTTTATATGAATTGTCAAAGTTAAAAATCTCTTAAAAGTTGTATCATCATTTAAAAAAATCAAATGATATTTTAAAAATATCTAAATATTTAATATTTATCATTCATAATAATAATATTTATTTCTTTTTCTTTCACGTAATTATAAAAGAGTTTTCATTCTATTTTTGTATTATAATTATAATATATAAAGAGCAGTGACCCAGATCTGGATCTTTGTCCGCACAATTGGCGGGTTGACCCAAAGGGTGGAATATGTATATTCGATATATAGTTTGCACTTTGGAGCCACAAGTCATGTGACTCAACAAACATCCAAAATGTACTTGGAAACGTGCAACAGACGGGAGCATCGATCATATTCATCGATCTCAAGCAATCTTCAGGGAAACGAAATTTTTAATTATGCATAATTATTGATTAGCGAAAAAATAAAATAGTCGCGTCACATACTTGCGTTTTTTTTATGATGTGTATAGAAATTGGAAATAATGATGAAGAAATTAATGGAAGTGAAGAGTGAAGAGTGAAGAGAGAGAGAGAGAGAGAGAGAGTACCAGGAGAGGAGAAAGGGCTGGTCTAAGCTGTTGAAGACATTGATGATGAGGTTGTCGTTGGTAACGGAATGAATATCTGGACCTGGGAATTGACCATTGATAAGTATTCCCTGAGTGAAGAAATTAGCAAGTTATGTTATGAATAGTGTATGAATCAGATCTGGTAACAATGAAACTTGTATATATATATATATGGTGCCTTCTCCGGTACCTGTTGGCGAACACCAAGTGGATAAATGTCACCATAGGTAACATTCCAGCTGAAGAACCTGTAGGGATCTTCAGCCACAGCGATGGCAAAGAGAGCAATACATATGCAAAACACAGCCGCTAAGTTCAGCGTCATTTGGCCCTCACTTGAATGACAGAGAGAAAGAGAGAGAAAGAGTGAGAAACTTAACAGGGAAGAGGAAGATGTTATAAATGGACACTGGCTGGGGATGGATACACGTTTAAATTTAAGTGCGGTACAGAGAAATCAATATAGCCGTAAAGGGTAAAATCAAACAGAGGCAAAGTTGGTAAGCAACGATAATTGTCTTTCTTTTCTGCTCCAATCTCGGAATTAAAATTTCTAATAAAAAAATAAAGCACCAACATTTACGTTTTATTTATATTATATCTTTTTTTTTTATCAAAATCATTAAATTATTATTTGCTAACAAAATGAGTCAACTTATCTCCGATAAAATAATTTTATTAAATATTTTTATTTAAATAATAAATAAATACAAAAAAAGTTATGTGTGTGCTATTAAAGTCTTTCTTAATTTGAAATCTATTCTGTAAGTTTTTTATTCGTCATAGTTTTTGCCTTCTTAAAAAGTCCTGTATAGAATATTTTACGTTGTTAATTTATAGTTTACATTTTAAAATTTTTTAATATAATGAATAAAAATCATATTATTAAAATTGAAATTAAAAATTTCTTTTTTATATTTCTGTATAAAAATATTTATCCACCTACCTCAAGTGTACTTCCCATGCTACATTTTATCTTTTTATATATTTGATTGTTATTCTGTATTAATATATTATTTAAAAATTTAATGAAATTGTGTTTATCAATATTATTATGTGTGTATAATATATATATATATATATAATGTCACTAACACTATATATGTAATTAATAATATGTAAATAAATTATAAAAATATTATGTATATATCATTCAAGTATTGGTTGACCTAATTTATTTTTGAGTTTATTCTCTCTTTGAAAGGAAAATTGACGCTAAATAAAAAGACTTTACTGTGTGCTAAAAAAGAAAAAAATATATTTGAAAGTTATTCTGAAGTGATTTATGCATCATACTTTCAGCCTTTTAAAATTAATAAAAATTCCTTTAAAGAATATTTAATTTTTTATTGTATAATTTAATGATTAAAATTATTGAATATAATGAATTACAAATCATATTTTTAAAATTGAGATTAATTATTTTTCATTATACTTAGTCTTTATTTTCGTTTTTTGATTAAACTTAATAATACAATCTAAAACATTCTTAAGATTATGTTACGATTGTTAATAAAAAATTATTTTTTACACCAAATAAAATATAAACGTTGTTAAATTTCTTAAGAAATATAAAAGGTTTGCATATTTTATTTTAAAATACAAAAGTCAAATATTTTTTAATTAAACAAGGATGAAAAATCTATTGATGAAAATTATAGTTTAAACAGATCAAATATTTCTTAAAATGCGTTTATCTGTACTAACTTTTTATTTTCATTTTCAGAGAAGGAAAGAAATGAAACAAGTGTCGGTGGCTGGGTCCTCATAAACTGAGCATTTGAATTGTGCGTTTTTGTCTCACAGCTCACATGGGTTCGTATCTGTGCTTACAACTGTGGGTGGTGCTGATGGTGGTTTTGTTTTGGCGTCCGAGGCAGGGCACATGTGACGAATTTATATGCCTAAGATATTTAATCGTTTTCTGTTCAGATGCATTCACACTCCTTTTTCAATTATGCCATTTCGATTGTCCTTCTTGAACTTAACAAAAGTAATCGGTGAAAATCTGTTAAGAGACAAAATCATGTACCAGTTCTACAAGGGGAGGCTGAGTCTAATCACCTACAGTATAGGAATAAAAATAAATAGAACATCAACATCAATTTTTACAATTGTTTGGAAACATTTAAAAATAAAATATTTATTATATTTTGAATATATAATAAATAATTTTTTCAAGTTTAGATGTTTACACTGATATTAACAAAACCAATAAAATAAAGAAGCCTTCTTTCTATGGAAAATTGTCAATTTCAAAAAAGGAAACGAAGAAGAAATCATGTACAGATATACTCTTCACACTAGCTATTTTTAAACAAAGTAGAGAATTAAAATTTTCTTTCATCAACGATCCTTGTTTGAATAGCATATAATGTAACACTAGAAGTAAATAGGCATACCCATTTTGAAGATAGATTTAATTAATTTTCCCTTGGTAGGAATTAAATATGCATACCTTTCAAAGTCAAATACCTACTTCCCCTTTCCAAGATTATTATTATTCTTGGCATTTTCATTAACAGCAACCGAATTTGTTACCAGATGTTCGACTAACTTGAATAACTAGGCAATGCCCGGTTGTGATAGGTTAGAGTCTTGCAGGGTTTGTAGGTAATAACAATGACTATTGTTGACGGACATAAAAAAGTGTAAGAAGGGAAAATATATGGATTACTTCTTATTCCTATTCTCTTACAGCTGTGCGTGTATTGAAGTTTTGAATGCACATGTGTGGTTTGTCCAAAGCCAAGTAGGCGCATATTTTAGGAATTATCCACAGCTAAATATGTCCTTTTGCGAGTGGCGAGTAGGTGATGTACTGGAAAATAAGGATTGACTGTATGGTGCAGTTAAGGTTCACATGGCACTATGCCACTGCAAATGTCATTCACACGCCTTCTATGCTTCCCAGTACCACTATTTAATACTTACCACAAAAGGAATTTTTATTTTTGTATATCATTTTCTTTTTGCATAAAACCCCCGTTTTATAAGCAGTGAAAAGTGCAAACTTTAAAAAAAAAAATTAATAGTTAAAAAATGTGGAAATGCCGCTTTTTCTTCAAAAAGGGGTTCGTAAAAGGAGTTTATATGTGTATATATAAAGACATTTTTAAGAAGTGTCAATATATACATCGTGTGTATATTTTATTTTAATTGTCAATATATATAATATTATTGTTAATAATAAAAATGATATTTACTAATTTTCTTAATGTAATTTTGGAATAGTAATATTTTTTTTCATCTGCATCTGATATCACGGAATCAGTTTTTATCTCCATTTTTATTATGTTTTAAAATATATTTAAATTTACTGTTTTGAACATTGATCCAAAGGTCAAAGTTTGTTGTTTATTTGAAATAGCTGGATCATTTGAAATATAGTAAAAATTTGTTTCATATTTAAATTAGTGTCTTTAATAAATTACATAAAAATTACTTTTTTGTTACATCCCTATCTTTAATATTATAATTGAATGTTTTGACTACTTTTTCTTTTAAATTTCTTCTTTTTGTGTGTAATTTAAACTATTCCATCATTGTCATAGGAACTTAAAAGTCTATTTCCTTTATTTATATTTTATTTTTATAAAAAATTTAAAATCATTGTAAAAATGCACTGTTTTATTATTAAAAAAAGCATTTATATAATGTTACATTTATTTGGATGATTAAAAATAGGAAGAAAAAAATAGAAAAATAAAATATAAAATATAAATAGGATAGAAAAGTATGTAATTTTTAATTTTAAAAAAATATTTTTTATTTACAAAAATATTATTTTTTATTTTTTATTTTAAAAATTTTGTATTGAACATTATGAAAATAAAAAATAAAAAACGTTCTCGCAAACAAAACACTATCTAAGTTATTTGAAATAGGGGAGAAAAAAATCATTTTATGTTGTTTGAATAGATAAAAAAGAAATTAAAATAGCTATATTAATAATATATATATATATATAAATTAACTTACAAAAAATTTATTTTTTATTTTTTATTAATATAATATTTTTTAAATATTTAATAATTTTGATTATTTAAAATAAATAAATAAATAAAAATTTCTCCCCATTTTCATACCTCTTTAAAAGAAAAAATTCTTATAAAACCATAAATTTAATTTTATCTTTTTATATAAAATTAATATAACCAAACAGAAAAAAAAAAACCATTTATATTCAAGAATCCAAATTTTCCCCTCCCTTTCGATGCAACCAAACAAAAGGTTAAGATGGTTGTTTAAAATTACCTACTTTAAAGGTGGTTCACTATAATCTTATGTTCCAATGATGATTCTCTAGAAACTTTGCCTTTAACACCATCTTTCATTTTCAAACTACCTATATAAACAAATTTTAAGCATTCATCCAATATCACAATGCATGCATTTTTCCATATATATATATATATATATATATATATATATATATATATATATATATATATATATTCAAATGATAACCCTCTAATTATTGTAAGAGAATAAACACAAATAGAATTTGAAAAATTTTAAAGGATAGCTTTCTATCGCGTTAAACCCATAGAAAATATGTCATATTTTTAGTCCTCCACATCTATTTTAACTAATAATATTCTTGATCCTTCATGACTATTTTCAAATATTAAATCTTGCATTATGCTTAAAACTTAGCCATTCCATGTGTGGTAGTAAATGTTGAATTTTGTATTTAAAATATTATTATTATTATTATTATTATTATTATTATTATTATTATTATTATTATTATTATTATTATTATAAAAATGCCATATTCTTCCTTTTCTGTCACACTTGGTACAAATTTCCAACTCTATATATACATGGAAAAACTCAAAATATTTTTTTTCTCATCCTGGAAGCTAATAATGTTAATAATGTTAAGGTTGAAAACTTAAATTACCTAAATTATTGAAGAAAAGGACGAAAGTTTCTCTAGATTAATTAAGAGTCGTTTGGTTTACAATTTATTTTATCTACAAAAATAATAATTTATTTTATTATTAAAATTTTATGCAAAAAAATAATAAATATGTTTTTTTATCTTACTATTTTCTATATAAAAATTTAAAATAGAAAATAAAATGAAAACTATATAATATTTTTATAAATAAATAATAATAAAATATCTAACAAATGACCCTTAATTTTTTAAAATAATACAATATTAGAAGTTTTTTTTTCAATTTCATTGTATCCCTAAATTGGAAAATGAAATTTTAAGTTGACAAAAAAAAAAAACCCTCATGTAACATAAACTTCTTTAAGAGATTTAAGAGATCAACATAAGATCTTAAACCTTGATGGAGCTTTTTTACTTCACTATAATATATTATATTTTTTTAACATAAATTATATATAACATTTTTTAAAAATATTATTAAAATTAATAGATAATATTTTTTTATATTTTTATAATATTTTTAAATGTTATATATTTTACAACATAAATTAAATATAATACTTTTAAAAATATTACTTAAATTATTAAGTAATATTTTTTATATTTTTTAAATGTTAGAAAAATTATGATATATTATAATGCTTATAGTTGAATTTAAAATAATTTTTAATTAAGATGGTTATAAATTTTTAATTCTTAATTAAATTTAAATATAAATTTATTCAATTAAAATTTTAAATTTATTTTAATATTTTTAAAATAAATTTTTTTGTTGATATTATTTTATATTTTATATTTTTATTTTTAAATTTAAATTTATCTCTTAAAATATAAATGCTATTTTTCTTAACATCACCACCTAGCATTCAGTCAATTTGCGTAGTTACAGAGATTACTATTAGTATAACTTTAAATTTTTAATTTTTTATTTATTTTGAAGTAATTTTATTTTTTATTTATTTTTAATTTATTATTTTTAATAAATTCAATCATTACTACAATAATCATCATTAATATAAATTTATTTTTTTATTTTTAAATAGTTATATTTTTATTTTGAAATAGATATATTTTTATTTATTTTAATTAATTATTTTTAATAAATTCATAATAAAAAATAAGACGATGTAAGCTTACTTATTTTTACAATCACTTTTTTAAAGTTCAAAAATAAAATTAAAAACACAAAATTTATATTAGATTTAATTTTTAAAAATTTCAAAATCAAAAATTTAAAATCTTCTAAAACAAACCTGTTTTTTTTTTTTTCTTCACTTTTATTTTTCTCTAGAAAAACTGAACGTTAAAGCTTATATTGTTAAGTTTTTATGTCTAATATTCAAACTAGATGATGGTACTGATAATCGTTTAGTTTTATGAAATACTAATGTTTGTTTTTTATTTAACTTTTTAAAAATATTTCATAAAGTGTATTTAACGCTTCACAACAAATACCAACAGACATGCAATAAACAATCCTTTATTGAAAAAGAAAAACTTTGTTCCATCAGAAATAGAAAAATTATTTTATTTCATTTCTTCGAAGATAATAGTTTTCCATTCTTATCTCATCAATCTCAACCCTTAAAATTAATATTAGCAAAATTATGTTATTTATTTTTCATTTTAAAATGATAAAAATGAATAATAAATAAAAAAATCAAATTTATTTAGATAAAAAATTTAGATTTAAAAATCAAATAATAAATTATAAAAAATTTTAAAAAATCATAAATTACTCTTTTTACTTAGTTTTGACATAGATAGTATTAGAAAAATATTAATCCTAATCTTTAAGATTAATTTTAAGCATATAAAAGTGATATATTTTTATTAAAAATTAATATTTATTACATTAAAAATGCAATCATGTAATAATATCAATTTATTTTTAAATATTTAAAATCAATTTTAAGAGTTGAAATTTGCAAAATCAATAATATTAAGTCACCAGAATAAAAGGTTAAAATAGTTTACATAAAATACTAAATTCAAATTTCAGTATTTTTATCACTGTTAAAAAAATTGATAATGTTGTATATTTCAGATGCTTTAACACATTAAAGTAATCAGGCGCGAATGTGATGTTTAAATATCAGTAATTCAAGAAAAAAAAATTATAATGTTTAAAATTTAATTAATAAAATCATATTAATTAAAAACATTTGTTAAAAATTATTAGATTAAATATATTTAAAAATTTACGTGTCATTGCTTAAATAATATGCTAAAAAAGGATTAGATAGATATCGCTATTAGTTCTAATCTTTGATGGATTGAAGCAGTACCCAAAAAATGTAGTCCATGCTCAAAGCGCCTTCTCTGATGGGACCCGACCAGGTTGGTTTGTTCATTGCTGGACAAGAGGAACCTTCCAACCCAACGCAATAATGAGCATATTACGCTCAAATGTCTTGGGTTGGGTCCATTTTTAACTTATGCACATGACAAAAGTCATTGAGAATTTTGAATCATGTCTCTACCACTAATTAATCATCGCAGGCATTCTGCTTTATCTCAATTGTGTCCAGTCAATAGGCATACAATCGACTCCTTTTTTATTAGTTGGCATGTTACACCATCCTAAATCCAGCTATCTGCAAACAATCTGTTTAAAACCTACTTATTTTCTCCTGTTTTCTTAAAGGAAAAAACATAATTTTTATCGCGTAAAACATTCATAAGATCTATTATTATGTTATTACAAAATAATCATCTCTAAGATCTATCATTATATTATTTCATAAAAAAAGTTATGTTTAAAAAGTTGTAATTTTTCTTAATATTTAAAAATTTAAATAGTTTTTTAATTCTTACATTTATATATTTTTTAATTTTGATCCCTATTAACTTTTTTTTATAATTTTGATTTTTTATTTTTTAAAAATTACATGTTTTAGTCGTTGTCATCAATAAAGCTCTATTGGGTGATAACGTGGCTAACAAAGCTTTAGATTAATACTTGTCATTTGTTCTTAGTAATCTAACGTGAATAAATCATTTTGTTTCTTTATCGTTTCAAGTATATATCTTTTTATTTTTACTCTTTCGATTTTTTTAACGTTTTACTCTGTGTTTTTTTTTTTTCAATTGTCTTTGGTTTCTAATCCTCCTTCTATCTCTCATCTCGACCTCCACTTCTGATCCTCCCTTACTCAATCTTTCCTCTTCTCCTAACTCCTGACCTCCTCTCTTCCACGACCCACTCACCATGGTTGCACCCCTCTCATCCCTTTCGAACCCCTATCAGAATAATTTTCATTGTAATCACTAAGCTCCCACAACGAAAGTCATTCATTATCTTCTTTGTGAAGCCCACCACTGCCGAACCCATGACCATCATCCTTTGAAACTTAGCAACTCACTGTAAACCAAACTTTGCACCTACACACACGATACCAACCATTGTTCCTCAAACCATCCTACCTACCAAAAACCAACGTAAGTATCATTTTCTACGCCGTCAACTATAGATCAATCGGAGCAAGCCTTCGTCGTTGGAGAAACAATTATCTTGAGGTCTCTATTACTCCTAGTTAGATGAATCCCTTACCACCTAAAACAAAACGGAGACCCAATATCTCCAACTTAGAACCCCACCGAAGGGAGAAGGGAAGGTGAGAGGAGCGGTGGAGGGGTGACGGGGGAAATGATGGGGAATATTGTAGGTGGAAGCGGGATTAGAAATCCTAAGTCAACTGGAGCAGAGAGATTAACTTAACAAAAAAAAACACAAAATGACATTTGTAGGAACGAAAAACAAAACGATATATCCCGGTCAAATTACTTAGGTAATTGCTAACTTGGAGCTTTATTACCCACACCATTACTTAACAAATCTCTGTTAACGATAGTGATTTAAACATTTAAGTTTTAAAATTTAAAAGATACAAGTCATTGAAAAAGTTAACCAGAACCAGACTATAAAGTACATAAATGTAGGAACCAAAAAGCTATTTAAACCTTATACAAAGCATATTTATTAATAAGAAAAATACTGAGGATGAACATGTCCCCATTTTTAGAGTACAATGAGAGAAAAGTAAAAGCCATGACAATGAATTTACCCAAACCAATAATAATCAAAATTTGGAGTCAGCTGTCAAAAATTGAAGCAGCCGAAGCATATATATATATATATATATATATATATATATATATATATATATATATATATATATATATATATATATATATATATATATATATATATCATGGAATACATTTTAGTCCAGATGAATCTTCGATTCAACTTAATATGATTTTTAGTGATGCCGGGATCTATTGACCATTCCCAGCTTACATCAACTAAGGTAAATTGCACAAACATGCTGATAATACTAATGGGTGGTTTCGATTTATGCAACTCGTAAAGTTTGAGAAAGCGTAGCAACGTAGAATCAAACAAACCGAATTGCTCACTGTTGAAACCTCTTGTAACAGTAAAACTAATAGTTATCATTCATTAAATCCTCTACTGGTTTAGATTTGCATTTTTCGCCCTTCAGTAAATTTTGCCAAGACTGTACCTGTTCTACATGCTTGGTTTCCAAACTAGCACACTCCAGGATATATTTATCTACTTTCGCCCTTAACAAACACAATCAATTTCAAACAAAGAAAATAAACTGGAACAGGGTAGTCTTCACTAAACAATCTAGTAGAAACCGAGAGCAAAAAACACTTAAGGAGCAAGAAACTCCCTGCCCGAATAACAAGTACCCAAAACCAGGAAAATGCCTAGAAACCTCCACCTTTTGGTAAGAACCGAACTTACCAACGCAGTTGCCAGAGTTTCATCAATCACCACAGATCAACTATCATTGACTTCAATGACCAAACAGTAGGAACAAAAATGTATCTGAATAATCGATTCAAACTCCACCCCCACCTAAACAAAAGAGACAAGCAAAACAAAAAAGTTGCAATGCAATCAGATTCAGTCATTCGGTTCTGAAAACAATGGAAGCACTACATGTATAGACTATAGACTATCGGAAAAGCATCCACTGTCCGAATTAAGCCCAAAAGAGGGTCCGGTCAAAAGGCATAACATGACAGTGGAGGCCCATTGAATGCCTCAGTGCTACATTTGAAACAATCGTCGGGCATGTGGTGTATATTAATTTTCACACATGATCTGGAAATCCGTTAAAATGATCCAGACCAATTAATTGTTTAGGGTACAACACGCCAAAACTCATTTTCTAGAAGGACTTTCAGGAAGGTTAACAGTCGTGATACAATAGACGCAATGAAGCCGGAAATACGTATCCACCAAGCTCGAATTAGGATTTGTCCGGCTCAAAATGTCCCTTGAGCAGCTCACTTACATCAAATCGCAACATCTCCATATATTCCTGCATGACCAAGAAAGTCAATTTTTGATGAGATTGTGCACAAATCATCAAGCAAAAGCTATAATAAAAATGGTTGGCATATCGACATATTAAGGCAGTGCAACAAGCAGCTTTCAGCTTGCAAAGAACATGTCACAAAGAGGAACATACCCTGGCAAGACTCTCATTGCTACATAACTCATCCAGAAGATCATTAGAAGCACTTCCACCACCAGATAGCTGGACAGCATTTTCAGCTACCGCACGGAAAACATCTGTGGGTGGACTCAGACGCTCAATCCTCTCAGCCAGAGGTTGAAGATCAAGCTGGAGAAGATAAGGAAAAAGTCATAATAGGACTACTGATACGGCCTTTCGGCTCAGAAAATAAATATATCAATATCGCTTAGGTATTCCCAAAAATAATTACCCCAATAGCATCTATTCTAAGCAGTCTATGTTCAGTTATAAAAAGTTAAGATCTTATTTACTTTCTTCATAGTCCAAAATATGTTGAGCATCCTAGAACCATTTTCCCAAAAATCAATACAAGACAAGAGGTGTAAACACAAAGTAGGTAGAATCAAACAACCTTTCTGTTGGAACATCATTATATCCACAATGGATTGTTAAATGTCATTTTGCCCTGTGATCTGACAAACACTTGAAATTCTCATTTGACTATTTTTTGAAGTGACAATGTGCCACCGCATGGGCAAATAGGCATAATTATATCCTATCTTACACATCTGATATGAAAATAAGAAATGGCGTGTAAAAGCAATACAATACTCAAATACATGCCATGCTTGCATCATGAAGAGTCAAGATTGACCAGCCAGGCTCAGCCTAACTCATGAGCAAAGCAAAAAAAATCATAGCACATGTCTTTCCCTATGTATACATCTAAACTTCAGTTACTTGTTCAGAACAAGAGTCCAAGTTAAAAGATTTAGTTGAAGAGTCCTGAATCCCGACTCTTGCTTCACAAACATTTCAAATCATAAGAGATATAGAATATAAATAAAAAAGAACGAAATTTTTTAGAACAAATTACACTTAAACCCCCTTGAGGTTTAATAAACTTTTACCCAATACCTGTTTCATTTTTTATTTTACTCTAACCTTCCTTATTTACATAACTGCCTGAGATGTCAAGGATGATTTCTATAATTGAAAAGGATATGCAGTGTTATGTTGTTAAATTAAGAAAGACTTGTGCGAGATAAAAGAGGGGTATGGAACAAATTTATTAAACCTTAGAGGATACAAGTGTAATTTGTTCCTTTTTTATCTTATTCATTTGATGATAATTTCCATTTACCCATTTACAAAGCATCGTAATCAATCATGAATGCTTGACCAGATGTCGATGAAAAGAATATCCATGCTAATAACATTTAAAGGACCCTAGCCAAGCCTAAAAGGAATTTGAAGGGGAGGAGGGTTAAACAGGCCAGTCTATATAACTACTTAGTAGTAAAGAAAATTCAGAATTTAAAAAATAAAAAAGGGATTGATTTACACAGGCTTGCCAGCTATGTCAAAGGCCTGTAAGTGTATGGCACTAACCCTCATAGGTACATGGGTTACACAGGCAGGCACAGCTGCAAAAAATCATTTTAACAGTTCCATTTTTCAACAAATAACTGTACGAACATAAATCATCATATTCCACACAAATATATGGCCAAGCTTCATAATAAGTCTATCAACAGACAGCAATTATAGTTGAAAGTTTCATGAAATAAAATAATCTAAATAGGAAAGAATGTTTTTTAACATTAAATAAACAAAAGAATATATGAATTTATGATTTATGCATGGTAAGTGGCAGGAGGACTTTCAATATTATGGGCATAATGAAATCAAAGAAGAAGAGATCAAATTTCTTTTTGGGGATGTTGGAAAGGATGAGTGCGTAGGACTTAGAACCACCATCAACTGGGCAAGTAAGCTCCACTATAACAAAAAATCAACCACTAAGTATAGAAAATACTGAAAGCATAATTCATAGAGCAAATCCAAAGATACAGCATCAAGTTGTCAAGAGATGCAAGTGCAACACATTAATCATACTCATGTATTCTCATTTTAAATTGCAGTCAAAGAGAAAACTGAAAGTTCACACCATAAATTGGGGGCGGGGGGATCTAATATATATTTCAGCCTCCAGTAAACCAAATTAGTCAATACTAATGGAGGAGTATTTTCATCTAGTGCCAAAGTTAAGTAGCAAAAAGAAAATTTATGGTTCTTGACAGTTCACAGATATTATTAAACATGGAAGTGCAGTCATACAGCCAATGCCATTGTGTTAGCACATCAATACAAACCTGTAAACTTTGATTATCAGAATATTCATTTCTGTTAACTGTTCCTTCTCTGTAGGGTGCATGGGATTCTGGTTCTGCAGCAGATAATAGTGAAGGAGGATTTCCCCCACCAAGGGCTCGAGATACAATGGGCATCATCTGTTGAAACATCCTTGACAAGTCAATGCCACCACCCTGCCCTCTATCCATTCCTGCAAACATATTCCCCACATCCTGATTGCCAACCTGTTGGACAATTTGATTGACTGTGTTCATCATCTGTGGGCTCTGGGTGAACTGCTGCAACATATTCCTCAAGCCATCAGGTGAGTCAACTCCGGTTTGCTGCGAAACTCCTTCCAACAAACCATTCAAAGTAGGACTATGTAAAACCTGAGACATTAAACCAGCCACATCAACCGGGCGATCAATGGAAGGCAAGGGCTGCTGGGATGATGCATTAGCATTTCTTGAATTCATAGAAGATCCATGACTTGCAAGAGTTTGCAATATATGTTGACCATCAGTTCTGGTTTGCTGATTTTGATTGACAGAAGAACTGGATGATCCAATGTCAGCACCTTTACTTACAGGAGGTTGAAGTCTAGTTCGCCTCTGTTTGGGCACTCAAATTTATGAAGGATAAGTCAAGAATATAGTCATGCAATGTGTTAAAGAACATGAGATATTAGAAGTTCCAAATCATGCCAATCAAGGCTCTGGTAATGCACAAATGCATTATGTCTATAATAAATTGCTGACATGTAAAAATTTACATAAAGCACTCCATTTGGTTAAAAGTCTCGTTCATTTTCTATGTTCTTCACAACATATTGCTGCCTCCAAATGACTCATTTTTCAGTTATTCATCCATTGAAATGTACATTCCCATATTACAAGTAAATCGATATTCGCACTTAAACACCACTAGAAGTAAAATATTTAAAAAATAATTAAATGTTTCAAGAACAATAACAGCAAGCCCTACAAAACTGTTGGAAAAGGGGTCAAATGGGGAGACTTTCACCCCCCATCGTCTGGATGGTACCAGGACAGGGATGCTTTATCTTCATAGGATGGGCAGCACAGTACAACTGTCCCTATCCTATCATGGAAGATTGAAATTTCTATACTGTTTTGTATATACATCCCCACACATTAAATTTGATAGTCTTGGATGTTCATCAAAATTAGCTTCAGATCAAAATAATTTCTTTTAAAATTGCTACACCATATCAATTTCCAATTATGAAAGCATAGTGAAAAAATTCAGTTTTAAGCAGGTTGGCTTCATCAACTCCTTAATGCCAAACCCAAGGAACCTAACAGCAAAAAATCACAGTTATACATGTAAATGTATATACTGAATCTAATGAGGCATCTGATCAATCAGTGTCATAAAACTATGATGCAAAATCTAAAGTTTTTCAGTTTCAAATTAGTACATAGTAAAAATATTTTCAATTGCCAAGACACAAGCCTACAGACCATATCCAAATCCTAAGCCCTGTATGTCACACCTACGCTAAGTTTCAGTAGATTTTTAAATTGATCACACTATAGCAATACATACCAGATAATATAATGTGTTCATGTAGATAAAATATAGAAGGTGGAAGTGAGTGGTGCAAATGTATAATTGAATATAACTTCAGAAAAGGAAAATATATTAATTTGTAGAGAATAAGGGCCATCCAGTAGCCTTTCAAACACTAAGCAAAAACCATTCAAAATCATAGCAAACAAGTATATATGCAGTCTGCCACAATAATTGGAAATACAGGCATTTTACTCAACCAATAAGCTTACCTTGCGCTCTAAACCACTAACACCCAATCCTAGTGGAGCGGCTATGGCAGGTTCAGTTACATCTCGTCTTTCACTTACAGATGGAACATCTTGTTCTTTTTCTGATTTTACAATTGTTTCTCCACTAGAACAACTTTGTAAATCTTGGTTGGAAGAACTTGAAACTAATTCGTTTACCAAAGCATCTCCTTTGTCATTACTACTGGTTTGGAGTGCCTCAGCTTGGGGCTGGTTGTGATTGAGAGGTGGATATTAGTCAATTAAAATCTATGCATACAGGGGACAGATGCATCACCAGGTAGTTGCAAAAGTAATACCTTCTGTAGTCCACTTTCAGAAATGCAGCCAACTGAGGAAGCACTGGCAGCCCCAGAGCCATCTATCTCCACAGCATCTTGCTGTTCATTTCCTGATGCAGGTCTTGATTCAGATCCAGAAGATAAATTCCTACTGCTTGATTCCACTTGACCTGACAGGATGCAAAAAAGTGTGATGAAATTAAATGATAATAATGTATTGAGACTCAACATACAATGAAACAATAAATTGATAACCACCTGATGGAACTGTGTTATCCCCTTGCATGTTACCAACAACATTTCTAAGCCGAGAATTGATTTCAGCTAAAACAGATGACAACGAAGCTGAATCAGAAGGTGGCTGTGAAGTAGAAATGCCAAATCCAGTTTGTGTGCTATTAGAGACTCCAACACCAGGAGGGTGTGATTGGAGAGTTGCTGTGATGACATTTCTAACAGGTAATACCCGTGTGGAACCTGAATCACCAGAGCCAGGCTCATTCTGGGGTTCAGTTCTTGTCCCTTCTCCATTATTTGGCCTAGAACCAATTGCTGAAGCAATTGGTGTAAGAGAGGTACCTGGTGGAAGCAAGATTAATAGAAGTTGAATATTTATAGGTAGAAGTACAATTAGTTTTATTTACCAGCATGTATATGAATGTTTACGTTCCTAGGAGCATTTCCAATACCAATGGTTCCTATAGTTGTAGGATTTGAAGAGGGAACAGGACCACCAAAGAGGGAGCTTGTCTGAAGAGGGAAAGGCTGAAAATAGCACAACATCATCAGAATCACAAACGATAAATGTAAAAGCAGTCAAACAATCGACAGAGAGGAACAAGGTTCAGTAAAGTTATCATCAAGTATGCTGCACATTCCTGTGAACTTGAACTGTCATGAGCACACACACTACTAACCAACCCCAGTGAAACATGGCTGGATTACACAACCTCGAATGACATGACTGATATTGGAACACCAACAATCAGTAAGGAAGATGCAAAAGAAAGGAGGCCAATACTCCATTGTTCTAACAGTGTGTTTAGTAATCAATCTACTAATCTGAATTTGTTCTCATCCTCATGATTGTGTTAGTGTTATGGTCTCTTGATCAATCAATCTTGTATGTTAAAGTAGTGCCTTTTGATAAGGTTTGTCAGCAAAAACAAATGAAGAATCCAAGAACCTTGTGCTCTCTATTATACCTATATAATATTATGCTTTGTTAGAGATGTGATATAAAAACCATTTGTGCATCTTCACCTAATTAAGCTTTTGGGATAGTTGGTTCATACATGGTATCAGCACCTTTATCATCAAGTGGTCTAAAGTTTAACACTTAAAACAAAGTTGAATTTCAGCACAAGATAGGTGGACCTGTGTATTATCCATGCTTCAAGCACATCTTCACCTAATAGCTTGAGCTTTAGGAATTAGTGCTGCAATATCAGCCCAATGTTCATACACAGGGGAAGCCTCACCAGCTCTGTGCTTGCTGTGTGATTAGACTGATACTATCACCTGTTAGTATGGGAAGTTTTTGTGTTTGTACGATTCTATGACTACTTTTTCTTAACATATAACAGCTATTTCTTGGGATGGACAGTTTAGAGCAGTCATTTCCGTAAGCATATTAACTAGTTAGCAGAAAAAAAATATAGGATATGCAGAAATTTTCATAAGAGTTCTTAAGCACTCTTTCCTCTTGGAAGATTACCAGGTTCTCTCTAACAAGCCCAAATTTACTAACAAAATAGGCCACAGAGAAATCAGAAATCTGACAATTTGCAAACAGTCTTTACTTTTTTTACAACCAAATTAAATGAATATCAACCTTTTAAAAAAAATAGCAGAAAATGAGCTCGTGTTGGTTCTGAAGGCATTAAATCTTAAGCATACAGGAGAATATATATGGTGGAGATCACTTAATTCAGGAATAATTTATGCTTCAGTTACTTCACTTCATAATTTTTTGTAGGATGTGAATCTAGCAAATCCAATCATTCAATAATAAATTCTTATTAGATAAATCAAGTTTATTAAGCTTCATAAAATTTAAAAGTTATTTGATACTTCATCTAATAACTTTAACATATAGTATACCCTTTGAAATATAAATATTTGTCCACTATAAGATTATATACCTATGAATTTCTAATTTTCTAAAATTTAATATGTATGATTATTATATAAATATCATTATTTAACAGTTGGACAGATTAAATTTACATCCTATAAGAAGTTAACTCATGTAACTTTAGCATAAATTACTCTTAAAATAAATTGATAGCATCTAATATATATATATATTGGCACCAAAGGTCAAATTTGAACACTTACATCATTTAATGACATCTTACAGAATGCAAGATTCGTTAATTCAACTATTGAATCATGTAATAATACCTTTGCAATCATGTATTCATGTATATCAAATTTCAAAAAACTTAGACATTTATAAGTATGTTATTTAACCGTTGATATTTATATATAATAAAATATTAAACATTAAAATAAAATCATGCGATGGAGCTACTATTAATTTTTATTTTATATAAAATTTATAAATATGATCTACTCGATCAAAACTTTCAAATTAACAGTTAGATTAATAAATCTTGCTTTCTAGAAAAAGTTATTAAATGGTATAAGTGTTTAAGTTTGACATCCGGTATCAACAGATCCTAACCCATAATATTAATGTGTGTGTGTATATATATATACATATATATATATATATATATATATATATATAGAGAGAGAGAGAGAGAGAGAGATGCTAAAAGTAAAGTGCAACATAAATTTATTTTACAATATGGAAAGTTGAATGCGGTAATGGTTTTTGGAGACTCGTGTAGCACAATGAATATTTTCATGAAACAGTACAACCAGAATGTGGTTTTTAAATGAAATGGTTATTAATTGTCTTTCTTCAATCTTCAATCTTCAATCCTTTATCAACAATCCATTTGATGTTAAAACTTGCTAATCATGGTAATTTACAGTTTCCAGTTCTGAAACATTAACTGTGTACAGTTTATTGCGTCTAAATTATCTTGATCAAAGCCCCACATGCAAATGCTTAAATAATTGAACTTGGCATGTGGCATCACCACTAACAAAATCAGAATAGACTAAAATAACTGACAAACCTGCACCATTATAGGATTTGGCCCTGATGGAGAAATATAAACTGCTGGTCCAGCATTAACAACAGATTCTGCCTGAAATTTCAACATGATCACAAATGATATGTCGACACAATAAAGTAAACTAAAACACTTGAGAAAAATTGAGAACATACAGAAGTCTGTCCCATACGCAGTGTCAACATTGTTCGGCCAAGTTCCAGTAAAAGTGCACCCAAATGCTGCATAGCAACTCCTATTTGCATTGACTCTGACTGTATTTCACCTCTTACGCGTAGATCAGCAGAAGTTCCCTCTCTTTCCAAGCGTCCTGCAATATGCTAGAGTCGCAAATTACAAATAAAACATAATCAGATAAGACAAAGGTTGAAAATAGTAAAGCAAGTTCACACACAAATCCTACAATGAAATATGTACTTTCTCATTATAACAATATTTCCATGCTAAACAGAAATAGTTTTAGAATCAGTTTTGGTCAGATATTTATGTATTATTGCATCAACATATATGGTTATGGTCAAGGATGGACAATAAGATATCCAAAGATTTGAGATTTTATCTAACAAGAGAATATGCAGTAAATACATCTCTCAAATACTGAGTTGTCTTCAAGTCCAATCTAAAATGAATTTGACCTGGGATCCAAAATATATTAATAAGGTTTAAATGCATCGAGAATAGAATGTGTTTTGGGCATCCCTCAATTAATCAGCTGACCCTTAAGGATAAATTGCAGGTCTTATCACAGTCCAACAAGACCAAGCCCTGCTAAAATTAGCAAATTTCCAGACATCAAAGTAATGGTACAGTTAGATTCAATAAGTTTATTGAAAATAAAGGCTCCTAATTATTTTCAATTTGCAAAAATAAAAAAATTTCACCATCACCTCTAAAATAAGCTTAATCAAAATGCCAGACATTTTAATGTTTTATTTCCTCCAAACACAAATTCATAGCCCGTTCATACTTTTAAGGTATAACTGATGAAAAGTGAAATACAATTTTTTTGTACAAAGTTTGGACTTATTTAGAATTATTCTATGAAACTTCCATCCATCCTTATTTTTCAGTAAATTTATGACGTAAATGTCTCACTGCCAGTTAAATGTTTATATCATTAAGGGGGAAAATGAAAATTTGTGAATGGATGTGTTAATTACAGATAGCGCATGAACGGCTTGACCACCAATCAACTGTTCTGCACAATGCAAGACAGTGCTTAATGCCTCAAGTGTCGGCAGCCCTTGTGTATTAGAAGGCAATTCTGCTCGCTGATCTCCAGGGGTAGTTGATGAGAGATTTGGCCTATAACCTGCATAAGCAAATATAAACATTTCAATGTCCTTTCAAACTAAAAGAAAAGAGTAACAATTTCAACATCATCACCATTCTGTGATAGTGTCTGTTCCATGCGATTTATAAACTCAGACAGCGTGTTCAACGAATCAGGAATTGGCTGAAATGAAGGAGGAGAAAAGTTAAATGTTATAAAATATGCATCAAATTTCCACAACTAAAAACTAAGAAGGTATGTAAAAGAGAGACTATGCTCCTACTGCATTAAGAGAAGGAAGGGGTATGGCTCCTGCAGCCAGAGGAATCTGAACATGAGACACGGATGGGAATGCCTGACCAGGAAATGTCTGTCCAGATGGTGCCTGATTTCCTGCTAGGTTTTGATTTCCAGTTTGCACTCCTTCAGTTTCATTCCCTGGGAGAGACTGACAAGAAAGATTGGGCCCCAGTTTAGACATCTATTGCAAGATGCATCTAGCAAAAACATTTACCAACTTGAGTACAGGTCAGTGTTCTATATCGCTTCTAAAAAAGGAAAACAAAAATTCCATAATCAGATGAATAATCATTTATAAGGTACTTGAGATTTGACACTACTAGGAAAATAGAGTAAAATGTTGTACACTAAGAAACACAAGCCACGTGAAGTAGATACGATACTACAAACAAATCATGAAGATTGCTTCATGACCTAAGAAGATGCAATTGAAATAGACAATCTGAAGGACCTTAAGTAATAATATCTATGCAATGTTGCAAGGAGAAATCAAATAGCAAGGAGATAAAAAAACCTAGACAATAAAATGGCTGTGAACTTAGTTCAGTGTTGTTTGTGGATAAGAAAACTAACTATGTGCATACAATTGCCCCAGACACACATGACAGAAAATATAGCAATACATGATCATCTATTCAAGCAAAAAGTGATACTAACTGAAGATATTTGTATAGCATTAGGACCACTAATTATGCCCTGGCCACCACTTCCAATAGAATTCAAAACCTGCCCAAGAACCTGAAAACAAAATACAGCAAATACATAATGTTTCTCAGGCAATACCAAAGCAAACTATTATTTCCAACACCTGCCTGAAAACTGAATAGAATAGCATACATGAATATGAATAACTCAAGATATATGCAGAGAACATAGTAACGAACCCGACTGAGGTCATGAACAATGCCTTCACCTTGTTCCCCTACATTAATAGTCCCGAGAACAAGACTATGTGAAATTTGCCCAACACGGTTACGAGGAGCACCTGAGACTGCATCATTTCCTTCCAAATAATAAATTTTTTCATTAACAATGCGAAATAATATTACTCCATCCATTCCTTTTATTTGTCCATTCAAACAAAAAAACACACAGATTAAGAGATGCAATTAATATTCTTGTTTTTTTAAAATAATTGTTTACTTTCCTATTTTAGCCTATATAAATTTGATACTTATCTCTCCTGATTTACTATTATCCCTCACATTAATTACTAGGTGGATACAAGGGCAAAATTGGAAAAAGGCATAATTATTATATGTTCTCTTGAATCTCTAAATGGACAGATGTAAAGAACAGTTTTTTTATTCTCTATCTGAACACTTCAAAAGAAACAGAGGGAGTGCAACATATTTGTGCTAAGCATAAAAGAAGTTAAAACCTGAAAGGATAAGAAAAAAAAGGATCAGCAATGCAGTCTTAAGTTGTACCTCGGTTACTTGTACCACTTGGCTCACCAGAACTCGTACCAGAACCTTGTGATTGATTTGGTTGTCTTTCAACTAAATGTAATGTATGCCCATTTTCAACATCTTAAATGGTTAAGGATTAGGATATATAATAAATAGATAAGCACCACAGTTTGATTTCACCATTTGTGAAAATTTCTGCTTCAAGCCATAGCATTTCCTTCTGGCAAGCAATCCAAGGCATTTAAAAGGCAAACTAATAAGGACGTTGAATAGAGAGAAGATACCAAATGTAAATAATGCACATCATTTGCAAGATAAAACAAATTATCTTGAAACTAAGAAAAATCCAGGTCCACAAAGCATGAAGCTGATTGAGAAATAAAATACAATTCACAGGATACGATACTCAGATAGAACATGCTCATCCTTTAAGACTTTTCCTCTGAATATCAGTCGTTGCAAACTAATTGGAACACCAATTTCATTTGCAATTTTCTCTTTGAACAATGAAACGGGCATCTGGAATGATTTTGAAAACCAGTTTTAGAGTTATACATCAACCTACAGATATTACCTCAAAAAGGGGCTTGAAAAAACAAGCATGATAGGAATAGAGAATTAGAGATTACAGCTTACATTTTTGTCCACTAGAAAACTGTAGATGCGGGAATCTAGAGTCTTGATATTGAGCTGAACAGTTGAATCTGAACACTCTGCTGAAATATTTCCAGTACTGGAGCCTTCATTGGAGCTTTGACCCTCCATGCTGTTCATTCAGCTGCAAAATCTTGGACCAAGAAATTAGACAGAAGTAACTCTGCCAATAAGATACCAAAGTAATTGCCACACAGTGTAGATGTAGGGCCATATTAAACATTGAAAGATATTATATTGAGGTATCAGAAGATAACCTAGCAGAACTTTCAAAGCATGTAGCAAATCTCAATACAACATATTATATAGTACTCTCCTTTGACCATAAACAGGACTGTGCAGAAAAAAGTTCACAAGAACACACCATGCTTGTACGGCTGATAATACAACTTATCTGCCAATCAGTGCACTTAAGATATGCAATGTAAACCTCAGTAAATCTTCATATTCGGTCAAAGAATAATAAAATCGAGTAAATAAAAATTCATCTCGGTAATGCACATATAAAACAAGATTGTTCTTCATTTAACTCTCCAAACACCTCATGAAGAACCTTAGTGTCATTGGCCTTGTCAATTAGGATTTTGGGGACAAATAGATGATGATGCTTCTATTCAAACTATCAAGAATCGCAATAGTGTTGACCGGTGCATGTCGAATCAAGACACGCCACTAAGGCTATGTTTATGTCATATATGAAAATAAGCGCAAAGCATCAAAGATGCAAATTTCATTTGAGATTCGTTGAAGCAATTAAGCATATAAATGCCTGAAGTATTGGTCAGATTTTGATAGTCCAGTTAATATCGTACAAGACACTGAAAAACGATTATCAAATATCAGAACGAATTTGAAATATGAATCGGGAGTTAAAGAAAGTAGCATCGATAATTACATTGCGAAACTGCGATTCAAGGTTGAGAAAAATTTTAGCACAGGAACTACCTATGCTGGGTAGGGTAACTGGCCATACCTACTGTAAAGAGCAGAAATGGAGTAGAGGAAAAGGAATTGGAAGAGGTGCTAAGATCTGCGTTCGGAAGATTCTAGATAATTCTTGACGAAAACGAAAAAGAGTTGGAAGATTGGGAGAAGAAAGTACTAACTGTCACCGGAGATGAAGACGATAATCTTTCGAGAAGGGGATGATGCTACTGCTAGCTAATCAGTAATCACCTTATTACCAATATGCATAAACATATACTTTCCTTGGCTTCAAGTTTTCCTTTCTAGTCAGACTCGTCGAATACCAAATAGGGGCAACAAGTCGTCTACGAGTCATAGCGGAACTGGGCTGGCTACCCTCTTAGCCCATTCTGGCCCAGCTGGCCGCGACCTTTGATTTTATGTTAAAAAATAAATTAAGTAAAATAAAATGTTAACATTATTTAAGATTTAAGACTAAAACTCTATAAATATTGAAAGATTTAATTTTACTTTTTAAAAAATATTAATTTTAATTTTCATAAATTTTAAAAATAGTTTCTTTAGTTGTTTGTTATTGAACTTTGATAGAAAGATGTATAATGTTTGGTTCAATATTTAGTTAAGCATGCTGTAAATTGTTAAGTTGTGCACTTGTGCTAAGGCATAAGAATTGACTTTGAACTCAAGAGTATTACTAACAACGGTTTTTAAAGATCATTTATTGATTATCTGCCACATATTTAGATAAATTACATGCATTTTCTCAAACAGTCGTTGATATGACATGAATAAATCTATATCACTTTATTACGTGTTGATAAAATTTTTTAAAAAATTATAAAATTAAGAAAATATTTAGTGGGAGATTCGTTTAAGTTTTTATAAAATTCTTAACTCAAAAATGTTAGTGTACTATATTTAGTATAAATGCTTTACAATGTATTTTTAGAAAATTAACATTCCAAGGAATATTTTTTAACTTTGTTTTTCATCAAAACATTTTTAAGGAAGAGGATGAAAATTCAAAATTTTTATAAAAATAAAAAAACTTAATAACATTTTCATGAATATTTTAAACATAATAAGCATATTTATAATATTTTTTAAAAATTATAATTCTTAATAAATATGATTTTAAAAATAAAAAAATCACGCATCAAATATTTCCTATAAGTGAGAAAAAAATTAGAAGATTATAATAGAAATGTATCGATATTTATAAAGATTAAAATATATTTAATTTTAAATATTTGAAAAGTATATTTTATTATAACAGTATATCTATTACTTTTGTCTTTTAAATGTAATATTTTTTTAAATAAATAATTTACTTATAGTAATAACATATATTATTAAATAAAATTATAATTATTAAAATTGGTCAAATGATGAGAGATAAATAGAGAATTGGAATTATTTATATAAAATTTTAAATTTAAATTTCATCTGTTTTTCACATATTAAAAAAAAATTGACATTTAACGTATCCTAAATTTTAGCAGTTGACAAACTTTAATCTCTGGAGATAGGTCAAGCGTTACTTCAATGACTAGTATTATAGTCGTCAAACTTTACGTAAAAGATTTACAAATTAAGAAGGTTTAGAATCTAATAAAATTATAATTTATAAAGATTTTTATTTAGATAATTAATTGTGAAATGTAGATCTGAAACCAAATACCTTTCAAATTACTATTCAACAATCTTTCAATAGGTTTGGGAAGATGCCATCATCACAGTTTCTACATTACTTCCTTGCTCAATAGACATAATTTGAATAATAACACTTTTTCAGTCAACACTCTATCTTGAGAGTTTAAATCTTACGTTTAATGAAAAAGAAATAACATGATAAAATATGTAATTTAGTGAAAGAGAAATAATACAACTAAATTTTCCCAATATTAATAGGGTTAATCATATTTCAATAAAATTGTAAATTTTTAGTAATTATCCTAATTTACTTACACAATTTAAAATAAAAAATAATATCAAACTAATACAATCTTCAATTGTTAAGAAAACAAACTAAAAAAACATTCATAATAAGTAGATATATGATCAAGCAGATATTTTATAATATCTCTTAAATTTAATTAAGTCAAAATATAGAATAGATTAAAGAAAAAAATATATAATTATTATCTACTTATTTTAAATTTTAATAATCACCATTAATCATTTAAGAGTGAACATGAAGAGATATATTTTATAGTTTTTTTTATGCTACAGTTATGCACATTGATCAATTTATAATTACAAGACCAACAATTAAAATTAATAATGATCAATTGTTTAATAAAAGTAAATAATAAAAGACATATAAAAAGAATTAATATTTTTAAATCTCATCTAAAGTACCAACAACATCTCCTCATAATTGATTGAAATAAATTAATAAAAGGGTATGTATAAATAATGAATAAAACATGCTCAATAAATTAAAATTAAATTTTAAAGTACAACCATCCCTTTTCGATCTTTTTTATTTTAATAGTTAATTTATTCATATTAATTTAAAATAAATGATTTATAGATTCTATTAAAAAATATGTATCAATTTATTTAAAATTGTATATTTAAAAATAAAATAATTTTTTAAAAAATTAAACATAAAAATAAAATATGATTAAATTGATACTGAAAAAGTAAGAAGCATAAATCAAGATACTTGTAGACCGCCAAATGACATCCTTGGAACTTTTTTTTTCTTTTAAAAGGTTAAATTATTAAATAAGTAACTACACTACTTTAAATTTACAATAAAAGAATTATAATTAATTACTTAATGTTAGAATGGAATGTGCGACATCCAACCCTTAAGATATGACATACCAGAAAGTAATTTAAAATATTTATCGGGTAAAAATTAGAAAAATCAAACTCACGGCAAATGCAAACATAATTAAAATGGATGGATGACTAAATTTTAAAAATTAAAAGAAAAGAAAACAATAGTAAATACTGAAATTGATTAATATAAGACATTGGTTTGAAGAATCATCCGATTTTCATAATAATAAAAATAAATGATATTACTGAACAAAAATTAGAATAGGATAACTGATACAGTGTCGTTTTAATGAGAATGATATCATTCGTCTAGTCCAATAGATGACATCTTGGAGACCAACGAGCATCGATTTGGTATGGCTATTTTTGTTTACAACCATTTTTGTGCAATAAAGAAGTATCTGAAACTTCGAAAATGAGAGAACCCTCCATTGATTGAGTTTTCTATTGCTTTCCAAAATTGTATTCATATGAAAGATCCAACATTTCTAATGATGAATGTGTTGGTTTCAAGAGTAAAGAAGATAAGATAGTGGAGAAAATTGGGAAACTCTGTAGAGAGAAAACACAAATGTGGAAGAGAAAAAAAATTAGTGAGAATTGTTAAGCGGTGTGTTGGTGTGGATACCAATGAGTTAGAATGAACCAATTAAAGGATGCAATGTCATATAGGGGAAAATGTGTCTTTTTAATCATGCTCTTGAAGAGTGAAGAGTGTGAAGGTTTAATTTCATTTTTTCTTATTATTAAATTTAGATGATAAAAAATTTCAAATCAATAATAAATTTTATCATAATTTTAATAAAAAATTAAATAACGATAAGGTTGATTAAAAAATAATTTTTTATATATTTACAATCGATTTAGCACTTATATTTGTAAAGTTGAGATTGACTTATTATAAATTTTATATTAATTTTTTTATCGTGATATTTATTTGCCAAATCATATTTTTCTTGTAGTATACATCAAATAAGGAGGATTAAGTAATTAATAAAAAATTAATTTTCATTAGAACAAAGTGAAATGCTCAAGAGGAAATTAGAATTATAGTATCTTATCTATCAAAGTAACAACCTCTCTTGTAATTATGCATTTTTTACATTATTTCTAACATTTTTTGCGTACGTTATTGTTGAGGATTACAATTATTAGCTAGGTTAGAAAAACAACGACTTAAGTTTAGGAACTTTTTTTTTTCATGTTTACATATCTGTGATATGTGCATACAACCTTCAATTCTATTCTTAAGAAAATTATTTGATGACCACAAAATAATTAAAGAAAGGCAAACAAAAATAACAATCTATGACTAAATTTGAGAGAACATTTTAAAATATCTTGTAATGATGGCTATAGCATCAATATTTATCATTGTTCTTGAGGTTATTGCCAACTTTTTAAAATTATAGTCCGCACTTATTTTGAAGATACAAAATTCATTTCAATACTCAATAATTCCAAGTTCACTTCAGTTGACGACAAATTAACCAACAATCCACACATATATTGGAAAATGGTTTTATATTGACAGATACAATCAAACTTTTTTTTATTTGGCCTGATTTTCATTCTTTACCATCAAAATTAAATTGAACTACAACCTTTATTTATTTTCATGTATTTTATACATAGTTGAATAAAATAAAAGCTAACTTATTAGCATAAATCTTAATGGATGAAATATATTTTACATGATTCATTTGAGAAGATTTTGAACATAAAATTTTAAAATAAAAAATTATTTATATATATAAATTTATGATTCATTGTAAAATTATAATACATTGTATTACTAAAATATTTTTTTAAAAATGTTAAGGACAGATAAAACTTATTTAATGGGCTAACATATTGCATTTGTTCATTGGTACAATTTGAACTTTGGTAAAGTTCTCGATCTCTTATTATAATTGGTGTCTTGAATAATATTCTATTTACATTCCATGAAGAATGCAACTTTACGGTTAAAGTTTATTACATTATAAATTTACAATCTCTTATTATCGTTGATACAATTCAATTTTATTTGATTTAAACAAAATTATTTTTAATAAAAGATATTTATGATTTTAGAAAATAATGAATAAAAACAATAGAATTTAAACACATTTTTAGTCGGTCTAATAATTTGATAAAAAATATAATTATAACCTAAATAGGATAGATAGGTCCTAAATAATAAAAAATAAAATATATTATAAATAATACAATAAAAAATAAAATAAAAGAAATTAAAAAAAGGACATACATAAAATTATTATCGTGATACGAGATTATAATAATTTACATTTAAGATGAAAGTAGTTTATATCAAATTTAAATTTAAATTTTATTAATTTTTAAAACTATAAAATCTCTTTTCCACTATAAAAAAATCAATGGGTAGGTCTAAAACGTTCTCAACTGTCCAAATCATCAGTCACATCAATGCAGTACACCTGCATTATTTAATTCTTGCTGAACCTTGATTTTTATCGTGTATCTTAGCCAAAAGAGAATACCACGAGACTGTCATCAGAAGGGTCTGTAAATGGCAAGGGCATTAGGCTTTTATTTTCCTTTTAGATCCTCAAAATAGATATATTAACAATACTTTCCGTGATTGAGTTCACTGATCCCACCAGATATTAATAGCTAAGAGCTAGTCTAATATCCAGTTTCCTTCCACTTTATAAAAAGCATAAAAAGCACAATCATCTCAAAGAGATTGTAGCACTCTACCCAAATAAAACACAGAATTCTATTCATTTTCTTTAAATATATATATATATATATTTTTTTTTTTCACGTTTTACTTCAAACAAATTGTCTAAAAAGGGAAGTATAGACAAACTCCACACATAGTACTTTTAGAATATACACATGGGAGTACATTTCTAGAAACAACAGGAATTAATACTAATGCTCATGATGAAATTAAACAGAAGACACCACAATGATCCTTGAGCATGGTCTCAAGCTCAATGAGTATCGGTCTCCTTTTCTTTGTCTTCATTTGGCTTGGAGTGATAACCCGGAAGCTTCTCCTTGATCTTATCTAAAAGGCCCTTCTTCTCCTTGTCCTTAGCCTCCCCTTCATGAGTCTCAGCAGTGTGTGCAGCAACATATTCCGATGATGTCGAGGACACTTCCTCTGCCTTCTTGTGCTGACCTGGCAGCTTCTCCTTAATCTTGTCAAGGAAACCCTTCTTTTCCTCAGTGTCAGGGTGCTCTGAATCAACCTCCACTTTCTCAACTGGAACAGCAGTGTCCTGTTCCTTGTGATCATCACCTCCTATCTTTTCCTTCAGCCCTTTCTTTTCCTTTTTCTTCTTCTTCTTCTCCCCACCTTCTCCTTCCTCCTCCTCATCACTGGACTGCAAAAACATATAAATATCAAGCATATTAATAGAATTAATAAATTGAAGCATAAACATATGAAGCAGCACATACCACTACAACTACAACATCAAAAACACTCGATACTAGAGTAGTACTCTCTCTTCAATTTTCATTAGCACTGTTCTTTCATACGCAAATCTCAATAAAAAATAAATTAGGAAAGAAAACTTACAGAGCTGGAGCTACTGTTGGATCGGTGGAGCTTCTCTAAGAGGGTGTGCTTCTTGTCTCCTTCTTGCTCTTGGAGCTTGGTCTCGGGTTCATTGGAAAGCTTGACCTTATTGTCAAAATTTGTGGCTAGCACCTCCTCCTGAGGCTTCTCTTCTTCCTTTTTCTTACCGAGAAAATCAAAAACTCCACGGTCTTTGATCTCAGTTTCAGTATTGGTGGAAGTGGTATCGTACTCATGACTCTTGTTCAGCTTCTCCTCTGCCATGATCACTTACAGACACAAACACGAAACAGAAGACTGAACAAATTAAATCAAGATCAAGATGATGGAAGTCGAAGAATCTCTTCAAAGTATGGTGAGTGTGCAATGAAGAATCTGAAGAATGCAAGTTAGGACAGCATTTTATAGTTGGAGTTACGCGCATCTTACACGATTAAGAAAGTTAAAGGCCAATGAGAGTAGAATATGTGTAACTTGACCGACATAACAAATGAGTCAAAATTGCAGAGTTCAAAGCTAAAGTAAAGTAATCAAGACATGGGGAGGTGTACTATGTGGGACCGGAGATGTCGGTATGGACGGTGTGCTGTGAGGCTACGTGGCAGATGCATGGTGGAAACTTGATTCGTCACCGTCACCGTGGGGCCTCACTTTTATCTCTTTCATATTTGTCGTTTCTAACCACTACATACATCTTTGCTTTTCCAACCCTTTCGCTTCCCCTCCTCCTTCTACCATAAAACTTCATTAATTAATCATTAATGATAACCTTTTCTTGGCTTTCATTGGTACTAGTAATTAAGTAAATTACATGACAAATATAACTTATACTCGCTTCGTATTTTTATCTGTTATTTAAAGTTATTTTATATAAATTAATAAATTAGTTAACCTTCTTATTTATATTAAAATTATTATATAATTATATCTAATTAATATTCACACAAATATATAAGATATTCTGATATTTAATTTCTGAAATTGATAAAAAAAAATGGTGCGATTAATACAAGAAATGTGTAAAGTGTTTCCCTGCAATACAAAAAAGGATTTTCCTCAATCCGAATCCAATTGGGCCTAAAGCAAGCCTTCTAGCCAGGATGAATTTTAATCAACTATTGATTTTACTAATTTAATTTTATTATTTTAAATTTTCTAATATATTTTATGTATGAAAAATTTATATATAGTAATTTTTTATTAAAAATTATATAATTTGATATATTGATAATAATAAATATTTATAATTTTTAATAAAAATTAACTATTTTATTAAATTTTGGATGTATATATCTTGAGTGAAAATAAAATAAAAAAATTGATAGATGTAGTGAATTTTATTACATCTAAAATTTATATACACTTTAAGTATAAAATTATACATCTAAAAAAATATAAAATAATTTTAATATAAATTATTTCTAAAATAATTTGATTTTCATCCTATTCCTTTTAAAAAATGTTTTAATTCATGAGTTGGGTCGCTGATTTATGATTTGGGTCAAGTGAACAATATAAGGTCCATCTTTATTTTTTCGGCCGACAAGCCAGGGTCCATCTAATACATTACATGATTGCATGACCTACTCCGCCACTCGGGCCATATAATTTTGGAATTTTTCTTTGTTTGGACGAAGGATCTCATGAAGTTTTTAATTGAGCTTTTTTTCTTTCTTTTTTTTGACAAAAATCATACTAGGTTTTCTTTGTCGAGCTGGGTGGGAAACTCGAATTTTCTTCTAACAAAATTAAGTTAATTATTATAATTGTTCCATCTTTACAGTTTTGGATGAAGCTATTTCACCTGGGACTCCCAGTCGAAGATGAGACTAGTGGTTTCTTTAATAACCGCACATGCATATGCCAAGGGAAAATACCGAATTACTTCCCAGCTTCATGGACTAAAGGATAAGTGTCGATTTTGATTATTTGCTAATATTGAAAACAGGACTTTCATGTCATAAATGCATCAACTTGCTTGCTAGAATGATATAGGATGATTCACAAGGCACTAAGCAGCGCTTTATATAGTTGATCATAATTAGATCCACTTGATATTTTGTTTGAATGATATAAAAAATTAGGAAGAAAAGAATTAAGAAGGAAGAAAATAGAAGAATAAAAATTAAGTAGAAATAAAATGCATATTAGTAATATAATTTTTTATTTATATAAATTTTTTAATTTTTAAAAAAATTAATTTTATTATTATATTTTTTACTGACATAGTATTTATTTTTTAATTTTTTTTAAAATAAATTTAATAATTTAAAATAAATAAAAAAATAAAAAAATAGTTCCTTCTCATTTTCTCTCCTCTTAGAGGGTGAAAATAAACATGTAAACCCCACAAAATTTAATTCCTTCATTGCATATAAGATAAATATAAATAAGAAGATAAAATTTATATAAATTCTGAAAACAATTTTTTCCCTAAATTTTTTCCTATCAAATAAAGCATAAATATATTGATTAAGATCTTATTGATGTTTATGTGTAAATTAAATACTTTTTGGATGTTAAAGCCTATCTTAGTCATTTTTACACACTAGGATATCATTAGTATAAAAATAGGGGGGAACAGAGGAGCAACAATTAATATGTATTGTTTTGGCGAATTGTGATACATTAGAGATGATTGATAATCAAATTGGTGGACTTCAAAACATTATTAAAAATGTTAGAATTTTTTTTTTTTGAGAGTCATCAATGGTTCAGGGAGGATGATTTCGGTGGTTTTGAATCTGCAGTTTTTGGTAAGGATGTGAAGATGGAATGAGTTTTAGTGTGAGAAGAAGGGTTATGTTTGAGTATCTAATTGAAGAATTATAAGAAGAGAATATGATCATTTTGAAGTTAATTAAAAAATATATTACGATCTTTTATCTAATATTATCACAAAAAATCTAGCAACAAATCATATATACGACTTTATCAATTATTGCAGTACATTAGAGACCATTGATATGTAATAAAGTTGGTAGACGTCCAAAGCTTGATTAAGAATATCAAAAAAAGTTTCTTAAGAATCATCACTGATTATTTGATCTATCATAACACTATTATTTTTTTTCACCCACTCCTATATTATGTATTTGAGTCATATAATTTTTGTTTCTGTTTTCATACTCATAAATTCAGTATAAAATCAAATCAACCTTTTCTTCTTGGATGAGTTATTCAATTTCATTATTATTACTTTAATCAATAATTAATTATATTCAATCAATATTTATAAGTTATCATTAATATAATATTCTATATTGATGAAACTTAAGATTTTATAAATAAGAATTTTTAAATATCTATATTTTTATTTTTTATTTTTATTAGTAGTAAGAGAATATTCTAAAATTTAATTTTTCACATGCCATAAGAAATGAAATCACCTATTTCCTTTAAGCGTTTTCCCAATTAAAAAAAACACATTAGCAATAAAATTTCCCTTCGCTTGTTAATATTAATATTGTTAGAAATAAATTAGATTTAACATGATCTCAAAAACCAGTTAAAAAGAAAAAGAAAAGACTCAAATATTATAAGAAGTGATTTAATTTTAATTATATTTCTAGCTAATATGAGATTTTAATAAATATACAGCCTCTTGAACACATTTCCGATTGCCTACTCATAAGTCTTTATACTCAGGTTGATTAGGCTTGTATTTAATTTGTTTCATTTACAGATTGCATTTACAAAGCACAAGTGATAGATTATAATTAGATAACAGCGAGACCCTTGGATGCAAATTAATAGAGGTGTGAGACAGTGGCGATTAGATCCAAAACCAAGAGATGCTACCAGCTGCAATGCGTTCTGGAGCTCCAAACACACGTGTTTCTGAACCAACCACACAACATATTCCATGAAGGCTGCATCACAGGGCAATATTATTGGAGCATGAGTTGGAAGCCCCCAAGTGTTCCTCAGACATCCTAAACAGCTCTCTGAATAAATTGTTCCTCAAATGAGGCAATGGTATCACAGACGTCCCTTGTCAATGGTGTACACCACAAAGTGACCTTTATCTGCTACCTTATGCCTCATTCTATTTCTAGGCAGAGAGATCTCTCTCCTTCTCCAGCCATTGTTTGCCACTTCCTTGCAATGGCAATTAGTCTTTTCAAGCTCAGCATATTGTGGCCCTTCTCTGCTCTGCCTACGCTCTGTGTATGAGATTGGGAGTGTGTAGTTTGGAAGGAAAACCATGTGCTGATTAGATAAGATACATGGCTTTGGATATTAATGGGATTCTACAATTGCATGGTGGTGGGGCCGGGCCAAGTTATCCATGTTACCATTCATATTTTGGGCGGAAGAGCGATTGCAATGGGAGTAGATGCTACTGCTGCTATAAAATAACAAAATCAATCAGACACTACCCGCGCTGGGATTGAGAAGGAGTTCCAAACACATAAAAACAATATGCTCTGCTCGCATAAACAAAGGATCTTCAACCAAATTGTCCTGAGAATGGTAAAAACAAAACTTTGGGGTTAAGGAAATAACCAGAATAAATTTCCAAATCTGTAATTCTATTGCTATTATTTGCCCAACTTCATAAGAGTATGCTTGTGAATGCATTTTTGTCCGAAACATTTTTTTAAAATTAAAAGTTATATAATATTTATAAAGATTTTATTAATCAATATTCTTAAAATATTGGTTAAAAAATTAAAAATTAATTTTTTTATTAGAAAGAACTTTGGGATGCTTTGAAAATAATAGAAAAAAAATTAATTCAAATTTTACTTTTGATTTTTAACAAGTATTCTTAGGATAGTAGTTAACATTTTTTCTATTTATAAAAATAAATGAAAAATTAATATAGATCTCATTAATATCTATGAATTTTATTGATGGTTTTTATCTATTAGTATTTTCAATAGCTTAAAGCAATGATAATGCGATATTATGACAATATGTTAAATGTGGTCATTACTAATGGAAAAATCGTTGGTAAAATGCGTGTCTTAGACCAAGAACATTTTACATCAACTTAATGACGGGTAAATTGTTAATATCTCTTTAAATAAAATATTTAGCGACATTTGCGGTTGACAACCTGAATGTTGGACTTTTAAGAACATCGTGCTTTTTGATGGCTAGGTCATTAGCTTGGCAGACTGCTCACGACAACAGTTGTCTGTAACAATTGATCTTGACAAATTGCATTTATTAACGATTTTAACCATCATCAACAGTCAATAATAATACAAAATTTTATAATATAAAATATTACTTTTAAAATAAAAACTAGACATTATTAAAATCTTTATTTTTTTTTCTCTCTCAACTATGCTCAGAGAATCGACTTATTTTGCAGTTGAGATAATTTTACATCAGTTTTTTATATTCATTTACAATCTTTGAAGAATAGTTAGTTCTTTTTTCAGATTTACTCCATTTATTTTTTGTGAAAAATGTAAAGTAGTATTCTAGAATTTAGGTCTACTCTCTCTAACATTCAAAAAGATCTACCGAAAATCTTATATTTTACATCTCCGTATGATTAAATCCTTTCTTAGGTTTCCAAACAAAATAATGTTTTAGTCTTTGATATTTTTAAAAATATGTAAGATAATTTTTTTAAAATATTATCATGTGATTCACATGTAATTGTTTTACTTTAAATTATCCTTTAAAAAATCCAAATTAATACTTTAAAATAATTAAAAATTCTTATATTATAAAAAAATATTTATTTTTATAATAATCATTTCAAATAATCAATCATAAATTTTAATTAATTAACAGTGAATAATAATATATCAAAATTAAACTCCTTTAAAATTTAGGTCATTTGCCATTTATCACTAAGCTTTTAAAAATATTTATTTCAATCATCAACATTTTTAAGGTGTACCAAATATTGTCCATCGTTGATAGTAACAAAATGAGTCATGAGACAAACTCTAACGAAGGGACTATCATTTACAATTTGAAAATATTTATGATTAAATTACACATTTTTAAAATTAAAAATTAAATTGTACACAATTCAATTTTTATAGTATTAATTTGCATTTCTCTCTCTTTTTTTTTTAATTCTAATGTTTTGCATTACTTTACATTCCACTATATATATAGTTGCAAAAAAAAATTCCTTACTCTTTGTGCTTTTTCCATTTTATCTTTTAATAATTTATTACATATGAGAGAGAAAAAAGCTTGTAAAAAGATTATTCCTTAAATGTATTTTTTTTCCAGATAATATGTTTAACGTCTTGCAATTCCAATTTTGTTTAGTATTAGCCTCTTTTATACACTTCAGAAAACCACTAACAGTGCAACCCTCTCTTACATTTTCTTTCCAATAAATTGTTAATAAATAAATAAAAATATAAGAAACTCACTTTTTAAGTTACTTTTGTAAGCAACAATATCTTTAAATTATCTTTTTTTTTGTCATTTTAGAGACACGCAACCTCTACGAGACATAAAGATGGCTTTAAAACAAAAGAATCTTTTCAGCCATTTCTCTTTTGCGTCATTCAACATTTTATCACACATGATGAAGATGCAAAGAGTAATATGAAGTGAATATTTTTATTTGTTTTAATATCTTAAATAATATTTGTAGAAAATACGTACACCATTGTTATCTTTAAACTAATGTAAAAAAAAAATACATTTAAATACACTTTATTTTTTCAATCTCATTTATTTTACTATTTTCTTTATATTTCTTAAAAAATGATTTGTATACCTTTTTACATCGTTCAATATTACATAATTTGATAAAAATATAAAACTATAAAAATATTTAACATCTGGAGTTGGATATATAAATTTTGATCCACAAGTTAGTCTCTAAAAGTGCAAATTAAATTGCAAGTTTAAACTTCAAATTATGTAATTTGTATAATTGTGAGTTTATATAAGTTGGATTATAGATTTACATATGAATTTATTAACTTGCAAAAATAATTTAAAATGGTTTTTTAATATATTTAAAATTTTAAAAATGATTTTACACATTTTTAACTATTTTAAATTTAAAATAATCTAGAAATAAAAATTTTAAAAATATATACTAATTAGATGATTGAAGTTTGGATCACCATGATCAAATGCCATTTCTGTTAGATATAATAATATTTTATTAGATAGTACACATCGTTACCTATAACTCAAAAGAAATTGGGTATTTTACTTCGTAAAATTTTGAAAGTGGTCTTAGTTCTAATAAAGACAGAAGCACATCAAACCACTTGTTTGAAAGGAGCTTCCATTCTTCAATGGTGAGCCCACCATAGCATTAATAGATATGTCAAAATTGTTCTTCTATGGTTCGAAATATTAAATACATATATAATTTTAAACATCTTAAAATACATAAACACAGAAGAAAATACCTTCATCCTGGTGAAGCTACTAGTTCCAATTCTCCGCTCATAGATTGCAACGTTGAAATCACCTTTTAGAGAACTCAGCCACAAAAATAATAAAATACTTCAATTTCTATTGCACCCAATCTATATATCCCCTCCCACAGCTTATTCTTCACGATCAAAAACCAACTCAAAATTCGTATTCATTAAAATTGGAACGAACTAAACACAACCAGATTTTGATGAAAGAAATAGTTTAACATCCTTTATTCATATAACTGCATAAATGTATAAAAATTAGAGATGATTTATATAATTCAAAAGGTTATAATATGTAAATTAAAAAAATTGTGTAAAATTAGAAAAAATAGATATCAAATCAAATTTTATTAAACTTTAGATGATATAAGTGTATTTTTTAAAATATTGGTCCATAAATTTGATCACAAACTGATATGAATACGAGGAATGAAAGTTCAGAAAAGAGGATAAGATATTTCCATCAGATTATAATTTTTCATTGAAAAATAAAATTAGCAAAAAGACAATTTTATTCCCTGTAAAAATATTAAGGAGCACTCGACCCTTGGTCCTCTTTACAATAGACCGTTGAAAAAGGACAGATAAAAAGTGAATCTAATCTATTATACAAAAAAAAATAACAGGCCAGAAAATGACAGGAAAAAAGAAGTAAGCAGGTAAAGATTCATCACTCCTCCAACTCCAATAAAGTACGAAAAGACCCAACTGGTGTTCAGAGTTTAGATGTTGCGAGCTTGATGAGATCCTTGCGCAGAATTTTGCCAGATGGATTTTTGGGTATTGAAGATATAAACGCCACTTTCCGAATTCTCTTGTACGGAGCCACCTGCATGTAAATCAAATGTAATCCACAAAAATGGTCTTTATTAATTTATATATTTAACATGGACATTTTTAAGAATAAAGAAAATTGGGCATTGTTGAAGAGTGTGTCTTGAAGACTAACCTGTCCTGCAACAAAATCCATAACTTGGGTTTGTGATATGCTACTTCCAGCCCTCCTTACCACATATGCCATTGGATGCTGCCCAGCCTCATCATCCGGATAACTGATATTGTACCAAACATTCAAGAGTTAGGATCCGACTTCTCCTTGGATTAGGAAAACTTAAATGGCAATATGGATTTGTTTATTGTTTTTAAAAACACGTGCGGTAGATGAAAGACTCACGGTATTACAGCAGCGTCTAAAATGTCTGGGTGAGTCAGCAATAAGGCCTCCAGTTCAGCAGGAGGGACCTAAAATATCAAAAAACAAAATGAACTGTGATTTATCTTCTCATCTCTTCAGTTATTAAATAATTTGTTTTGAGAATATAAAATTACCTGATATCCCTTGTATTTAATGAGCTCTTTCAGTCGATCAACAATAAATATGAATCCATCATTGTCGATGTAACAAACATCTCCTGTTTTCAACCATCCCTTTGAATCAACGGTTGACGCGGTTGCCTCCTCGTTACTAAAATAACCTGCCATCAACATGCGTATATAAAAATAATTTCTCGAAGAATAAAACTGACAAATTTTGACGACGCAGAAGAATAAAAAATATGGAAGTCTTACCTTTCATGATGGTGGGACCCCTAAGCCAGAGCTCACCGGTGCGGTTAACCGGAAGTGGCTTACCGGAGTCAAGGTCAATGATCATAGCCTCGGTGGCAGCCGACAGGAGCCCAGCCGCGCCGTACCTTCGAGTCTCCTCCAAGGAGTCGGTGGATGCCCCAACGCCGGTGGATTCCGTCAAGCCGTAACCCTGAAAGATGATGATGCCCGGGAACTTCTCCACGAACCCCTCTACAACCTCCTTGCCTAGCGGAGCCCCGCCCGAGAGCACCGAATGAAGCGATCTCAGGTCGTATTTCTTCTTAATCGCATCCGCGTTGTTCAGTAACGCCACCAGTATGGGCGGCACCAGCGGCAGATACGTCACCCGGAACTTTTCGATCACCGAAAGCATGTCATGCATCTCGAACTTGGAGAGCACCACAATAGCAGCTCCCGAAGCCAGAAGCCCCGTGGCGAAAGCTGCCAGACCGTATATATGGAACATGGGGACGGTGCAGAGGACGGTGTCCCCCTCTTCCACATTCAAGCGATCCAAAACGATTTGAACCATCGTAATTAGGTTTCGGTGGGACGAGAGAACGCCCTTGCTGGGTCCCGTGGTGCCGGAAGAGTAGAGCAACGTGGCCGTGTCGTCCTGGTGAACTCGCTCCCTCACTCGACTTGCCCCGGGTTCCTTGTTCATCATCTCCTCCAAAGTGGTTTCGATTTTGGGTGACGAGGGAGAGAGTGAGTGGGCGTGGTCCATGAGAACAATTGGTAGGGAGGGGGATGCCCCGGTGATTTTGGGAAGAAGGGGAGAGATAGTGAAGGCCAGAACGGGCTTGGAATCGGCGATTTGTTTAGCGATTTCGCTTGTGGTGTTGAGAGGGTTTGTGGTGGTGATGATGGCCCCCAGGGACATCACGGCCAGACACACCACGGGGAACAAAATCGAATTAGGAGAAAGGATGAGGATCACGTCCCCTTTTCGGATCCCCATGTCCCATAGAGACCCACCCACTGCCTCCACCGCTCGCCATAGCTCCTCGTAACTGAACCTCCGCCCTGTTCCAGCGTCGATGAAGGCCGTTCTACCTCGGTGTGCGTGGGAGGAGATGAAGGTGGTGACGTCTAATGTGTTGTTCGGAGGCTGTCGCAACGGCTTACGCTTGCTGTAGAAGATTGAATTGGCGCTGCAGAACCCACTTCTTGGATCTATGTGTTCCTCCATGTCCCTGGATTCTATTGGATTGCTTCCTCTGCTTTTTATTTTTACTTTTCTCAACTTCAACTACTCCTGCAAAGGGACGCATATATATATGTATATATATTATCCACCACCCTCTCCATCATACTACCGTCCTACTCATCTTTTCGCTTTATATCGATCAAATATCACGTGCCTAGTTGCTCCAATGCAAACAGATTTACATTTAACATGGCCTTTTTTACCATTCTAAAGGTATTTTAAAAATTAACTATCTAAATTCATGTGTTTTAAAGGTATTTAACTGTCAAAAATGCGAAATGACTCAGGTTGAAGCATGGTACTCCCTTTCAAAAGAGGTCACAGCCCATCTAAAAATAACTTTAAGGATCTGAATATTACACACCCTCTAAAGGAGGTTACCACCCTCTGGAAGACAACTTTAAAAAATCCACAGGTTTGTGTTGTTATCTGAAACTTAATTATTTTTAATTTAAATTTATTTTATAAATTTGTTGACTTTATTTTTTATTAATTTTTATAATTTTATATTGCTTATATTATTATGAAAAAATATCCATACTAAAATATTTAAAAATTAAAAATGTGTACGATATAATTATATATATATATATATTTATTTAATTAATATTATTATTTAATAAATATTTTAAAAATAATGATCAAAATTAATCACTTTTATAAAATAAAAAATTAAAACTATAAAAAACTGACAATAACTAAAAATAAAATAAAATAAGAGTAAATTTTTTTATTAAATTATAATTTTTACTAGAAATTATAAGTTGTTAATGTATTGAATTCTGAATTTTTAATAAAATTATGAAATTCAAATAATTAATAATACTTATTAAAAACAGTATTAGACAAATAAAATATATTCATTAAAAAATTCATTATTATGTATCAAAATATAAAATTATTTAATATTTATTTATAAATAATTTTAATTTTTAACAAAACATAATTAGATAAATAAATAACAATAAAACGATTTGTTGATAAAATTTTTACTGTATTCTACAATTTTTTTATATATCCTTCTATTATTTCATAAGAAAAATAATATTTAAAAAATACATGATTTAATTGTCTTAAAACTAATATTATTTTTATTTGATAATTTAAAAATATAAGAAAATTAAAATGATTCCGTTGACAAAATACAGTGCACAGAGATTGTTAGCCGACACAGAAAACAACTTAAGAGACTTGACTAATGATTATTATCGTGAAAACGTTGGCCGTCATGAGTCCAGACTCCTCGTTAAACAGCGGGCTGTATATTGTAGTATGAATTTCACGCTGTACAAAATATCAACATGTATCATGTGGTCGGTGGGGAGCTCCATTTCCCTTTTTTTGCACACGCAGGAGGATCAATTTCAGATTTTTGACATTATAAAACAAAATGCTTATCATCTAGCTTAAAAGTGTGATTAGCTTAATTAAATGAGTGTAAAAAATTGTTTTAATTTCTATGTTTAAGATAATATTAATTATTTTTACATATACTTTTATATTTATTTAGTTATTATAATAAATAAATAAATTTATATAAAAAATTAAAAAAATTAATTATATTTTTTAATAATTATACTTTTTTAACCTATAAAAGTAGTAATAGATATATAAAAAATAAATTAAAAATATTATGTACAATAATTTATTCAATAAATAATTATTTTACAAAAATGTAAATATACCAAAATTTAACATTTTTAATTTTTTTAAAATTATTTTAATTATTAAAAATCAATAATAATTTTAAAATGTTTAATTATATTTAATATTTATTAAATAAAATCAAATATCAGTAATAAAATTATAATTAATCTATATCTATATTAAACTTATGATTTTTTATTATAATAAAATTACATCATATTATGTTTTTTCATGAAATTATATATATTTTTATATTATAATTGATATAAATTTTTTTTAAGTTAAATCATATCATAACTTTTAAATTATTTTAAAAATAAACTATTAATATATAATATAGAAAAATATTATTTTACAAACTAATATATGAGTTAAATTAGATTCAAGTACAAATTTTAATATAATATCATTGATTCTGAATATCTAGATTTATTAATTGATTATTTACAAATGTTCAATCTTAAAATTTTGTTTGATATCCATGTTCAATTGTGAATGTAAAAGAATGTACAATATAAAATTAAACCTCATTATATAAAATAGATTTAGAAATAAAATTAAATGAATTATACAAGTACAAGAAATATTTTCGATGTTAAAAAGGAAATAATGAGAATATATTTTTATAAAAAATTTAAAGTAAACAACTTTAAATAATTTTTAAAATAAAATTTATAATTTTTATAATAAAGTTGAATTATGAAGTGAATAATTTCATTTCTCTACATTTCAATGTGGATGTTTTAATTATTCATTGCAAATGTAAAAAAAAAAAAAAGCAAACTAAAAGGAAAAAGAAAGAAAATTAAACTTATTAATTTATCTTAATGAAAGATGAAAGGAAAACATGTGAAGGAAGGAATGTGAGGAGGAAAATTCCAAAAATAGATCCTCTCCCGTGTCTGAGTAGTCTATTTCTCTCTCGTTTGTAAAATGCATCATTTCAATGTTGATGTGACTGAATTTAAATTTTGGATCATATAAACGATAAGAATGGAAAGTTTCCATTTTTTTCTATTAAAAAAAAGTTCACATTATTATTAGGTTTTATTTTTATGATAGTGAAGTTGTGAAATTCTCAGGATGACAAAGGTTCTGTAACTTCTGACGAGAGATAGAACTAATCTAACTGATGCTTCCACCTCATCATGTCACCAGTTGGTTTCTTAGCTTCTACTTCCTAGACGTTCTCCGTCCTTCTGTGTACTTTTTTTTTTATCACTTGCACTTAACTAAGGATTTTGTCAGGCAAACAAGATTTAAAAGTGAAAAATGAAACGTAGAACCAGAAATAAGAGAAAGGTGTATTTTGAATTAGAGATGGGATGGAAAATTATACAGTTGGTTTAGTAATCAGGTAAAAATAAAATAAAATTAAGAGATCCCAAATAGGTGAATAGTGTTAAAAGTTCCTACCAACTCTTTAAATTTATACAATTCAATTTTTTTTACTAAAAATAGAGACAACCAAAGCATAATGTAAAAAAAGACAGTACATAAGAATTTTTTTTTTTTATCAGCAATATATAAGAAATTGAAACCTCATAAAAATTTCCAATAAATGATTGATAAATTTATATAATATATAGATTAAAATATTGAATGAAACAGTTAAATAAAAAAATAAAGTTTAAATGTTTTTTGATAAATACAATCCTCATCTTTAATAAGAGGTATTTAGCGCAGACAACAATTAGGAGACTTGATTGTTGGTATGGAAATATTGACCATCAAATGAGACACTGGCCGGTGTTACCACTTCTAGAGCAGAACATATTATTTAATATATTTTATCTTTTAATTTTTTTTATCATAATATATTTTTTTCCTCTTTCTTTCAACACTCCAACAAAAATCTACTAAACATTTTTTTTAGAATAATTAGACGTGACCCTCACGGCCTCATTCCTGCAATATTGATTTTAGATTTTTTCTTTATCTCATATTACTTTTTAAATATTTTAACCATAAAAAATTGACTAATCATAAAATGTGTGTTAAAAATATGTTACAAACATATGTTGATAGAATTTTTCATGAAAAAAATGTTTATCATATTTCTTAATTTAATTTAATAAAATAATCAGTAGGTATTTTATGCAGTACACAGGTAGATTTTAAATAATATAAAATATTATATAAAATTAATTTAATCCATAAATATTATTTCACAAATAATAAATATAAATATGCAGATATTTAGAAAGTTTAAAATCTCAAAATTTTTTATAATTGATAAAAATTTTATTTAATAATAATTTATAAACATTCAATTATTTTTAATGCTGATTGATTAAATTGAAGTATTGATTAATGAAACTAAGAGAAATGAAATTTTTTCATTATTTTTATATCTAATTAAAAATAATTTAATTCATAAATAATTATTTCACAAATAATAAATGTAAATATGCATATATTTAGAAATTTTATCTAAAAAATTATTCTAATTGATAAAAGAATTATTTAATAATAATTTATAAACATCAATTAACTTTAATGCTGATTGACTAAATTTAAGTATTGATTAATGAACTAAGAGAAATAAAAATATTCATTATTTGTATATCTAATTAGAAATAAATTAATATTAATAAAAGTTAACGTAAAAATTCATAACACATATCACAAAAAGGTTATTCATTATTTAATCTCCATCACAATTTGTGTAATTTTTCTAATCTTTCCATTACTTCCCTAATTAGAGTTAGCAACAACTGGAACTTTGTTTTTTTGGGAGTAAATTAATGAAATTTGTATCCCGACTAATTAACTGAAATGAATATTTACATAAATTGTTAGAAGAAAATTTTATTTGCATAATATTTTTGTACAAATTTTTTATAATAAGAAAAAAATATAGGATAAAATAAATTATAAACTAATGTCATAAAAATGTGTAAAAATAAAAATAAAAAACTGGTGGTTGGTTAGAAACCAGTCGACAGATCTGGAGTCTCTTTTATATAGAATATAAATACAGCATATACTTGACATTTATGCTTTTGAAAATTATCTCCACTTGACACAACCGTTATTCAGCTGGAGCAGTAATTATTATATATTTATTTTTCATTTTTATTTAATTTTTTTTTTCATCATATTATTTATATGTATTATTATTTTCTTTTACAATTCTATTCATCTTTTTGGATGGATATACCCAAATAGAATATATAAAATAATTTTCATTTTGAATACAACCTTTATCTTTGTTATTTTCATGTGCGTCACAATATAAAAGTTAATTTTGATAATTCACCCAATCAATACACATAAAGGGAATCTAACGTGATATGATCATATGTAAGTCCCACAAAAGTCAGCAAAATTTAATTTTAAAAATTCGGGTATACAAAGATAATTTTTCATGACTATGATGTTTATCTTTGCTATTTTCATGTGCATCACAGTATAAATCTTTTTAAAAAGTTCACAAAATAAGCACTCCATCAAGAGAATCGAACGTGATAAGATCATAAGAATGCCCCATAAGAGGCAGCAAAAACCAGTTTTCTATTATTTATGTTTTTTCTTATGCTACCTTTTCGTTTTCTAATTACTTTCTTTTACGTCCCTTTCAAAAACTAATTTTTAAAAATTATTTTTTAACATTTTTTTTTTAAATAAACAGTTGAAAGCACATTCAAACACATCAAAACACATCAGTAGTTTTTTTTGGTCGTAGGTGCTATGGATGGATGGGAATGGTGTTGGGCCCAATAAGAACGAGGAAACCCATCCAGGTTAAAGGCAATGCCGAATAATAAGAACGTGGGAAGTAGGCCTAAGATAATGCGGGCCTGTCTCTGGGATCAAATGGGTCTAACTAAGAGAATGGGGTACTTTGACCAAAGCGAAAGATCAAAAAGAGAGAATATGCTATATATGTATTTATTGTTGTCAACAGGAGTGAAATAGAGAAAACAATAAGGTTAGTAATAAAAACAAATTAATGTGTGTATGAATACGTATAATAAAAATTTATATTATAAATTTTAATATAAACACAGAATTTAATATATTAATAGTATTAAATACTAACTTTTAATAAATTTTTTACTATTTATTAATTTATATTATCTGTTTTTAAATATATTAAAAAATATGATAATAATAATGTCAAAATTAATCTTATGACTGATTTTAGGTATAAAATTAATAAATTTTATTGTAAAAATATTTATTATATTTTATATTTTTGTGTAATAAATATTTTTAATAAAAATCTACTGTGTTTAAATGCTTAAAATCAACTTTAAAAATTGAGGTTAATATTTTTAAAAAATACAAAAATCATGTTATTTAAATAAATAAAAATAAGATAAAGAAGTAAAAAATTCTTCTCAATTTATTTAAATAAATAAACGAAAGAGTAAAATAAAAAGTAAATGAATTGTATAATTTTATATATCAATTAAAAATTAAATCTAACTAAAAAAATTATACATTTTATGTTATCATTTTTTATTTTTAATATCAGTTCTTAAAGTTAATTTTAAAAATCTCCAATGACATGCTTTAATTAAGAAATATTCATTAATTAAAATATAAAAGGTAATAAATATTTTAATAAAAATATATCATTTTTAAATATTAAAAATTAAAGTAAATCTGATGTTAATATTTTCCTGATTAAATTAGCAAATGTTTTATCCTAAGATTGGAGCCTTCTGTATGCATAAGATTCGGGAAAATATTGGATATTATGTGTAGGTAAAAGAAATGAATGAATGAATAACGAATGTTGTTGAGTTCTACAAGAATCAATAAATCATCCGATATAAATGATAGAAAAACTAATGAGTTTTGTTGAATTCTCCAGAAACGTGACTGTCTTGCTCAATTTACTGGCACAATTCTTCATATACGCAAGCAATGGTGGTAGTGAACTTCTCCATGGCAGCAAAGATATGTTTTAGACCTGACTGCAAGCAAATTATATCACCAAGATCACCATGATGCTCAGGCACAGCATTCCCTCGTAACAAGGTATCGTTATCTTCTCCAGCAATTGGAATCATCTTTCTTTCTCGAGCCTGAACCACTTTGTGCATCTTTTGCTCCTGTCTGTCCAAGCTTTTCACTTTTCTCTCCAGTTCCTTGTCCAATGTCAATTTTTGCTGAAGGTCTGAAATATGCTTTTCCAAGAGCTCATTCACTTTGAGCATAAATCCATTTACAGCTTCAATGACCTCTTTCTCTGAGAGAATATCCATTGCCCGTGACCATTTGGTACAGATGACGAACACAGGCGGTGCACCAATCTTGCCAGGAGAAAAGGGAGCTGTACCATCAAGTAGTTCTTCAGGTTCATACGGTAGACATCTTATTAGCCAACCATTCAAGGCTTTCACATATGACTTTTGGGCGTAAATCCAATCTGAGAAGCTTAGTTTCCAGTTCTGTATCTCAGATTTGAGTTTTATTACTTCATCAAGATGAGAATTACTAAGCTTTCTGCTGAAAGAAGATGCTTCTAGAATTTTGACTTGGGCAATTTCGTTATACTGGCATCTGTAACATTCTAGCATTTCCTTCCACATTCCAAGAAACCTTCATAAATGAATAACTGTTAGCAAATAGAAAGGGTAATCTAAAGAAAATGTGTAGCTCCACTTATGCTAAATTTTTTGCAACATTCCCTTTTCAACAGAATAAGATATTGTTTTCTCACTCTTGCTTACTGGGTATGTCTATTCCATCAGATTAATTATCTCCATCTTTGGCTGTTGGCACATTATGAGCACCTTATGTTGTAAAATGAAAAGGATCACGGCATCAAAAGTAAAAAGTACCAATTCTTAGGACGTTTTCCATCCCATGTATTGTAATCATAGCAACTCATTACTCAGTTACGATACAAGACATATGATAGTGGCCCGTACCGGACAACTACAGAACAGATGTTTCAAACAATTAGAGAAGAGTTTGGAGACAAGAAATTTGAGCCAATGACATACCTGAAAATGAAATTGTTAATGTGCGGCCATAACTCCTCTTCCATCAACTTACATATGGTACTAGATATCTTGTCAACCACTTGGAAAGAAATTTTAATTTTTGTAGCTAGAATCGCAATCAAAGTTTGAACAGAATCAACTTTGTGAGGATCAGCACCCTTTTTATTCATCCGTCTCAACTGCTTACACTTCTTCTCGTGAAGCATGCGCAATTTCTCTCCAGCCTGTTAAAAAGCAAAACAATTTTGTTTTCTCTAAATTTCAAGAAATTAAAGAACAACTTGTATTTATCAGACAAAAAATAAGGAGAGTTACGACATGGAAATTTCCTTGAATTTTTGTTTATAATGAATTAAATGACATTGGCAAAGAGCGAGAGACATGATTTTGATCCAGGGACCATACCTTGACTTCAACGTAGAGCTTTTTCTCCCACATACATAGCTTGTAGAGAGTAGAGCTAAGATTCCCACGAGCAAGGCCCTTGTCCATACCAATCCCTTGATACATTCCCGCCGATTCCATGCAGTTAAGCGGGTTTGACGGAGTAAAGGCATGCATCATCTTGCAAGGAACTGACCCCAAAAATTCTCATTCTTGTGAATTGAATTAAATTGTTGCTGAAATTAAAAGAAAAATTGAGATGCGTACCTGGATTAACGGCTATATTTCGATGATAACGGAGTTTGCCGACGTCAAGCATTTCCAAAATTGGGTTGCCTGAACGGGATGCTCTCTGAAATAGAATCTGAATCTCTTTCATTGCATCTGATAAAGCTTTGGTAGAGGGCGAGGGCGAGGGAGAGTCGGTGTCTTGTTCCTTTGGGTCTTTGTTGGAAACAGAATGAAAATTAGTTTCGTTTTTGTTCTCCTTCTCCTCTCGCCGGGGACTGTAAGGGACGTGGTATTTGTCAAAGTTTTCAAAAAAGTTGAACAAGTCCCAGGTTGAGTTGGAAGGAGGTGGCGGTGAGGGCGCATAATTAACGAAAGCCATATAATGAGGAGGTGAAGGAGATGAATCATAACGAGTTGAGTTGAAAAATTGAGATTGAGAATGAGATTGATTTTCCTTATATGCGTCGTCTTGTGTGGATTTGGAAATAGGTTGAAGTTGAAATTGATGGAAGAAACGGGAGAGAGCAGGGGGAAGAGTGTTGAGGGAATGCATGTGTGAGGCGTGTGCATCTGCAACAGCGTAGCTTTGAGAAAGAGCTTCGTCTACGAATTTGCAACGGTCACGGCAGAGAGCTACTGCTGGGAGGGCATCCAGCGTTGAGTTGTTGCAGCCCATCACTGTGACTACTCTCAATTCCCTACTGCTCCATACAATTTAATTACCCATTATTAATGCTAATTATCATTCCCCCTAAAAGTGTCCCCTCCAACGTCTCTTTCTTCCTCACTAACTTTCCCCCCTCTTATCATTCATATTTATACACCAAACCGGAACACTTACGCTTAATAATTTTCCCCCCTCCTATCATTAATGTTTCCATCCTATCATATCATATTTCTTTTTTCTATCTCTTATATATATATATATAAAATTCTTATCATTTTTATTTTATGGTATTTTAAATATCTAAATATAACATGTTATGTACTATCCTAAATATAATTGTTAATATGCTATGAGTAAATGTATAATAAGTAAGTATTGGATTTTAAAAAAATATAAAAACAAAATAAAAAATCTTAAAAACTGAATCAAAGTTTAACTGTTTATGAAAATTAAAATTATACTTAAGCAACAAATATGGTGTTCCAATTTACTGAAAAAAGCAATAGAAGTTATTGACATGGATTATACTGGCAAGGAGCTTGATGAGGAGCCTGAGGGTTCAAATGGTGATGACGTCAGAAAGTAAAAAAGTGGGGATTCATCGAAAGGTTAAGAAAGTTAACGGGTGTATGGTGCATAAGAGGGTGAGGGAAATTAGAAGTTTGTTAATGGAGGTTTGGAGAGAGAAAAAAGTTATTTTGAAAATTGAACAGGTAAATAAAATCAGTTTTTATAGATTGAGTTTAAACTAATGAAATTTTATTTTAATTTTGAAAGACACTTTTTTAATTAAATAAAATTTTGATGACAAATTATAAAGATCTACACATATAAATTTTTACCACTTATCCTTTTTTTTTATCATAAAAAATATAATATAATTATTTTATATTAATTTAAAAATAATTTAGTAGCAATATCTTGGATATTTCACCAATATAAGGGTTCAACTGAGTTTAAAAAAACATAAATTTAGTTGCAATGTCTTGAATATTTTCTATGTTAGTTTTTATAAACTTTAAAATTTTTAAAAAGTTTTTGTCATTTGCTATGTATCTAACCACATCCTTTTAGCGATTATATTAGGTTGATTTCCGATATGATATGTTATCAACCAGTAATAATAGAATTTTTTTAAAAAATATTAAATGTATGGGAACTAAAATCAACGAAATATTTTTTTGAGAATCAAAATTAAATTTAAACATATTTATAAAAACTAAAAATATAATTTATACTTTTTGTATGATACTTGTATTTCAACATCTCTTCTTAAATTTTTTTTTTGTTTTTTTTTTCTCGACAAAAATAAAGAGGATAAAAGAATCATAACCTTATAAACGTTAAAAAATGACAAAATGTAAATTTGGATAAATAAAATATTTGGAAACCTCCTCATCTTTACCTTGTAGTATCATTCAATATACTTTGGAAACCTAAACTGGAGGCAATTGAGAAACCATATTGAAAAACTGAAACTTTAGAAAAGGATTGGGATGAAAATGCAATGAGGGGCTATTTGAAATGATGGAGTAGTGGAGTATTTTTAAGTATGTTACTCTTCATCATTTTATTAGTGTTTTTTCCCGGTAGTTTACGTTAAAGTTTGGATATTTATTTGTGATGCTTGGATTTTATCCAGATTGAAAATTAGCTAATAACCAATAAGTTGTGGTTTTAAGCATATATTAAATTTAAAATATATACCAGCCTAAAAGTTAAGCACTTACAAATCTTTGCTCAAGTTGTTGTAATGACTTTAGAAGTTCAATCATTGAGAAGAGGAAAACCATTTCTACCATCTGATAGATTGCTAGTTGCAATCGAGGACAATTCCGTTTATTTTCTCTAATGTTCAAACTCGCTATGAATATTAATCATCATTTGATAAAGCAGATGACAGAAGAATATCTTGACTTTTTGATTGATCATAAGGAAGTTGAATGAAATGAATCAAAATGCCATGATTTGGTTTCGTTTAGTTGAAAGTGAAATATATAGTGACAAATAGGGGATTCTAAAGGTGTGAAGAGGCATTATGATTTATGATGGGATGGTGAACAAGAAGAGGGTACATCTAATATAAAGAATGCTGAATGCACAACAAAAGGTTTGAAGTGAACGCTCTTGCCCTGATGAGGAATTAATCTGTCTCTTCTAAAGGAAAGAAGATACGTGGTGGAATTCCAACTCACTGTATTCTGTTACTCATACCGTTTCTTTCTAATGGCCTACTTTATGAGAGCGACACATTCCACAACTAACTACAGAACCATATATCCATCAATTTGCATGACCATGCATCCAATCTATCAAACTTAATACGTATTAAAGTAAGACACGCTAACCAATAATTTTTAATCACCTCAAAAAAAATTCTCTTACTTAATAAAATTAATACAGTCTTTAAAGTATGAAGAATTTTTATACTCTTCTCCCTTAAGTGTATAGTTTCACATTGTTTAACTTTATTTTTTCACTTTTTTCCAAGACTTCTCAAATATTAATTTCTTTCTTTGTTTCTTAAGTTCTCTCTCCCCCTGGCCCAAATCTCAACTGATCGCCCAAAATAATTTTTTTATATTAAATTTTATCTTAAATTCACTTGCTTATATTCTCTTTTCAAATTAATTCTTTTATGCTTTAAAATATTCTATTTTCCTCAAAATTAGATATAATACTTGTAAAAATATTTAAATTTATATTTTTAAACTTATACCTAAATTTTAAAAATATTTTTACAGCATGCAAAATTTGTTATTTATTTACATCGAAATATATATATATATATATATATATATATATATGTATGTATATATGTATGTATATATTAGTCTAGGGACTGCGATTGTCTGTAATTGGAATAAATTACACACGATCTTGACCCTAAAAATGGTTTTATTTCTTATAACCCAACAAAATAAAAAAGTTATGAATCATTGGATTTGAAAGTGCATCGTGTCTCATTTTTAAACTTTGACCCCACCATCCCTGATAAAAGACATAGATAGTACAGAGTCTAGGATTGAAATAAAGGTAAAGGTAAAACAACGTTGATATCTACATAGCAAGTAGGATTTATGGCAAACGGCAGAAACGTTGCTAGGAGACATGTTATCTTTTGGCGGGTCGTCAATACCAGCATAAAGTTGTTAAAAGTTCTTTTTTAAAAAATAAATAAAAAATAAAAAATCTTTGTTATCATGGTGGGGAAGTAGGCGATTTTACAGACAACGATGACTTTACATCATAATGTTTTAATTTATTTTCTTTCAAATAAAATCGTATCTCTCAATCTATTCATATATAGTTCAAACTTCAAAGACCAAAGGCGCAGAGCACCTCTATTCCTTTTGACTCCCGTTTTAATGATCGTTTTTTCAGTTCAAAACTAAGCCATTCAAATCAAATGCACGTTTTGGTTATGTTTTGTAACATACAACGGATATCTTGTGGGGGTCGATAATTCCTAATGGAATATTTAAAATTAAGATTAAATATGTTTTTTAATTTTGATAAATATTTTGTGTTTTACTTTTATGTAATTTTTAAAATTTTTACCTCTAATTTTTATCAAATTTTTGTTTTTAGTCCATTTCATTAAGTCAATTATATACTTGCAAGCTTTGGAAATAAATGTTGAATTAATTTTTTTCACGGATGTCAACTTGTGATATATATTATAAAAAAAGTTACATAAGCTGATGATTTGAATGTGATATTAAAATAATCTTTTATATAATTCAATGAAAAAACATAATTTACATTATTTATATAATTTTTTTTAATATATACAATAAGTTGATGTATATAATAAATATCGGTTGATATTTGTTAATCAAATTAACAAATATTTAATAAAAAGTTAGTGATCGAAACTAAAAATATAGAAGTTATGCATCAAAATAATTTTTTTAATAGAGATTAAAATAAAACCTACAATATCTATAGGAATAAAAAAATTTAACCATTAAAATCATTATAAATTCTACAAACTAATTTTCTTAATAACATTTAACTACTAAAAAAGATATTAATTTTTAAATCTTAAATATACTTATTTTTTATTAAATACTTATGATATTTTTTTCGATACCTTTATAAATGAGAGGTACCATATCCTAATCAATAGAAAATTGACATGTGTATATTGTTATTTATTATTGTCAACTTTAATATAAAAGTTTTTATATTTATTCTAAATGAACAAAAATTTTAATATTTATAATTTACTTCCTAATCAACATTTTTTAGAAAACTTTTTCAATTTCTCATCTTCCTACAACTGCAAGGATTTGCTGGTGTTATTCCTACAACAATGGAACCACGATAACCGTCCCAATGGTGTTATTCCTACAATAATGGAACCACGATAACCGTCCCAATCGATATCACCACCGCCAACATGGCTTTTCACCGTTCCTTCCTTCTTTATAGAGAAGGTTGCTCATCTAGCCCAACAGATCCATTGTTTTATGGAGCAGTGCAATGCAGCTGAAAAAACGGAAGCCCTTGGGTGTAGGTTGGGGAAAATTCCAAGGAAAAAAGGGTCTTGTTCTTCCTTATATTAAATATAAGTTTTAGAAAGGGGCTCGACACCCCTACCCTAAGTTACAATTTCCATTATGATTGATTCGTTTCTTTTTTCGCACAAACGTTTAGTTCGCTCCTTTGTGTTGATTTTTTTATGGTCCTTTGCTTCAGTTTATGTTTTTTTGGATAGCCAAGATTATGTCAGCTTCATGTTTTAAATAGTACATTTGGTTAGTTCAGCTATTATCGGAGAAGAGAGAAGAAGATGATGAAAAAATCTTGATTGACTTATCTCCACATATTTTTTTTTAAAAATAAAAAGTAAAATAACTCAAAGATTAAACTATAAATATCATAAAAATATTTGGATTAAAATGATATCAAAATATAAATATTTTAAATTTTATTTATTTATAAAAAATATTAAAATATTAAAATAAAAATTAACTATAATAATATATATATATATATATATATATATATATATATCAATTTTTTATTGGCTAAAATACATATTCCTAATTTACAAAAGTATTGGAGCAAGCACCAATACTTATTTTTTTTTTAATTTAATTGAAATGAATTAAGCATGAAAATTAAATTCTAATCTATGGATATTTTCGTAATCTTAACCGAACTTTACGAAAAATACTTGTTTTAATGAAGTTTAAGCGGAACCCAAATCCAAATTTAATTTATAAAAATAGATTAGATTTAAATATATAAAACTCGTCCTAATCTTCTTTTAAACCCATACTTAATATATATAATAATATTTAAATAATAACATTAAATTTTTTTATATTTTTTAAAAATATAATTTTATAAAAATATTTTTATATTATTTAAATTAAAATTTATTTGATATATAATTTAATTAAAATGTTTAACTGTATTTTTAGTGCTTTTGAAATTTTGATTTTGATTTTTCATTTTAAAATAATTTTAGCTTATAATAATATTACAAAAATAGATATAAAATTATTTATATTATTTAATTTTATATTTTAGATAATTAATTATTGAGAATAAAATGAAAAATAAAGTTAGCTAAAGAATAAGTTAATAATTTTTTTTTCATAAATTTCAAAATTTTACTTCTCTAAGATAAGTTATTTTTTTGTAATAAAAATAATAAAAAATTATAAAATAATTTTTAATAGATACTAAATAAGATTAAATAATTTTTTTATATTTTTCTCATATAATAAAAAATAATTTCATTCAAATATGCATTAAAATTGAAAATATGATTGCAAAACTCGAACTTAAATTTATGCGAATAATGTCATTTTAAGGTTATACTTTGTAAGTAATTGAAAAAAAAAATTCAACAATTTTACTTTCATTATTATTTAATAAATTTATTTTTTTAATTTTTATTATATTTAATTCAAACAATATTCTCTATTAGAATCTTCTTTCAACCAATTCTAATTGAAAAAAATTAATATTATAAAATAATTATTATTAATTAAATATTAATATTGAACTTGATAATAAAATAATTCTAGCTAATTATTAATGTTGGTTTTATTGTGATCAATGTTAAGCTGATGTTGTTAACTATTTTTTTAGACTCCTACGCTAATTGATGAAAACTTTTTCTTAACGTTAACTTAACATGATATTAGTGTGATTACTATTGGATGATTGATCATAATAATGATTAATACTTTTTTTAAATTTTTAAAAAATTATATTTAAAATTTTAACTTTTTATAAACACAAGTATAAATTTAATTATTAAATTTAATAATGATATATATAATCTATTCAATTACATAAATATTTATTAAAATTATATCTAAAATAATAAAATAAAAACTAGAAATAAATAAATTCTAAACTAATATTAATAGTAATAGTGGTTAATCCATCATTTTAATAAGGTTTAATAATCAAACTTATCATCATAATCGATATGAGTTAAACAAGAATGTAAATAATATTAATAAATGATTAACTATTTTTATCAAATGTCATTCACACTGACATAACATTTTCAATGGTTTAAAAGATTTGGATCCTTTTCTTAGCATTAGTTATCAGCTTCCTAGCCTCTAGTAAGCTTCTTTGAGTTGTTTCTCTACATCAACTAATAAATTGGTGATATAACATCTCTATGAACATTAGCAGCTATAGCAGCTAGTATTTTAGGCTTGCTTTAAGATTTTTCCCAAGCATAACATTTGTCCATAATTCTGCTTTAGTAACTTCATCTACTTATTCAAAGTCATTTAAAGAAATATTATCCATCTTTAAGTTTACAGTAATAATGATATTATCAACTTAGATGAATACTTCTACTTTTAAAATATCATCCATTCAACTATTAAACTTTTTAATATGGATAATAAAAAAAATTTATTTAGATCCAACTTACATCTAAGTTCTTAATTTTTTTTTTTTAAAAAATATTCATATAAACCAAATCAATTGAAAAAAATAATACCAACTAAACAATAGATATTTTAAATAATAACTTAACCAATAAACTTTGACATCATCTATACAATAAGAACATGACAATCTATTATATACACTCCATCCTAATAACATATCATAAATAGAAAAATAATCTATTATTTACATTAGGCATGCTTTCATTAAAAAAAATATTTTTTAAAAATATTATAAGTCAATACATCATTATTTTATAATTATTTAAAATTATCAATAAAATATTATAAAATAAAAAAGATAAAGTAAGTTCTACAACCTAAAATTTATTAAAACATATTTTTTATTATTAATTAGACAATTTTTTTAAATTAATTCTATTGTCAATAATGTTTAAAATATGTACAAATATATATATATATATATATTAAAATATTTATTACTTCAATCATCTAAGTATTTAATATCTATACAATATAAAATAAATTTTTAATTAATTTAATAAATATATTTTTAAAAAAAATTAAAATATTAACTTCATTTCTATGTTAAATGTACTATTAAATGTATGAATCAACCAGAAAGTAGGCATAACATGAGAAGGATGAATTGAAATATCTATTCTTATCTTAGTGTTCGAACGAATTTGGAGAGATCTGTCTTATGTTTGTTTTTTATTTTATATTTATATTTATATTTTTATAATTTATTAAATTATTATATATTTTTAAAATTTATATATTTTATTAATTTTACTAATTTTATATAATTTTTTAAAAATAAAAATATTTTAATAATTTTATATATCAAGACAAGTTGAGAGATAAAAATAAAACAGGTATCAATATTTTCATATCCTACTTTTATTTTTAAAAATTAAATTTTACCTAAACTCATCAATAATTTTAGTTAACTTAAATTTTTTTATTAAAATTGAATCAAACTAGAATGAAGTTGGAATAAATTTTATTATCATCTAAAAAAAGGTTAATTTCGCTTAATGGGATGTGTTATGTTCAAGTTCTAAATCTCCAGTTATGTTAAATATTTGAAGAAAGTTTTGTTCTCTGTCATAGTTTTACTCAATTAAAATATGATTGTTTTTGTTCGATGGGACCGTTTAGACTATAATTAATAGCAAAATTTAGTAAGGCCGCCTTCTCCTTGATTTGCAAAGATAGAAAAGGACACGTTAATTAACTATGAGGGTAAAGTGAAAAAGACAGAAAATCATGTTCCTTAAATAGCAGAAGAGAGGTGGGGGCAGTAAATAATTTTCACGTGCCATCTACCCAAAATTAATTCTATTATTCTCTAATAGAATCTCGCATATGATGCGCAAGACTTCCTTCAACTTATCCCCATGCATCGTGTGCAAGAAATCTTGAGTCTTGCACGGTTACTGGACGTCATTCGATTTTTTTTTTTTCAATCTGAAAGCTATCATGTTTAAATTGCGAGAGTGGGAGACACATGCATATAATTTTTTTTATTATATTTTTCGCATCCTATTGTATATAAACGATATAAACCTAACATTATTTTATAAAATAATAAGATAATTTATCATACGATAAAAACTGCTTAAAACTTAAAAAAAATTTTATTTTCATCATTATAAATAATTTATATAAATATATATTTGTTATTGAAAAACCCAAACTCTGAACTATGATAAAATATTTAAATTTTAAGTCAAACGTCTAATCAATTCTCATTTGAATTATGCTATTCATACAACTTATACAAGAATTTATACAATTTTTTAAAATGTCTAAAAACATATAAAAACTTATATATAATAAAATTTTATTAAATATCATAATATAATACATTGATAATATTAAATATTATAATTTTCAATAAAAAATTACCATGTATCATTTCTTATTATATATCTTCGCACATTAAAAAGACTTTTACAATAACACTTTTTGTCTTTCTCCACACATTACTTTTTTTTTTGTCTCTTTACACATTACTTATTATCATGTTTGTCACTTTCTTTACCGTTGCAGTAAAATTTATTGTATAAATTGTGATACAAATAACTACTCTTTTCATTTAGCACGAAAAGTTTGTCACACGCACGGAGGAAATTGTCCCTTAAATTTAACGTCATTTAATAGATAGTAAACTGAAAGTTATATGTTACAAAAGAATTTTGTGCACCAAAAATAATAAAAAAAAGATTCAAATTTGGTGCAGTGTTAAACATGGCTCAGAAAACTTCAGCAACTTCCGAAATGATCGGAACTTGTATCCTAAATTATTATTGGAAATTTTACCACCTGCGCAAAGCTGAAGCAATGAGGGTGGCTACAGTTGACAGCAGATATGATATAACATCTGCACATGTCTCTCCATTACGGAACTCCCAACCTTTTTATGGAAGACTCCCTAAAGAAAATTCACGAATAGCGGCATAACCTATTTACGGTATGTAGCTGTCTCCATGGAATTTGTCTCCGTTAAAACCCATCAAGCAATTGTATCTAACTGGGTGTCTTGATAGGACTCAGGCTCACAATTGCTTTCCTTCCAGTCTTTTAGCCCATAGGCTTTGATCAGCTGACTCGCAGATTGGGAATCCAGCTATGGCACACCATCTTAAATTCAACAACCCAACTGCAATTTCATCTTCAGAATCTTCAAATAATTTAAGTATCTGGGACTCAGCAGCCAAATCTTCAGCAAGGATGAATTCATTTACAAAATTTTTCTTCTCTGCACGTATGTTGCCATTTTCAGACATCATACGCAAACTTAAGACCTGCAATGCTTCAATTGCTGTATTGTGAAAACCGGAGTTTACATATGCAGAGACGACATAGCCACATGTTGATGGATCAGGGCGAATTTTCTGTCGGTGCATACACTCCACAATAAACTCAATCACATCGATCCTTCCCTAATTCATGGAAGAAATTATAAGACAACAATTAGAACATATTCTAAATTTTCCATCATAAAGGAAGAAAGTTGCACAATTAGACTTATCAGTGTAGAAACTTTCTTTTCCTGGAATACCCAGGACTAGCAAGCAAAAATCATAACCATTATCAAACATGAAATATAGTTATTATAGCAGAACACCTGCAATTACTTGAGAAAAATACTACATTAGTTTTGTTATAGAATGAGCTGGCATTGTTGTTGACACTTGGATGGATGAGTGGCCCCTAAAGCTTCAGTCATCCAGGTGCTCCAACAACCATCCTTGAATCTTGCCAAATTTTGTAGAGCATTACTTATTTTTAATCATATAGACGAGTTTGAAACATGTTCCTCTTCTTTTACCTTTTATCCCTTTTCTATACAGAGATTTTAATATGAAAGGTAACGTACCTTGTAACATGCTTGCCGAAGAAATGTATTAAAGAACAGTACATCAAGTTGGATGCCATCCAATACGACTTGTTTAAAAATATTCAGGGCCTCACTAAAGTTCTCATTTTCCAACAAAACCTGATGCAAACAAGCTCAGTATCAAGCTGGATACACAAAGTTCTAAAAATAAATTTATAAATTGTAAGACTGATGTCATGGCAACCCATATGAATAAAGATTAAAGATATCGGCACACGCACAGCGGGTGCTGTACAACTTATGATACAAGCATCAGTTATAACCCAACTTTCATACTGACCAGAAGTCAGTAGCAAGATTCCTGTAATTAGGACAATTTGATTGGTTAATTAGTGCCCTGTCAGGACAAAATAAGCAATATAAATTATTTATAAAGTCAAGATGAACCAAAAGCTGGATGATCTAGAAGAAGACCCTTGCTTTTCTTGGGTGGTTGGAACACATTACTTTTAATGCCAATTTTTTAGCCATTACATATATGAACAAAATATTTAGTGGATTTTGAATGGTCAAATTCCATCCAGCCTAAGATGTCAGATGTCTGAACTCTGAAGTTTTAAAGAAAAAGATAAAATGCATCAAATAATACACTGAGCATGAAGAATAAAACTCAGGAGAGAACTGCAGAAAGGATCCAGAAGTATCATTTCAATAAAATATCACTAGATTTTATTTAGTATACACCCTTTATTCTGCAGGAATTATGTAAATAATAAGCTAATTATATACCAGTAGAAACAAGTAAAACCAAATCCATGTATTTGTCACTTGTAGGTTGACTACTAGACTAGTGGAAAGGGATCAGGATAGTTCATTAAGTTACTTACAATAAAATCCTTAAGCCATGCATTTTTACTTTGTTCATATTAATCAAGTACAAATGCAAAAACTTGACAAAATGATAGCTATTTGGACTGCACTATCAGAGATTAAATGGGAAGAACCTTAATGAGAGCAGTGTATGTACAAGTCACTGGAGAAAACCCTTCCCGTATCATCTTTGAAATCAGCAAACAAGCAGAGTTGTAACTTTTTAGGATGCTACAACAGTCAATCATTATATTGTAGGTTTCGGAATCAGGGTGGCAGCCATGTAACTTCATGTTCTTGAAAATTTGAATTGCCATGTCACTCTGCATATCAAGTGGAAAACCTCATTTCCAGCCACGAATGCATAATAACACACGTACTTCACAAAGTAGGTGTCAAGATAGAAGAAGTAATGATGTACAAGTCGCTCACTTCTTTGGCTTCAACAAGGTAGTGCAACACTACATTGTACAAATCTGTTGCCAATGAAGGGCTTCTATAAATGAAAAGATTCTCTGCCACATGTAAATACTGGATCAGCTCTCTTATCATCCCTTCTTCTCCAAGGACTTTCAACTGAAAAGAACCAAAGGACATAGCCAAGTCATAAGCAACGTAAATGAACAAGACGCCAATCCTGTCCTATCTAACCCAAGTGATCTTTGAGAGGCCTAAACATTAAAGTTTTACTCATAATATCAGCATTTTAGTTGGATCTCTCATTAGTATGTTCACACAAGTGTGCTTGACTGTGTGGAGGAAACTACAACAATTACTGAACACAACAATAAGGACAACAACAAAATCCTTTTCCTACTAGGTGAGGTTAGCTACATGAATCAGATGACACTATTGTGTTCTATCAAAAAACAAGTTTTCGGAAAGGCCATTTGCATCACGGTTTTTCTTAATGGTTTCACTTAAAGAGTTTTCCTCAATCTTCCTCTACTTCTGTTTTATGAGGCCAATCTCCATTAGATCAATTTTTCTCATTTCTTCTCCTCACATGGTGATACCATCTAATGCAAAATTCTATCTTTTCTCCTCAACAGGTGCTATTTCCACTTTCTCTCTAACACATACATACCTAATCTCATCTTTTCTTGAATGTCACTCATCCATTCTTCCATATCTAGTCTTCTCTGTCCACCATTCAGCACTACAAAGCATGTGTCTATCAAGTAAAATTTTCCTTTAATCTTGAGAGGCTCCTTCGGATCACAAGTAACAGCTAAAACATTTCTCCATCTCATCCAATCATCTCGAACCCTATGATTTGCATATTCCTTAAACGCTTAGCAGAATAGGTGAAAACGGATTAGTAAGAATTGTTATGACAGAGGGGTCTGAAAAATCCACATTCTAGCAATTTTTTTCTTTTCACAAGAACTGCATCCAGGAGATGTTACTGACCACTCAGGTTGAATACCCTCCTCCCCTCTTTCAATCAGATAAGTTCTTCATAGATTTGAGCAGAGAAAGAAACCTTACAAGATTGCATCATCCTTAAATTATGCGAAAAAAGGAAACACGAATCAAACTTACTAAGTTTTTCATTGAAATATGACTGTGCCGAATGCCATTGTTGGCCATATCCTTTTCTATAGCATTTATTCTTTTAGCAGCATCTACCTGTGACAGTATATTACCATCTTCATATGGGGCATTTACAACGCCAAATAATGAAAATAGAAGCTCATATGTCCTGATATTAGGTGAAAATTTTTTCAGCTTCATCTTGGCAAACACTCGAACAGCACGTTCAGGTTGATTCTGCAAATTTTGAATAGAAAAATAAAATGAAAACCATTATAAGTTGCACAATGTAAGAGAACTAGAGAAATCAAACCTTAACTTAGCAATAAAAGATGAATTTGGTACAGATAGTTCCATCTATAAATTCAGTTGCTCATCTTAATTGGTGCTCTACCATGCAGCCCATTGAAGAAATAAATGAGTTAACATAAAAATCCAAGCCAAACACACAACAGCAACAAAAAGACATTAATACTTTGTTTGGATGACATGGAAAATATGAAGGAAAGAAAGAGAAACAAAAAAATAGGAGGATAAGAAATAGTGAAAATAGAAAGGAAAAATGAGTTGTTTGAATGAATAAAAATAGAAGGAAAGAAAAAACTTCTCTTCTCTTGTTTGGATGGGTAGAAAAGAGAGAAGAAAGAAATATATTATCAATATAAATTTTAAAAAATAAAATTTAACTTTAAAAAATTATTTTTTACCATTTTTTATTAATATAATAATTATTTTTAAAATTTAACTTAAAAAAAAATTTAAATTATAATATTATAACACAAGGAGCAAGCTGTGCAAAAAAAAAAAAAGGAACGGATGAATGTTGGGGAAGACAACACATCACTGGAACATCATAAGTGTAAAGCTGTGCAGAAAAGAAAAAAAATTGGAATGGACTTCCTCTCTTGTTCACGACTGTGGAGGAAGAATTACAAAATTGTGGAACCCATGGAAACTTAATCTATCCATCCACTTACGACAAAGTAAACCAAACGCATGGACAACTAATCTCTCCAACTATCCTTTCTTAGTCCTTCCTCTGTGATTCTCCTCATCCAAAGAGTGCGTAATTGTTTGAGGCAAGGTAGTCAAAATCGAGATTTTACCTAGGATCGGGAAGGGGGTGTAAGATCGTAAAACATGAGATCGTAAACACAGATCGTAAGATCCTACAAAAATATGTTTTTCCCATATATGCAGATAAAATTTATATAAATGCATGTAAAATAGCATAAATAAACATTTAAATCATTACAAACACTTAAATAAACATAAATTCGTAGAGATAATATCATTAAAGCCACCATTTGTTTCAAATAACTTAAACACAAAATAATATCAAATACCAAGTTATTAAACAAACTCAAATATCAAACTTAAACATCAAAACGATCAAATACTAAACTAATCTAGAAGATCATGATAGTTAAAAAAATATCCTCTTGGTCCATTTGATCTTCATCTTCATCTCAATTAGCAATCTCCTCCTCATCTTGAGAGGAAGAACACTCAGTGGCAGAAGAGGGAAGAAGAGGAAAACAGAGCAAACACAAAATTGAAGGGAAGAAGAAACTTAGATGCACACAGAGCAGAGCAGAATGGGGAAGGAAGGAAGCATGTTGCAGCTAGTCAGACCTGGTTGGATAGTAGGGAAGCAGAAGAGGGTAGTCGCTGTTTGGAGAGAAAAGCGCAGAAGAGGTTGTGGCAACAATAAATGAAAATAGCAGAAAGGGGCAAGTATTTAGGTCTTCTAAGAAACCAGGTTAAAACCCGGGTCAAATTGTGGGATCGCACGATCCCAGGATCTGACAGCCTTCACATCCGATCCAGCACGATTCCATGGAAATGCGATCCTGTGCGACGCGCGACTTGCTGATAGGGAGAAAGCTCATAAAATGGTACAATCCTATGAGCTGGATCGCAAATTTAACTACCTTGGTTTGAAGGCTACTACTTATTAACAGTAATAGAAAATTATCCAAAGGGTAGAAATATATTTTAAAAATACATATTGGAATGGAGTAGTTTTCCTTATTTCATATTTATGTACATTTAATAATTACATTATTATTGTATGTCACCTTGTACCATCATATTATTCAGAAATACAAATAGAAAAGGGAAGTACATGTATCAAACTGACTCATTCACATATTTTAGGGTTTTTCTATGATCCTTTCTCTCTCGCAACATAAAACATCTCAGCCATTTTTGACAAGTCTTACTAAAGAATACTATTAGAATTGAGCTTGGGGCCTAACTCAACCCTAAAAGTTAGCTCATAGGGTGAGGGGGTTGTCTCCACATATCCATGGTAGGCCTCACCTCTAACCAATGTGGAACTTCCTAATACACCCCCTCTCGCTCAAAATTGAACATTTGGAGTGTGAAGTTTGCAGGATTGGACATCTGCGGGTAGCCCATTAAAACAGGTCTAGAGTAGGCTCTGATACCATATTAGAATTGGACTTGGGGCCTAACTCAACCCTAAAAGTTAGCTCATAGGGTGAGGGGGTTGCCTCCACATTATATACCAATGGTAGGCCTCACCTCTAGCCAATGTGGGACTTCCTAATAAATACAATTGAGTCTTTGGGTAAACTAATTTTAGTCCTGAAGACAACAAAATGGTAAAAGGCAGAATTTTGTTTTGAAGTTTCATATTTGAGCTCACCAGTGCATCACATGATGCTAGCAGAGCATTATAAGGATGTGGATATAAACATTCAGAAATCTGATTCAGAAAAGCCTCAGCTAAATCTATTTGTAGTGCTTTGCTGCAAGTGACTGAAAGTGTTGCTAGAGTAGAATCATATGGCTTCAAATTCTTCTGCTTCATTTGTCTCAACTGCACATTATACAAAATATAATATAAGGCTAAGGAAAATTTTCTATTATCAAAATAAGTATCCGCAGACACATCAAAGAGCTGTGTCACACAAGATCTCACATTCAAATTCCAAATTTCACCAGTTGGGAGCCTATATTTCACTTAAATTTGAGTGGTTGAAATTTATTGACAAAACTCCCACCATAGCAGTCCACTCAAAGAATAAATTTAAAAAATAATAAACAAGACCAAAAACAAGTGATTCCAAACATAATGATTGTAATAGAACTCACCACTTGCATGGCCTCCCCAAAACTACCATGAGAAACAACTGCTCCAATAATGCCATCATATGTATGGCTGGATGGCTGCAAACCAAGATTTTGCATCTGAACAGAGAAGTCCCCTTCAAGATGTTAAAAATATTAATCCAAACAAAGTTGTCAATTGATAAAATTTTGCTAAACTATCATAAAATATAATATTATATATAAAATAAAGAGGAAGATTTATAATGACACAGTAAAATTGTTATTCATATGTGATTAAGAATCAACTAACAGAAGCTTTTGATGATTGAAATCTTAGGGTTTGAAGTCAAAAATTGAAATTTTCCATAATATGACTAAGTAGAGAACCTTTAATAACTAAAAAACTTGGAAGAACTAATAATTTAATCTACAAATCCTGTGTTCCAAGCTGCATTATAAAGAACATGTATATGTATAGTTGAATATATACCTGCAGCATAAGCTTCATTGCAAGCATATAATTCTTTTGTTTTGCACACCCATGTATTACATCATTAAAGGACCACCTCAATACCTTCCTAAGCACTGAATGTTTTTGTCCATTCAGCCCATCTAATTCTGCACTCTTAACTTTTTTATTCCCCATACAAACAATTTGCTGCTCTATACTTGCAGAAATACTGTCAGGTAAATACGTAGGAGGATATTGTATACAGGAGTCCAGTTGTTTGTTCTCCTTCGAGTCCAACATGATTGAGCCTAGCTCTTTATTCAAAGGCACAGGGATGTCCAATCTGGTAGAGTACAACTTCCCATAAAATGTTCTAGCAACAGAAATATTTCCCCTGGTGGCTAATAACACCATTTGTTGTAGTGTTTTATATGCAGATGTTAAATCTCCAAGCCTTGTAAATGACCTAATGAATTTACGCAGAGCAATGATGCCCATACTGTAGTGTTTAATATACTCCAGCCAAATAAGATGGACCGCAGGCAAGTTTTTCTGCAAAACTCCAATCTGAGAAATAGGGTAAGACAAATGATACTTGTGATAAAAAAAAAGAAGAAAGAAAACAAAGTACATTCAAACACAGAACAGCATGCATCATAAAATAGCTAAAGCAACAAATTAATCACATTGTGTTGTTACATGATTCCCGATCATTTAGGATGTAATAAAAATTAGCAATACATAGACCCATTTTCTTTAAGTTTTGTTATAAATCCACTTTCACCAGACAAATGGATTCTTGGAATAAAGACAAATGAGAGGGGAATCAAATTGTTAGGTAATGGACACAAACCTATAAATCCATTTCCTTGACATCCATGTCCCTCTCTTTACAAGACAAAGGAAGAGAGCAAAACTGATGGACAATATAGTCAATGAACATAGCATGGTGATGCTTTCTAATCCTAGGGATATAAAATCTCTTTCCTGATAAATTTTGTGGTAAAAATAATTGGCTTCAAGGCCAAAGGAGAGAATACATCCTTTCAGTAGGTTCAGTGCTGTGTCATTACATAAAAATAGAAATTTATGACAAACTGTCAGCATGTCTGTATATCTAAAATGAAATGGAAAATACATACATATATATACACATATACATACATATATATACATAAAATACATATATATACACACACACACAAAAAAAAGCCTTGTCACCCATTAATTGAAAAATCATTACTACTTGTGGAAGTGAGGAAAGTATACACTTTGCATCAGCATGCAGTAAGGTTCAAGGTTGTCAAAATTGAGTTTCAAAGTTGGCACAGAAGAAGTGTGTCGGATTGTAGGATTGGTGAATTGTAACACGAATTGTAAGTGTCAACCAAAATGCACATATATATATACACACACACACACACAAAATTACATAAATAAGAAAAATAGTCCTTAAACTACAACAAACATTTATAAGGTCCTAAAAATTTATAAGGTCTTATATAACCCATAATTCATAACTTCACATATGTTCTTAATAAAACAAAAGCAACACTGGGACTGCCAGCTGTCCCACTAACACAAACACTTGTCGTCTTCCTTAACCAAATATCAGAGCACGTAGCAGAGAGAATCAGGGCACAAAGTAACAAACAACATGCACTAAGCCAACAAGAGTGAAGCATGCAGCCACAGGAAGCTCCCAGCAAACCAACTAGAGAAGAAGGAACAATGAAGTTCACAGCAACAGCAAAGCATGCGGCAATAAGAAGCTATGCATGCCAAAGAAAGGGTTTAGTGTTTCAGAAGTGGAGAACAAGACGGAGACCAGGTCTGGTGTTTACATAGAGAGGGAAGAGAAAGGTTGCTGGAAAACAGAGCAGAAAGAAAGGGAGAACCAGAGAAAGCCATATGAGAGGGAGAATGAAAAATGGCACCTCAAAATAGGGACTTCTGAGGAACCAGATCCTGCAACCTGACCCACTACAAATGCCGGTTTTAACTCGATTTGGAGCACTACTCCAACAAGTTTACATCTTGATGCACCACTCCAGTCCAATTCACATTGGGAACCACTCCACAAAGGCATACAACATGCAAGAGCAGGAAAAGAGTGCTGGATTGTACACTTTAATGCACCAATGCACAATTTTGACAACCTTGGAAAGGTTAATATGCAAAATCATGCCAAGGTTAAAAAAGGGGTTGAAATGATTACAAAGCCTTACATTATATGCCTGCTCTGTCACAAGAACGAAGCGAAAAAAATATAGTGCTAAAAATTGAAATTTCACCTAGTGAAACATGTCGCCATAATTTGGAATATAAATCAGCCAATAACTGGTTCTGGCACAAACTAGCATATTTTGTAACTAGTATACTAGACAACATGCATCTTAGTCCAGATCAATGCTTTCAGACTTAATAATTTGTCAAATAAAACAACTTCAACAGGTAAACACAAATAATGCTTTGCTCAGGGAAATTTTCCTCTTCAAAACAATAATACAATGGTGCTAGCACTTTCTGTCTGCACACCTTGAGAAGCTCGGTATACGTAATCTCACTCTTTCCTACCATGTTCTTTTCCATTAGGTCCAAACATTTGTTTGCTTGAATTATACTCTGCATTTCTGTGCAGGATCTTAAGATACTATTGTACAGTGGGAGAACTGGATAGAGACGCTGACTTTCTCCAAGAAAATCCATCATATTAATGGCCTGAACAAAGTACAGCACAAAGACAGGAGAAAAATAAATTTCTTGTAACTAAGATGACAGTGATTTACTAATAATTAATAACTGCCTCAAAAAAACCACTTCATATGTAATTTGATGCCACCACAAAAAATTAGAAATACAACACAGTATATTATCAGGGGAAAAACTGTTTTTTCTAAAAATTCCCTGAAAATATAATGGATTTATCCAATACCAACATCACCTTAAATCATCCCCGTTCCACGGTACAAAACCCAAGAAGGAAAGAAAGGTCAAGGAAATATACACAATTATACTAATTATAAAACTAATTGTTTACCTCTTCCAAGTAACTCCCTTTACAAAGTGTCTGCATCATAAGAGATATGCATATATTGTTCATGCTAACACCTTTTAGCTCCATGAATCTCCAAATCTCCATAACAAACTGCAACAAATCAAAAAGGGAAGGAATAAATTAGACATTCTCAAAGCCTCCATCATAACTCCAGGTCAGAGAAATTCAAGGATAGTGTGTATACTCATGCAAAAAAGAAAAGTTGAAATAATTCCTTCTGTTTCCAAGTCACACACAGGAGACATACAGTTGTTACAAGCTAAATGTTTCTGAAAGGTGTAAATATGATCTGTTGCGAACATAGAAAATAAAAAGGGAGGCAGGGAGTAGAAAATGATCTTTTCAAGATATTAGGAATCCACTAATACAGATAGGTTATTAAGCATACCAATGGATCAGGAGACCGTGCACAGTATTTTAAAATATCAACAAAATCGTTGGCTGTTAATGAATGGCTTCTGGAACCAAAATCCAAAAGTAAGTCTGAAGCCTTTCTTCTGTCACCCGAGCATAGTGCCTTGATTATTTGCATCTGCATAGACGATCCTGCCACAGGTTCCATAAACTCAGGACCTGCATTTTATTATGCACTATCATCTCGCATGTTAGGCAAATGAAAGTTATTGATTGACCAATTAATAACAATAAGCAAATTCATATACTTACAAGTGTACATAATATGAGCAACATTTATTAAAAAAAAAGTAAAATAAAAGGAAAATTATTGAGCTGCAATTGACTTTTAGGTGAACTATAAAGAGAAAGTCTCAAAAATGAAGAGTCATATAAAATTGTGTTTACCTGTTGTGGCGGAGAGATTTCGAGAGAAATGGGTTTCACCTCCCTACAATAGCAATTAAAAGGAGGAAGAGTTAGATTAGGAAAGACACAGAATAAGAAGACAGAAGGTAGATAAGATAGACGGACATGGTGATGATGCCACTGTGATTTACAAAGTGAAATTGGGCGTAGAAAAACCCTTGCTCTGAATCCATGCATAGTAACTGCTACTCTGTCTCGACTTCACTTGTACAGAACCAATGCCACAGACATATTCATACGCATAGTAAAACCTCCACTGCCCCTGCATTCGGTTTGGTTTAGACATGGATCTTCCCTCCTTCGTCTGGGCCTTAAGAGATAATTACCATAGGCCCATACTTTTTCATCCCATTTTGCTTTTTTACACTTTTTAAAATTTTTTGTTTCTGTTTTATTTTTTTATTTTTTATATACATTTTGAAAATATTAATTTACAGAATATATATTTATATATTTTATAAATTATATTTAAATTATTTTAAATTTTAATTATATATATATATATATATATATATATATATATTCTATAAATTAATTTATGAAATACATATACATTCTCTTCTTTCCCGCGTTTGTCTTCTTCCTCCATCTCTTTTCGCCGCCATCGTGGTTGAGGTTTTTTATGGTTTGAGTTTACTGCACATGGGAAGCTTCACTATTTTTAAGTCTTTGTCCATTTCTTCTTCATCTCCGCTGTTTTGGCACGTCGTTCCAGCCTAGTTTCATCATTTTCTACCTTTTTTTTTTTTCAATTTTCTAAAATTTTAATTTAATAACAACTTTTCAAAATTAAGATTTTGAAACTAAATGTAGTCTTTAACAATGCTCCAAAATTATACTTTTGAAATATAAAAATGCATTTTAAAAGTATAACTTCAAATTTAAAAATTAATTTTTAAAAGTAGAATTTCAAAATAGAATTTTTTTATTTTAAAATTGTAATTTCGAAAAGAAAACATAAATTTTGAAAATATATATTCAAATTCATTTCTTATATTTTGATATTATAAGTACAAAACATAGAAGATGAACTCTCGTATTATAATTCTAAAATTCATGTTTCAACTCTGAACTTATAATTTAAAAATATAAAAATTCTATTCTAAAATTATGCTTTTAGAAATTATTTTATAGATTTTATAATTATAATTTTAGAATGTAAAAAATAAATTCTAAAATTATATTTTTGAATTGAATTTTTTACATTACAAAATTATAGGCATTTTATGATGTTGTTGAGGTTGCTGATGTGGATATCAGTCATATCATTAATAATGTTGTGCAAAATAAGACTTAATGATATAATTAGGAATTTTGGATTGGAAATTCTAATTTATTGTAACCATTTAAGTGTGGATAGGAATTGGTGATATAATTAGAGATTTTAGATGGGAAATTCTAATTCACTATAACCATTTAACTGTAGGGATTTAATGTCTGTTTAAAAATATATTTTAGGAGATGTGTGCTCTGCGACTTGATTTAATTTCAAGTAAAACAAATTGAAAAAAATAAAAAAAAATAAAATCAATCTTTTACGATTTAGTTTGATTTAATTTTATTTTAAAAACTCTAATAAAAATAATTTAATAATAAATTTTTAAAAATTTAAAACTAACCAATAATAATAGTATTTATACTCAAATATGCATAACTATTAAATTTAAATAAGCATTAAATTTCATATGTTAAAAAATAATTAAAAATACAACAGCTAATAATAAAAAAATGTTAACAAAATATATAAATTTCATTATTCAAATTAATTTTGCAAGAAAAAATCATTAAGCAAATTAAATCATTTAAGATTTTACAGTTTTTAAAAAATTTTAATTTTTTTCAATTAAGTGATTTATATCAAATCGGTTCTTGAACATTTCTAATACATTATAATAATTTTATTAAATGTTAAAATTTTACTCTAAATTTTTTTTATTCTATTTGATAAATTTATCAAACATTATAGAGTTACTTGATAATTATTATAATTTTTAATATTAACAAAATATTGTTCAATTTAATCATATTTTTTATTTTACTATAACCTCTATGTTCTACTAAATATATTCTATATAATTTATTAATTAAGCAAGTAAAATCTTTTACTCCTATTATCTTTAATTTATTTAACGCATAGTTTTTTAAAAATAAATGATATAAAATAAATCCTTAAATTATAAATAAATTATATAAAATAACCCTTCATAACATTCATAAAAAAGTAATCACAGTTTGAATATTTAAAATAACTAAATATAAAATTTGTCCTATTTTCAACACACACAAAAGTCTAAGCTCAAAATTGACATACAAAAATTACATTAAATTAATATATATATATATATATATATATATATATATATATGAAGAATAAAATTATTTTAAAAAAAAATTAATTAAAATTATTTTATTTAATAAATTTTAAAAATAATTAAATTTTATCAATTTAACTATTAAAATAATAAATTATATTATATAAATTATTTTTATAAAATTTAAAAAATATTTAATATTTTATTAAATAAATTTAGATTAAAAAATATTATAAAAAATATGTTATTCTTTAATTTAAATTTATTTTTTAAAACATCAAATATTTTTTAAAATTTATAAAATTTTATAAAAATAATTTATATAATATAATTTATTAATTTAACGGTTAGATTGATAAAATTTAATTATTTATAAAAATTATTAAATAAAATAATTTTAACTAAAATTACTCTTTGAAATAACTTTATTGCAATGATAGTGATAGTGACAGATGCATCATAATCTTATTGTCCATACTATAAACAAAACAATGTTTCCAACTCACTACCAAAAGACGTAAGATATGATACAAATAAAACTAATGCTCCTACACAAAATACATAACAAAACACCAAAAATAGAGGTTACTAGTTCCAAAGTTATGCACAAAACACACATCAAGGTAAACGTATTAAAGCATCCTCTACTCGTCCTAAGTAGAATCAATCTCCTTTGGAGTAGCCAGATGAAAATGGAGTCACAACATAACCTGAGAATGATATCCTGTGTGGCATCACTATGGGACCATATACCCATGGGAGAAAATCTCAAGTCTATCTGAAAGCACAATTGCAAGTCCAATGAGTCACCGTATACTCTTAATCAAATCGCGTAACAGATAAATAAAGCTTATCCAACTAAACAGGGGTAAGCACGCATCCACAGTCCATACGTATAATGGACATAAATAATCAGATTAATTTGTTCAAAACAAAGGGAATACATTTCACATTAATATACAATCATCACAACATGTATCCACAATTTAGGATGCAATGCATGTCTACATATTCAATTATAATTTCAATTCTCCGTTTTTAATTATTCTCATAAATGTTACTTATGCATTACATTCACTACTTGTTCGAGGAAGCGATCAGGAAACTACATTTCGTAATATGGTACTGAAACCCTCAATTTCCAAAAATATTTCAACTAACATTTTCATTCAATTGTTCAAGAATGATTTCCAATTGATCCTGACAATACTTGCTACCGTCAAAATAAGTCGAGTTTGCAGGTGGGATCCTCAAATACGAGGAGCTACCCGATCTCATTGAGACTTCCCACCCTAACATATTCTCGAGGCTTCCATCTAAGTTGTAACGTTGGTATCCTTAGTGCACCAACTATTACTTCCCTCACAACCACATATTGCATATCATGATGCATGCTTATTCATATCAATATTAATTTTGTATCATTAAGAGATTTTGTCGCAATTCCACCATCTCAACACCGTTTAGCATATACTATGATCACAAAATGAGTTTGCCTAAGTCTCAACACAATATAACTTGTCTAACATAACAATTTGCCCTATAGAATTTTTTTTTTTTCTCAATTTCTCCACATTATCAGTTTTAATGCATGACAGAAAGACACATCAATCATATACACTAGATTTAGGTTGGTTCTCTCTAGTTTTCATTAACTATTTTATGTTGACTTGCTTGAATTTCAAAGCAAACGTATTTTATGCTTCTCTACCTCCTAAAGTACGTTATGGAAGGATAATTTATTCTAAAGCATCTTCAAGATATGTTTGAGAATGTGTGTGAACTGTGAAACAAAACTTTCAAAGGATGAATGTCCAAAGCATATTATCTCCAATATGGAGGGATATCCGTGTATGTCATCTATATAAAAATTTTATGTACACTTTATAAATTTATTTTTAACTTCTAAAATAATATAAACTAATTTTTCAGTTCTAAAAATCCTGCAAATTAATCTCTTCCCTTACTTAAAATAATACAAAATTAATTTTTTAAAATAAATTTACATGATTTTTAAAATAAAAAATTTATATTGTTTTAAAAATAAAAAAACAAATTTATAATTTATGCATAAAATGCAAAATAATTTGCTAATAAACTATTTTAAATAAACTTTAATTCTTAGATGAAGTTCATATGAAATTTACCAAATGATGTAGGTCCACCCCATCTCTCTAACAAGTCCTATTTATTGCTTAGTGAGATGCTTAAAAATTTCACCTAATTTCAATGTGAGACAAGATGTTGCTAGCACTCCTCTTTACATATAAAACTCTCTTCCCTCCAGAAAGAAATGCCGAACAGAGCACAAATTTTATAATTTTAGTTTTAGGTTTCTTTTAGACATATTTAAATCATGAAATAAAAACAATAAACCATTAAATTATGAAACTTATTTTCTCTTAAGCAAAACAACATACATATATCCACAGCTTAATTCAAATAATTTAGTCAATAAGCAAACCATAATATAATGTACATGAGGGAGCTGGGCGTACGATATGGGCAGGCTTAACGGTACCAAACCAAAAGCGTTTTAGAGGAAGTAGCCATATAATTCCAAGTAACAAATGCAGAAATTCCAGGGATTGGTGGCATCGGTGGTGGGCCCTGTGAGAACAACTCGGAAATATCTGAAGGGAAGCAGAGCGTTGGGGCCAATTATGGGCCAAGAGGCAAACTGACCAGGTTTGCACACTGTCAGGTCATTTTCATGGACTCTCAAATTCGTCCAGTTCTTCCCGTCCAGTGAGCCCTAAAAATTTTACAGAAGATAATTAATTAACTATCAGAATCTTGAAATGGAAGAGAGCTTCCATAGAGAATACAAGTAACCCACCAAAGATCATATATTTAATAGGAGGGGAGTTCCATAGAAATAAGATTGATAAAAGATAAGTACAAAAGATGTGGAAGAGTGTATTTATAGAAAACTTAGAAGTTATGAGACGAAACTAATTAACAACTAACTAACTAACTAACTAATCATAACAGAATGCAGTAGTTAAAACTACTCTATTATCCAAACACCAGCTTGAAGTGAAATGAAAACACCCATTGTAAGCTATTATTTCAAGTCTGCTTTTAATTCTACAATAGTAACGTGAAGGAATCGATTTGACTCTTCAAATTTATTTTAATGGGAAGTATAGCCGGTGAATGGGTTGTGTAGAAAATATCCATGGATGTCTAAGTACTCTGTCAGCTGATATCCTTGCTGAAATATCCCTTGTCAGCATTTTGCAAATGAGGTTTCGTTCACGATAAAGTCACTAGCATGATTCGAGCCAAATTTCCAAAATCAGATCAATTTCTTGATTTGTATTTTAGATGATTGAACTTCATTAGGTGAGAATACCTCAGAAAGCCATGTCTGGCACTTCAAGATAAGCGTCTTCACTTGAAAATAAAGCACCTCCTCATAAAGAGGGAGAAAATTATCCGGCGTAATATCCAATAAGCCGTCACACATATGCTTAAGAATTTGCATAAATTTTACACATTCCAGTTGATAGTGATAGAGCCCAAGCATGATTCATTGAAGCTCCCTTTGAGGGAGCTACAAAAATACTCAGCTTGTTCAATAGGCCTATTGCAATGTGCCTCAGAAGCTGCTTTCAATGAATCTCTTTGAAATGAAAGGCTGCCAACCAACAGAGCATACAGAGAACTTTACCACTCCATATATCCACCTTCTCAGAGTAACTGTCAAACAAAACTTCTGGGGCAATGTAAGCAGGGCTTCCAGCTAAACCAGTCAAAGCCAAGCCAAAATCTGTAGGTTAGAGTTTTTCAAATGCTGTGAGCAGAATCTTCTCACGTTTGATATTTCTGTGCACACAGGTGCTGCATTATCTCAACCTCTTGATGAACTGTCTCCTCCCCTTTCCTTAGAGTCTTACACCCACATTCTGCTCCAAGATCCGTAATGATTCGTTTGAAGTGTGTAGCAGCTGCAACATTCACAGGATTCACGCTAAAACCAAAACAACCCTCATTCTTGGGCATCTTACATGTTTCCACTTGACCTATAGATAAGTTCCTTTCTATGCAAGCTTGGACGTTCGGATGACTATTAATAATCTGAGTAGTGATAAAGGCACTCGCATTTTGTGGTTCTTTCGGTCTCTTTTCCACATACACCTCCATATCATTTTAAATTCCATCACGGCTTCTGCTTTCAAGCTACCAACGCTCCCAAAGTTGAGGTCTTTAGGACTGCTCATAGGTTTCTTTGTTGTCTCAATCATGTCTTTAGCCTCCAACTCAATTGCTGCAAACACCTTTGCTGGATCCTCACAAGAGTGAAGCACAATGCTGAGGCTTCCGATCATGATGAAATTTTCACCAGATGAGTTCTTTTCTGAAAGAAGTCCAAGACTTGTTTCTTTCACCATTTCTTGTTCTGCTTGTTTTGCCTCAGCGGATATTGAATCTTCTACCGTTGTTTCAGTCTCTCCTTTATCACTTTCGGCAGCAGAACCATTGCTCTCTCCATAAGAGAGCTCTGATACCATATCAGAATCTTGAAATGGAAGAGAGCTTCCATAGGGAATATGTGTAACCCCAAGTGGATGAGGCCAAAAATCATATATTTCAAAGAGTAGGAGGGGAGTTCCACAGAAATATCTTATTGTATTAGATTGATAAAAGATAAGTACAAAAGATGTGGAAGAATGTATTTATAGAAAACTCAGAAGCTATGAGATGAAACTAATCAGCAACTAACTATATGTAAACTAACTAACTAATTATAATAGAATGCAGTAGTTAAAACTAACTATTCTATTATTAACCCTTCCCTTTACATACTTTTATTCCACACATAAAAAACACCACTCCTAAAAAGACAGAAACCAGCCACATAGCAAGGAGTGTCTACCTGAATATTCCAACATCTTGGGAAGGCCTTTGAACCGTCCTGCCTCAGGGTATAGTAGTTGCACATAAGCTGCATCCAACGATTTTCCATTTTTTAATCAGAATGCTGAATGCTGATTCCATCTAAACACGTAATGATCTACTCATATTTAGGTGCAATTCTACTTCAAACACTTCCTTCGATAAGTGATAAATGAGATTGGAGGGTAGCAATAAACTCATCAAATATCCACTTGCTCAAAATGCACGATCAAAAGTGGGTCAAACAACTACTATAAAATACTTGAAACATACATAATCAGCATACTGCATACCTGATGATCCTGGCCAAGATCAACCATCCACCAGGTACAGTTATGTCCATTTTCCAATCGAGGCCCAGCAAAACATGTTCCCTGTGATGGCCACATGAAGTTAGGTACCATCCAAGAAATTAAGAGTTCCATAGCCAATTACAGTAAAAAAAAGTTTAGCATACCTGGTAGGTTCTTGAGACCAGAACCTTAGGATCAGTGTATCTTGAGTGGGGGCTGCTGGCTGTAATGGTAATTTTCTTTGGCTGCCACAAATAATTTTCAGTGAAGAGCATGTATAAACAGTTCATTGATCCACCCTTAGCATTGAAGTTCCTAAAAAAATGAGAGGGGAAAAGATAAAGCAGATTTACTACCTCTGCCAAAAGAGGATTAACCCATGGGTGTTCCCCATAGGATGTGCCGGCAAAATACAGAACTCCATGGTCGTCCCCATCACAAATGTACTGGAGTTCCCTATAACTGGACCGTCTATGTTGGAATCTAACACTGCAATGAAATTCAATGTAATGTAACTACTGCAAGAACTTAGATGTGTTCTTTACTAGGGGATTGAAAGGGCGAGGGGGGAGATAACTCTTAATAATAATTCAAAGCATATAATTACTGAGAACTAAAAAGCATGTAAAACCTTAAAAGGAAAACAAACAACTCCTATTTTTTAGCCAAGCAATCCCATTTCTGGATAGAACTCCTAATTTATTTAGAAAACCCTAAGCAACCAAGAAACTAATGAGTACCTTATGATATTACCCTCAATCCATATAACTAAAATATATCTATTTCCAATTGTCCACAATTCTAATATTCCTTTCCCTACACCAAACTCCACCGGCATGTCAGTGTTAATATCAGCAGTTACAAATGTCATTCTACATAGGAACTTTAAAAGATTTTTCTAATGTGTGCGCACTGCCCACATGTACATATTAAAGAGCCAAATATAGGAAGTTTTATTGAAAAAGAAACTATGTACTGTATTAAAAACATAAAAGTCATTCAATACTTTTTTTTTATCAAATAATTTAAAGTATTTGATAGGGTGTATAATGATACTTATCATGTGCTCACTAGCACACATTAGAAAGTGTTACCAAATTTGTTCAACCCCCATTCGAAACCACGAACCAGGACTTGTAGTTTGTTTCTGCATCAACTTGTTGCCATACCCATATTGGGTCACAGCTATGACAGTTAAGGGAGCAGAAGCCCAGCATTGAACAGCTTAGGCACCGTAACAATGTTCTAGGTACGGCATTGCAAGGTTTTGGCAGCACAAAAAGGGCACAAACAACAACCATCAAATGGTCCAAGTGACGATAATACTTTTCAGTTTTCACTCCCAAACTACAGGAATCAGGAGTTGTCTTGTCTGCTGAATTCACAACGGGAAGGGGGAAGGAAATATGGACAGAATCACAGAACCATGGGTGTTAGTGTGGAAGGTGAGAATGGACAATCCACCAGCGTGCAGAATACTTCTAGTTGGGAAGGGGGGAAAAAGGCTGGGCAAAATAAAAATAAGAGTTGGGAATTGGATAGTCTGACAATGATGAAAATAGGGACTGGGAGCTGAATAGTCACCAGAAAAGAAAAAAAAACACATAAATGAAATAATAAAATAATAAATTGTGTTTAAAATATTAAATTTATTATATTATTTAATCAAAATTTTACTACTTATAAATCCATTATTATTTAAAATTAGAATGTGTGATTTTTTCAATTAGCATAACAACTACATATACCCCGAATACTGCATACCGGTGCTGGCACCTGTATCACAGAATATGGCGTTGATCTAATAATTGTGCCCTTGACCCAAGGATATATAAGCAAATGTACATAGTGTCTCAACTAGAAAATTTCCCTCCCCACATACCCTAAACCTGTTACCTGGAAGCAGATAACAAGGGCAGAAGAAAAGGAAGGATAGAAAATGGAACTTGATTGTGTGTGTGTGTGTGTGTGAAGAGAGACAACTAATTGATTAAGTAATCAAGTTATAGTATGGATCTTGAAATGAAATCCCCTCTATAATCCAAATGGGCCCATAAGTTTGTTGAATAAGAGTGAGAATAACCCAGAATTATCGAATCAGAGTTCAAAATACAGTAATTAATAGGATTGCAGACTATTTTCACAACCAAATAAGCTATTGATATTTACAACAGAGGCTACAATCTAAAATTTGAAAAAATACCCAATTAAAGTGCAGTGCATGATTGAATGTCCGAATGAAGAAGCTGAGGAGAAATAAAACTAAGATGAAGAACTTACTTCTCTTCATTTTCTGGCCCTGCCAGCCCACATTGAATGAAATTGATAGCCTCATTAACCTGTAAGAAATAAAATAACAAAATAGTTATTCAAAATAACATTCATAAAATCACATTACAGATGCTGCCTGAATTAACCAGAACAAGATAGCAAACTCACAAGATTTTGGAAAACAGGAATATGCCAGCCAATGTTGCTATTCTGTAACTGCACAATAATTACAATGTCGTAGTTAGAATACGCAAATCCTATTTATGTAAACCATAAAAAATGTCTGCATGTAGAGCATACCAACCTTCTCAAGTAAGGAATATTGTAGTAGTGGAAATCGCACAAATGGCAACAGGTCATAAACTAACTGAAGCCTCCCACCAAAAAGGTGTTCAGGTTTTGAATTTATTATTAACTGACCCACCTTTTCCCACCCAAACAATTCTTTTGCATTCATGCCAAACATTAGGATTGCATTAAAAACTTTCTCTTCAGATGTTACTGTCAGATCTGGATGCTGCAAAATCCAAACATACATTGAGAAATTATCAGTCAAATGTGCTAATGTTAAGACACCTGCTAGGTTGATGTATAGCAGATTATAGCTAAACTAATATTCAGAGGGTTTACAGAGAAATTTAGTGTTTCAAACAAATGAAATTGTGTCTACTGTTCTCAACATCAAACAACTTAGGCCTCATCCACATTGTAGATGCAGGAATTCACTAAAATCCTGTTTTTCAACTTCAATGGCATATCTATAGAAGTAGAACCTTAATCCTTATTCTTTACACCCACCCACAAACTTTTTGGTTTTACTTGTAAGCCAATGTACATTCGCAGGTCTCTTTTGAAGATATATGTGCTGTACAGGTATATTCCTAGCGTTTACCATCAAATTCAACAAAATGAACAACTTGAAGAGAGACACACCTTAATGATATTGATGAAAGTTGTCTCATCTAACAAAACAAAGTCAGTACTTGCACTGATATAATAGTCGAAGTTCATGGAAATTCTCTTTTGCAATGTTTCTTTAACAAGTCTACATGATGGGATTGAGGAGACCACTTGGAGAAGTGGACATACTGAGTCCTGCAACAAAGTTCAACAGTTAGCTTCAAAAGCTACATTATCGTTGCCAAAATTGTCTGCTTCCTCCTCCATTAAATTTGTGTATAATAGAAAAACTCTGTTGTATGACCTTCACCCAATAGAAGAACTTCATCCCTGCATATAATATGTAGACAAGAAGTATCAATATCTTAGAATTGATTACTATAAAATGGATCTCTTCTTTTGTTTTCATCAGTCCGAAACCGCAACTCTCTTCTCTGAACAGTTAGTTCAAGTGGCATCCACAGGATAAATGATTCTAACTTTCAAATAAATACTGATTTCTGTTGTGAGTTAAGATTACCAAACTACCTCTGAGAGAGATTCTAAAAGCATTTTGCAGCATTCTTGTTGAAGAAAAGTCACTCCAAATTGATCAGCTAATAATAGAAGTTGTAGCAACAAAGCACCAGAATCTATAACTTGGTCATTCAATTGCCCATCATATAAAAAATCAAGCATTGCCTTGAAAGCTTCTGGTGGCACATCCCTTATAGTAATCTCTGAGGACATGCTTTCACTCATTCCATTTGTGAACATCTGGTAAAATAACAAGATCTTTGACTAATAACTCACATTGACAGTATGCAAAAAATTTAAGATTACTTGAATCATGAATATTACTTGCACAAAGAGAAATTTAAGATGCATAAAGATAAGGCAAATACATGCTTCTGGACAATATGCTAACTTGAATTACAATAGGATTTAGATGTTAACTAAACAACCTCAGTACCTCACAAGTCACAGGATTAAATTTGTAACAGGGCATGTTGAATACCTTGACTCAATGCTAAACATGATAATTGTCTTATTAACCTGATTAAATTTGTTAGTTGCTCCTTACACCTTAGAATTTAAAGTCATAACGCATATTCTTGTCATTTAAGGCCCTGCACATTGTAGAAGTAACTTTAGAAGATGTAGAAGCTCCTTTTCAAGGCTTTGTTGGATATACAGTTCACCATTTTTAAACCGAACTCTCATCTAACTAAGTTTATCCAAGTTAATACTTCCTCCATAAAAATAGAATCTTAATCTTTGGCACATAAATCTTGCTGTTAGAAATCTTCAGAAAACAACCCTCAAAGGGAGAGGATGGCAGCTCAGGTTAAATCAGATAATAAATTGGCTCACCCTGGCAAAGGGGATACTCCATAAGCTGAGAACAATTTTATGTGCTTGTGCAATGAGCCCATAACTCTCAATGTAGATATTTACATCACTGTACTGGCCTGTTAATTTCAATTGTCTAAGTCTCTGAATGCTGACAGGAAGTGAGGGAAAAGTTGAGCAATGAGGTAGGATAGATGGATATGTTAACTCCACATTCTTGCCCGTGTCAAATAACTTCTTATCTAACTTAAACCGTTCCATAGTCTCTTCGCACTGCTTCGCCAGTGGCATCACTTCAAACCGTAGACTTAAAGCCCTCAAAGAACCAAGTTGTTCCTGTGGAATCTACATGATACAAAGACACAGCTACCTTAGAATATAGGTATCTACACTGGTATAACAAGTACAATACGGCAAACTAAATAAAGATCACCCAGGAAAGAAGTGAGGAAATCAGCTTGGCAATGTCAGAAACTTACCATGATATGAGTCTCATATATAAACAATGAAATGATCAGTAAAAAAGAAAAGGCAAACATTAATATGAACAGAAAATCGACCATGAGAAACTTTGGCAGTAGACAATGATGAGCTCAACGTTCACATTTAACATCAATAATAGCAAATACAAAAAATAATAAGAATGAATGAACCCGGTACCTGGGTCCAGCCAGCGTAGATGTAGTGAAGCAGTGCATGGAGAAGAGGATAAGATACTGTGGGTAGTTGGATGACAAAGGAGTTGAAGCACAGAGAAAAGTTTCCAGAAGCAGCTAAAATTGCCTTGTGGGCAGGAACAGGTTTTTCCTCCTGGCCAACGATAAATAGCACGTCAGACAAGTCCCAACTCTCGAGAAAATTTTTGAGGCCCCATTTGTCATAATCCATGTGTGTATAACTGTCTGCTGCATCAACCTCGTCCTCAACTTGATAATCACCAAAAACGACATGTTTCCAGAGGGGCATATGAGCGTGCGTTAAAGACAAGACATTAACATTTCTATACCTAACATGTTTATCCCAGCTGCTGAGGCCAACATACCGAACATTACAATTGGGATAAGAATCTAACCACTGGAAAACAACATCCTGGAAAGGGTATTTCCCATTGCCTATGCTGATCAAGCCATCGTAGATGCTGATCCAATAACTCTGAAAGGAGGAAGAGCAGCAAAGTCCAATCCCTGCCACGTCGACAACAGTTTTTCCATTGACCTCGATTCTGAGTCGTCGATTCCGGTGACTCCCCAATATGATTGTGTAGTGAGGACTGCTATCTCTTTTGTAATGGTAACCCTGGCTTCCCACATTCTCCCGGAAAACCAGCGTGACATCGTTGCAGGCGAATGCTTCGAAGGACACGCAACCCCGACCTGCTTCTCGGAACTTCAGATCCTCTCGCCACGCGCACTCAAATGGCGGCACGGTCAGGAACTTCTCCGTCATCTTTATTCTTCCAGAGAGATTGTGTGTGCAATCACTATTCTATATTTAATAGTAGTGAGGTAAGATGAAAGGGAGGGGAAATTTCATGTATGAGTATGAGTTTGACTATGAGTATGAGTTTGAGTTTGAGTAATGATGATAGGAGTAATGATTATGAATGAATATTGGACTATGAGAATAGTTAACGATCATTTATAACAAAACAGATCGAGATATCTGAAACATCGCTGTCTCGAAACAAGATAGATAGCCAGAAACAGCTACTAGAAGCTTTCAGACTTGACCCCAAAACAAATAATAAAGGTAGAAACAAGGAAAATAGAAATAGAAAGGGTTGATCGATGGATTAATGGATCTCAATCCTACGCCACATCCTTATCCAACCAAGTACAAACTACAGGTATGAAATATCTATGCTGACTAAGATCCTCGTAAGGGAAATTAACAAAAATGATTTCGGAAAGCATCATTGATTGTCATTTTGTGCGTATCTTTGCCTGATAGGACATTCGTGGGACCATCCTCGTCAGCTAATCGCTCAGTCTCAACCTCATAGGAACACACCACACCCACCATCCATATTTAATACTCAAACTTTAATTATTTTGTAAAAATAGAATTACCTTCTTTACCGCTCAATCCGCATGGATTTTTGTTTTGGTGGCACCGTCGCGTCATCACCCTGCCAGTGCCTTCTGGATCTTTCCTAGACCTCCCAGTTACGCACTTCCACTCCTACGCTACCCACCGTTCGTGCTTATTCTCTTCATAAATCTCAAACATTTTTTTTTCCTTTTAGAACATTCCCCGCATTTTATTTGGGAAAACGATAATCTTACCTCTTCTTAACACTAGTTTTAACTATTTAAAAATGAAAGTTTTCTTAAAATAAAATACGTAAAATTATAAAGTGTAATAAGTTTTTTAATAAAAATGTATTATTTTTTAAATATTTTAAATCAATCTTAAAAATAAATAAAACTACAATTTTTTAAAATTGATTTTAAAAATAATTTATTAAAAAAATAAATATAATTTAAAATTATGATTAAATCAATTCCATAAAAGATGAGGAACAATTTTCATATCCTAACTTAATTTTTAAGATTCAATTAAATTAAAATTAAAATTTTAATATATTATTAAAATTAGAATTTATATTAAAATTATTATTAAAATATTTTTATTTTTTTAATTAGAATATATATATATATAAGTAAAGGTAATTTTTAATTTATAAATTAACTTTGGAAGTTAAGTTAGTATAATTTTAATTTTTAACTTTTATGATCTTTAATCATTGTTATTTTTTATAATTGTTTTTAAAATATCTCTATCACCATTACTTGTTATGGTTGTTATATAACAGGTTCTGACAATTACAACTATCATCTTATACATTGTAATAAGATTTAAGTGTTTCAACATATAAGGTTCAATGAACAATTCTTTTTAAAGTATAAAATTTATAAATGAAAAATTGTAAACCATTATCAAGTCAAATAGTTTTAATGGTAATACCAAATTAATTTTTAACAAGAGAAAAAAAGTTTGTACTCTAATTAAGTTCAATATTTTTTTAATTAATATAACCAAATATTTTTAGAGTGATCATCAACAATAATAAAGAAGTATTTATGTCCATGCATAAAGTTAATGGATATATGATCCTATATGCCAATATGAATAAACTTAAAACCTTAATAGTTATGATATTACTTAAGCTATATGATAATCTTTTTTGTTTGAAAAAATGACAAACATCATAAACCAAGTCTTTATTATATGAAATATAAGAAAGTTGTCGTTGCAATACATGTAAACTTTTATGTGAGGAATGAACTAACCAAGATGTTATAAATCTTTTTATACAATAACAAAATTACAAATATTATTATCAATAAGTAAAAGCATAAAAGTAAAAAAAAAAAGTTTGATATTTTGAGCAAATACAAGTCATCAACAACTTTATTTACATCAATCATCTTAGAGATATTGAAAATCTACATCACATAGTTAACATTAGAGAAAATTAGTTGATCGTTTAAAATGAAGGCAAGTATGAAGATGGAAATGAGATTGAAATGAAAATAAGATAGGTATAACATATTAGTTAGTACAAAATTTGTTAAAAAATAAATTATTCTAAAAAATATACAATGACATAATTATCATTAGATAAATTCACCTTAATAGATTTAATTTTACTTATATAAATAATGTTGAGATATTATTATAATATTATTCTAATATCCAATATATTATTTTAATATGATTTAAACTTGTTATATAGTTTTTCTATATTTCATATTTTCTTATTTATCGCATAGTTTCACAATTTTTAGTAAATTTTTAGTAAATAACATAGGCTTATTTACATTTAAATATATTGTATAAATCATTCAATCATAATAATAAATATTTTTATAATCAATTTTAAGTTGATATTAGAGCATATTAGTGATACAATGTTTAGGACCATTGTTTGCATTTTCATTAGTAGTTGTCCATGGTGACATCATCACTCAATCCAGAAGCATGGTTCCCCCAAAGGTCTCCGTCAATGGAAGTCTCACACACTCTCACGCGCATGTCATTTGCAAGAGTATTCGTTGGCTCATAAATTCCACGTGCATCCTTTCCAATCTTAGTTTACGATGATGCTTGTTTCAAGCATCTCGTCTATCCTTCCTCATTTTATTGTGACCTTTTCTATATTATGGATCACGCATTTAAGGATTTTTTTTGCCCATGCTTAGTTGTTTCCTTTTATTGGCTAGTTCAAAGATACATTTTTTTTGTTTAATTGAGTATAGTTATTATTCTCCCTCTCTTATCTCTTCATGGTAAAGGTTCACAAGGTTAATGACGATTCCTGGGTTGGATTTTGTAAAAACGATAATCTCATTTGCCTTCTTTGATCCTAGTAATTACTACAAATTGGTTGAATGGTAACTAATATTTGTCTTTTTTATTTTACAGATCTTGAAATTTATTACTTCTAATTACTCAACTAATAATCTATTTCTTTTCTCAAACTTATCATTACCCAAAATTTTTCATCGTGTCACTACTTCATATAGATCAAAAGTACTAATCACTAGAGTTCAATATCATTTTTTCCATCACTAAAATTGAATTTTGTGTTATTGGTTCCTAGTTATCCTTTTAATCTAATAGTTATATGATTGACTCATTTAATTGTACTATAACCTTCATCTTTAATTCTTTCTTGATATAGAATCGGAGTACAGGATAGATGATTGGAGTAAGACCTAAATTACATGATCTCTATCATCTTTAACCTTCCATTTCCATTATAAGTGCAATTATTGATTTGCTTCATTATCATCTAGAATATCCAAGCTTGGATATATTGAAAAAAAAAATGATAGTATTAGTAGTTATGTTAGTTCGAAAAATAAGTTAGATTTTTTTTTCTAGTAGTATTAGTAGTCAAGTTTTGCTTCCTTTTAATATTATTCATGCTGATGTTTGAGACCCTAGTTATGTTTCATTTATCTTAGGACATAGGTATTATATTTTTTTTATTAATAATTTTTCAACTTACTTGGATATTTTTTAATGAAAAATTGTTCTAAGTTGGTTAATATTTTTGAAACATTTGTTTAGAAATTATAACCCAATTTGATTAGATAATTCGTGTTTTTACATAGTGATAATATGAAAGAATATTTTCATTATTATTTCAATTCTTTTATGATATCCATGACATCATACATAAGTTTAGTAGTTTGCATATATCTTAACAAAATAATGTAAGTAAAAGAAAACATTCACCTATTATTAACACTACTTGCATTTTTTTACTAAATGCTAATGCATCTTTAAAATTTTGAGGTGATGTTATATTTACTGCAAGATATTTAATAAATAAATAATCAAATTACTTACTCCTTATTGTATCCTAAGGATTCTTTTTATATTGTTTCTCTTCTTGTTTTATTCATAATCTTTTTTGAGGTCATGATAAGTTATCTACTCATGTTATCAAGTGTATCTTTTTATGATACTATCATGTCCAAAAAGGTTATCATTGTTACTTACACATTAATTTAAATAGTTGCAGATGTCACCCTCCTTGATGGCACTCCATGTTTTAGTTTCAGGTGCTCTTGCTCTTTTTATTGACTCAAATTTCATTATAACATGGTTTTGGTGTACGAAAATTTGAGAATGTTTCTAAATATTTGTCATGTCACACCTTTGCTCTAATAGTTCATCCTGTGAATCAACCTATATTCTGGTTTTCTCTCTAACTTTGGATCTACCAACTTCTATTAACTTGTATATTGTTTTCCATAAAGGCAAACACTCTAACTGTAACATTCATCTTATTTATAACTTTCTCTCATATCATCATTTGTCTTCTATCTACTTTGTGTTTGTTATTTCTTCTACTACTATTCACAAGAGAATACAGGAGGCTTCATCTTATTCAAGATGAGATTAAGTGATGATTGATAAGATGAAAACATTAGACTCTTACCATACTTAGATGCTTGTTTCACTTCCACATGAAAAATTGATTGTTAGTTGCTAGTGGGTCTTTAATATCAATGGTCCTTAAAATGGTTCTTAATCCTTTTTTTTTTTGAAAGAAATACATAATTCTTCGTAGCAATATTATTAAAATACACTTGATGTATATACAAGACAATACTTTTAAGATACATTTAATATACTTTGAAATAAATTATAAAATAAATTTTATTCATAATATAAATATGTAAAAATATTTTTTAAGATTCATTTAATATTTTTATTTATATCATAAGATGGTAAAAGTTACTTTTTAAAAAGGATTAGACAATATTTTTAAAACATTTAGATGAATCTAAAAGTAATATAAGAATGACTTTCATTTATTTATATCCAATAATATTTTTTTTTAAGTTCTATCATGTATATTGGAGGTTCCAACTTACCACAAACGTAATCCATTTTTAAATAAAAAATGCTATCTCATTTTATTACATATTAATTTAATTTTTTAGACATTGATATTTAAGTAAAAAAATAATTTTTTTAACTTAAACCTTTTTTATCACTTATAAAATCATTAATTGAGAAATTATAAGATAAATAGCTAGTAAATATAAAATTGATAATTGATTGTTGATATTAATAATAAATTACCAAAGTCAAATTTTTTTACTTTTAATTTATTTTAAAAATAGATATATTTTTATTGTACTATTTTTTAATATATTGATTGATCTTACATTTTTATTAAACTTTATTTTATTTATTATAATTTTTATTATTAAAATTTTAATTTGATGTACGGATATATATATATATATATATATATATATTCTTATTTTTAAAATAATGAATTTTAATTTTTAATTTTTAAAATATAATATTTTTAATTTATAAATATTAATGTATTAAATATTAATTATTTTAGATACTAAAACTAATTATTTTAAAAATGAAAAAATAAAATTAAAATTTCATACTTTATAATGACTGAAAATATATTAAATTAAATATATTTTTAATCTCTTTGAAATAATAATATTTTAATTTTTATCTCTTAATTTTAAAATTTGTATTTTAATCTATTATTATTTTTTGTTATGTAGTCCGACTTTAATTTCAATAAAGTTAAATTTATTATTATTAAAGAAATTTTAATTATTTTATAAATATTTTGATTATAATTTTATAATCATAATTAATTTATTTTAATTAAATGTAATTTAAATTAATTTAATATAAATATTATAGTCAAAATATTTTAAAAAATAAAGGATCTAAATTAAAAAAATAAAATTTAAATTATTTTTAAAAATTAAAAATATATTTAACTATATATATATATATATATACTATAAAGTGTTAATTAATAAATACATAATAGTCCTTCTTTTTTAATTTTTTTAACATTGTTTAACATACACAAATTTTAAATATATGATCCCTGATATGCTATTACATTTTAAAAAATAAATCCCTGATCAAATTAGATAAGAGGTGTATCAAGTTTTTACTATTCAATCTAAGTTAAATTTATCATATACATAATTTTATTCATAAACTAACATATAACTCATATATATAATTAAAATTTTATAAATAAATTAATATAACAGAATGCTTTTTATTTCAATACTTGTTTTTAAAAACAATTCAAAATAATTTTTATTAATATTTGTTTTATATGTGATAGTTTATAATTTAAATTATTGTAATATTTATTTATTTAATAAAAAATATATGTTTAAAGAATATATAAAAATTGAATTACCCAATTCAGTGCAAGCATATTTTAATTAGGTTGAGATCGTATTGGATGGCATTTGATATGTATTCAGACCGATTTACCAAGTTACCATCTATTTTTGTTGGATAATTTTATAATTGTCATCAAATTTTGTGACCATTCATAATTCTAATTATTAGTTATTAATATATTATTAATTGGAATGAATGATTTGTTGATCCGATTTTTCTTTACTAAGTACAAAAATAAAATGTTACAATTAAATGAAAAGAAATAATTAATAATAAAGATTTATTTTCATGATTAATGTAATATATGATCAGATATGAAGATTTCTAAAAGTATCCCTCCAAAACAAAATAATAATTTGTCGATACGAGTATGACTAATAAATTCACTGTTATAGTATAAATTTAAGTTACTATTTAAAAAGAATTTATTTTTATATTATAAATTTAACTCATTATTTTATTATTCTTATTAGCCAGTACGTATAGACGTCCAGTATACATAAAACTTATTTAATATAATATATATATTATTTTGATTTAAAAGAGAGTAATATTTAACTAATAACTTATAACAATAGAAATCAACACTGAAAAGAAGAAAATAGATAACAAAAAATACATTAAAAGCAGCTAATAGCAACAAAAGTTAAAAGAGAAAAAAAAAATATATATATATATATAATCATTTTTTTTAACTTTTGATAAAGTTAATTTTATAGTAAAAATAATTAATATTTAAATTAATTTTAGTTATATATTTATCTTAAAATTTGTATTAAGATGATCATGATTTGTCAAATTCATTTCGTAAATATATTAAATAAATACTAAGACTTGTTTTATATGAAAAATGATTTCCTTTCATGTTTTATAAATAATTATAAAATATTATATATTTAAAATAATTATTTTAGAAATAAATAAGTTTTTAGAAATTTATTAAATGAAATGTTATTCAAAGTACACATCTTTATTATTGGGAATTTTTTAATGATACAAAATACATATTTATTTCTTAATAATAATAATTACTTTTATAAACTAATTTTTAATTTTAAAAAATTTAAATAAAATAAGATAATCATAGAAAAATAAATAGTGAAAAAATATCAAAATTTACTTCTACTATTGACATTCTTACTTTTCTTTAACAAAGTTAAATAAATTATAAAAATATTAATAATAAATAATAAATAATATTAACAACGAATAAAGATATCTGTTGTTCACATCTCGTTTCGTTCAACGAATGATGAATAATATTAACAACAAATAATGAATATTTAAAGATGTATAATAAAATTTTATATATTATAAATATTTATTAAAGTTACAAAATTAATATATTAATAAATAAAAGTTAATAGTTTTAATTAAAAATATTATTTATTAAATTTTTGTTGTATATCTGTTAAACATAGTTAAAGAAATAATAACAATAATAATTAGTGTGTCCAATTTTTATGATTATTATTAATATTTTTTAAATAAAATTGTAAAGATCATGAGTAAAGTAAAAATTGGATTCGTGATTATAAAATAATGAATTCAAATAAATCATTTATAAAAAAAATTTAAAAATTATTTGAATCAAACATGTCGTGTCCTATCCAGTTAATTTTGAAATTCAACTCATGTAAATTTTAATAACAAAATTGGATCCCTACCACTGGATGAGCAGTTAAGAAACCATTCATATACGCAGCAGAAATTCAGTAAAAAAAATCAACTTCCTGAACCCCATATTACGGCGACAATAAAGCAGTATAATACGTATACTATACATACCATACACTCCTAAGTCATAAGTACTATTTTAAATTTATTTCAATAAGTTCTTTAGTATAATTTATTAAAATATTTATTATTATTTTAATCAATTTTATAATAAAAATCCTAACATAAGTTCTCGTATGATAAATTTATTGATTAAGTAAATTACTTAAGCAATGCTTAATCCAAGCCAGCAAATTTTTTTATCAATTTATTTTTTAATATATAATATATTTAAATAAAAATATACAATTTAAATTACTTGACATATATCTTAAAAATATTTAACAGTTTAAAATTAATTTTAGTTAACTTTAAGTTAAATATACACTAAATCTATTAGAACTTATTTAATTCAAAGAGATGTTGTTTATTAATAATTTAAAAAACATTGCAGTGTTTTTATTTTACTTCATTTTATAATTTTTTAAAATATTGAAACAAAATATAAAAAATATTTTTTTATAATTATGTTGTTTTATATATTTTGTATGATAATAGATAATTATAAAATTTATGTTTTGTTTAAAAAATGTGAAAAATAAAAAAATAAAAAATAAAAAATAAAATAAAGATATCATAAAAAGATAAGTTGTATAAATGAAAGAAAAATAGAATAAAAAGTATTAACAATATAAATTTTGATTTATATAAATTAAAAAAGTAATTTTAATTTAAAATTTTTAATTTTTAATTATATTTTAATTTTATTAATATTATAATTTTTATTTAATTTTTTATTATTTGTTTTTTAAAAAATTAATAATAAAAACATTAAAAAAAATTTAAAAAATATCTTCTTTCTTAATTTTTTTCCTAAAATATAAAAATTAAAATATATAAAATTAATTTTTTATTTTTATATAAAATAAATTAATTTAAATAAAAAAATGTCATCTTTTTTCAACTTAATTTTTTCCATCCAAACATATGTAGAATTGTCAACGTTTGTTTATTGAACGAAATGATTTTTTACCAAATGGTCGATCCAAAACAAATCACGGACAGCCTAATTAACAATTAACAAAGAATACACTAAACAGGAGGATAAGTATTGGAATTGGAAAGAAAATAAAGCTAGGCGGTATAAAATTGTGCCTATAGACTTTGCAATTACCACTCCAGATTCATATCTATCTCTTCTCCTTACGTTTTCTCTGCCTAGCCAGGAAGCCATGGATCCCTACAAGGTCTGTTTTCTTTCAGATTAGATTGGATTTCTCAATTGTGTGTTGTTTTGATGTGAAAGAAACAGGGAATATCACTTCCCTATTGAAAATCGAATGATTAGGTTGATTAAAATGTGAGGTGTCTGACTGGTGTGGTGGGTGTGTTTGTTTTCCATGCAGTCTCGCCCATCAAGCTCCTTCAATTCTCCCTTCTGGACTACTAATTCTGGTGCTCCCGTCTGGAACAATAACTCATCGCTGACGGTTGGATCTAGAGGTATGAATTTGATTTTGTGGCAGTGATTGAATTAGGAATAAGGTTAATAAATTGTTTGGGCTGGGTGTGGGTGGCAGGTCCAATTCTTCTGGAGGACTATCACCTTGTGGAGAAACTGGCACACTTTGACAGGGAACGGATCCCTGAACGTGTAGTCCATGCCAGGGGATTTAGTGCAAAGGGTTTCTTTGAAGTCACTCATGACATTTCTCACCTCACATGTGCTGATTTCCTTCGCGCTCCTGGGGTTCAGACGCCTCTCATTGCCCGTTTCTCCACTGTTATCCACGAGCGTGGCAGCCCTGAAACCATGAGGGATCCTCGAGGTTTCGCTGTGAAGTTTTACACCAGAGAGGTCAGCACTACGTTGCATTGCATTCATTTTTTAGTCATTCATGATTCCATCGGATCGATCCTCCTTACCTTGTCAATGTCATGTGCAGGGTAACTTCGACCTTGTGGGAAACAACTTTCCTGTCTTCTTCGTCCATGATGGCCACAAGTTCCCTGATATGGTCCATGCTCTCAAGCCCAATCCCAAGACCCACATCCAGGAGAATTGGAGGATCCTTGATTTCTTCTCCCACCATCCCGAAAGCCTTCACATGTTCTCCTTCTTATTTGATGATGTAGGTATCCCTCAAGATTTCAGGCATATGGATGGTTTTGGTGTTAACACATACTCCCTTATCAGCAAGGATGGGAAAGCACACTATGTCAAATTTCATTGGAGGACCACCTCTGGTGTAAAGTGTCTCTTGGACGAGGAGGCCGTTAGGGTTGGAGGATCCAACCATAGTCACGCAACCAAAGACCTTTATGATTCCATTGCGGCTGGAAACTATCCTGAGTGGAAACTTTACGTCCAAACAATGGATCCTGACCATGAAGATAGATTTGACTTTGACCCACTTGATGTAACTAAGACTTGGCCTGAGGATATTTTGCCCCTGCAGCCAGTTGGCCGCATGGTCTTGAATAGGAACATAGATAACTTCTTTGCTGAGAGTGAACAACTTGCATTTTGCCCTGGCATTGTGGTACCTGGTGTATACTACTCAGACGACAAAATGCTTCAGACTCGGATATTCTCCTATTCTGATAGTCAGAGACACAGACTCGGACCAAATTATCTGCAGCTTCCTGTTAATGCTCCCAAATGTGCCTATTACAACAATCACCATGAAGGTTTTATGAATTTCATGCACAGGGATGAAGAGGTAAATTATTTGTTTTCATATCCTTCTGGAAAAGAGGCTTGTTAACTACCTGATGGGCCTTAACTCTTACTGTGATATTCCAACTTATGTGTTAGTTGTTCCCATTTTGTTCCCTCTAATGACTGAGTGCTACTGATTTATAGGTCAATTACTTCCCTTCAAGGTTTGACCCTGTTCGCCATGCAGAAAGGTTCCCCATTCCTCCTCGGATCTTAAATGGGAAACGTGAAAGGGTTAGTTTTGATTAATTGCTTAGTGGTGAAGACAAAATATTTGTTTGGTCATTTCTCTTTCTGAAGAAGGCAATGAGAATTGCACTGAAAATATCTTTATTAGACTTCTTAATCAGTGATAAATAATGTTGTGGCGCATATACACTGAAAATTTGATCTCACATCACAAGTGAGTAAACAAAGTAAAACCAATACACTAATATTTTGAATAGCTTAGTTGTTAATAAAGCAAGGCCTAAATTAGAATAAAGTTAGGGTTGTGTTTATTCATATTATTGCTTTTGTATAGAAGAGCTAATGATTATGTTTCTATAAAATCATTAAAAGCTGTTTTAATTAGAGAAAGAATGTGCCCAATAACACTTGCTTATTGCAGTGCATAGTTGAGAAGGAGAACAACTTCAAGCAACCCGGGGACAGATACCGATCCTGGGCCCCTGACAGGTTCCTTTCACAAATTACTGGTATGATCAATATGAAATATGTTTTGGTGATGTCTAACGATGGGGCTTCCTTTGCTGCAAACTGATCTCTTTTCAGGCAAGAAAGATTTGTCCGCAGATGGGTTGAGGCTTTATCTGACTCACGTGTCACCCATGAAATCCGCAGCATCTGGATATCATACTGGTCTCAGGTTAGTTTTTCACATACACTACTGTGTACACTAAAAAAAAATTGCCGCTGTGAACTATAGGCTTAAGAGAGCCCATGGCATGGTCGATGTTGACTGGTCATGGACATTATAGAAAGTGCAACAGTTTGATCCTCAGCGTTCGTGTCCTTTTCCCATTTGCTATACCCTTTCCTCTTTTTCCTGGGCCCATTGTGGACACTAGTAGGGACCACCTCAGTGGAGGGCCCCTTGAACTTAAAGCTATAGGCTCAAGAGCGTATAAAATGAATCTGCATTTAGGTGCTGATGTGATGTTTGTTCATGGATGGTATTGCTATGCAGGCTGACCGTTCTCTCGGTCAAAAGATAGCATCTCACCTGAACTTGAAGCCAAGCATATAAGATTGATGGTGGCAACCCAGACTTGGAAGAGTTGCAGATGTACGAGCAGTGAAAAGTCTGTGGCACTATACCAATTTGAAAGGATTAGCCCTTTTATCATAGTATTATATTGTATATTTGCTTATTTCATGAAAACAAGTTCTTTACTTGTGTCGACTTGATTAATAATATATGTCCATTATGATAGGGATGAATATATGAACGTCCCTTGATTCTCTGTTCACCTAGTATTTAGTCTTCGTTTATATTTCAAATAATAATTTATACCACCGTTTATACCTTTTTAACTAAAGTTGAAACTTTGGCAAAAAGTAAGAGTTGCTGGCATGGGACACTAAGATATGACACATTCCGAGTCTTGAAATCAGCTTGCAAATGCAAGGGAATGGATACGACACACGATTTTTTGTAAGATCTCGGATTTATGTGAAAAACCTTGCTGAGTGCTAGTTTTATGTGAAAAACTTTCTTATTTCTCACTTTGATCAGAATTGGTTCTTCTAAAAGGTATATGAAGTCTTTGAGTAAAAATATCGAAAAAACTGTGACTTTAATCTCTTACTTTGTTAGAATCTTTTAAAATCATCCTTCACTTATTAAAATTAAGTTCTTTACTTTGTTATCCATTCATACACTTTGGTTTTTTATCTTCATTTTAGTTCAGGTTACATGACACGGTTGCCATCACATGTATCTGAAAACGTTGTTTGCAGCTGTAGCACTGCTCCAACAAAATGACACCCTCCACATACACTTCAACGTTATCTAGTCATCAATAGTGATCTTCACCATGTGCGATACCTCACCGTCACAACTAAGCTTCCCTGGTTCCCATATGCACATGGTAATGAGTACTAATAAAATGCTCACTCCTATTTGCAGTGGTCTTTTTATGTTTCGTCATCCAAATTTAAAGGTAGCTTTCCTGCAAGAGGTGCAATGAACACTAACTTTGCAGGATGCTACCTTTAAAGTGTTTTGAATAACAGTTTCATGATCCCACCACCAGTGATGATAAGCATGGCACAGCTACCTCCTGAAAGGTACATTACCGGGGAAAATTCGGCCAATCGCGGAAGAGATATCTGCTGTAACGAATTCTAGGGACAGATTCATGAAGTTGAATGAGATGAAATATGGCATAGAGCTGCCAAACGAATGCTACTGATAAGCATACACTACCTCATATATGTAAAATATGATATATAATATAATAGAAAGAAAAATATAAGAAGAAACAGATTGAGAGAAAAAAACAGAATTTTTAGTTTGATTTGGAGAAATAATCTTGTTAATTTTCAAACATATATAAAACGCGTATTTTCAAAGAAGATCAAAAGCATTCTTTAAGAAATAAAAGTAATAAATATTTAATTAATATATAAGAATTTAAATTTTTAATTTTTAATTTTAAACAAGTGTTCTATGTAAGCTAATTTTTATTATTTTATCAAAGCTTACTCAATATTAACATGAATTAAATAACATGTAGTTGTTTATGATAATCAAAATTTAGCCAAAAAATACCTAAGTAATATTATCATAAAATATGGATGCTCTTTTGGAATGATTTAACTTTAATGATAAATAAAAAAATAACTCATAATTTAGCGATGATTTTTATATTTTCAGCATTTTGTTGAGGAAATATATACCAAACGAAATTCATGTGGATTTTCTTCTCTAAGAGCTAATGGTATTTTGGAAAGTTTTTCTTCTCACAGCAAAAAGAAGTATTAGAATACACATTGCAAGCTTTTGGATGAAGCCAAGTTATGTGGTGGCGAGATGTGAGAATGATGGTGGTTGGGAAGGACGGGTTAAAGATTTCAATGGAGGTGCACAAGATCATTCTTCCTGACAAGATTCGGAGATGAAAAAGAACTATGAAACCGTTGCAACTCCAAAGACAATTTCGGTCGAAAATAAACCTCTGAATCTTTCGAGATCAAAAAGCCCCAAAAGGTCATAAACATATTTTAGTAAATTGAGCATATTAAGTTAGAAAACTAAATTTGAGATGGGATCAAATCATATATTTTGGGAACTTAATTGTTTACTTTTATTTAGATTATAAGACCTGATTCAGCATTGATGGACTGAAACAAAATTCAAAGTAGGGAAGCATGTTGAGTTAGAGAATTTTGTTTCCTTCTTAGTTCTCTTAAGATTTTCTTGCATATTCTACATTCCTTTTATGCAATTTCCTGATAAGAGGCCTTATGGAAGATTACACCTTTATGATTGACTCACACGTGTGGTTCCCTAAGTAAGAATTTTAAAATTTGCGTTTAAATGTCAATTTTAATTATCATCCTAATTTCTTTATGTTTTAATTTTTCTTGAATCTATGTGGATCTTGTGAATGCAAATTTAAATTGTTTAGTTATTTTTTTTTATATTTTGCACGTAATTCTAATTTTACACGAGGATAAACTTGTGGTTTGTTTAATTCCTCAAAATTAGGTAGAAATTAGAATGAACTATAAGATTTTTTTAGATTTCATTGATTTTAAGTTTATATGGTTGGTTTAATCTATTGGATGATGCTTAATTAAGTAACAATCTGGTTGTTTAATTCAATAGAAAAACTTTTTTTAATTAATGCATGTTTAATTGAATTTGAATCAAATAAAAATCGAAACATAGTTAGAAATATCTCTTTGAACTTATGATTGATCCACTAATATATCAAGCTACTGAATTAGTTGGTTTTTGAGATATTTTCTTAACTTTAAATTTTGTTCTTAATACACTTACAACGCTTAATCCCCTCTCTAGTTTGTGAATTCAGATTGACTAATAGCCTTGAAAGATGATTACGATTGTTTGTATAATTATCTTGTATTACATTTTATTTGACCTGACTACAACTTCCGTTGTCAAATACAAAACAAATAAATAACACGTGTACTGTCCAAATGTTGACACTGCTTTTTGTGGACATCTTTTTAATTAATTGAAAATTTTAACACAGACGTATATGCAAATGATCATTTTATATGAGAAAACAGGAACAAATTTACAATTTGTTTATAAAAAATCAAGATTATAACATAAAAGTATATATATATATATATATATATATATATATATATATATATATAATTTTAAAATTAATTTATATTAAAAGTTACTCTATTCAATATTTCTTTTAAATAGTTGAGATGATATTTATGAAATTTTAAAAAATTTAAAAATAAATTAATAGTTTATTATATAATTTTATTTTAATGGATAATATATTTATTATAATATATATTAATTTAAATTTATTTAATAAAACATTAAATTTATAAAAATTTTATAAATATAATTTACATAATAAAATTTATTAATTTAATAATTAAATTAATAAAATTTAATTATTTAAAAAAAAATATATTAAATAAAGTAATTTTAGAAATTATTTTTAGAAAAAAAATTAGAATAAATCTGCTCATTAATTTTTTTAAATAATTATATTTTATCAATCTAATTATTAAATAGATAAAATAGTAATTGGTGGAATGTTCAATTTTATAATCACAATATACAAGTAATGTGTATAATATATATTATTTATATTTTTTAAAAATTAATTCAACTAAAATAATAAATTTTATAATATAAATCAAATTTACAGAATTTATGAATTTATAATATTTTTTAAAAAATTAATAATTCACCAAATAATTTTAAATTAACATATAATATCTATCTCCTAATTCATACGTTAATTTAAATTTAATTAATAAAATATAATTTTTTTAAAATTTTTTATAAAATTAATTTATATTATAAAATATATTAATTTAATAATTAAATTAACAAAATTTAATATTTTAAAAGAATTGTTAAACAAAATAACTTTAACATAAATTATTTTTTAGAGTAACTTAATTTTTTATTTCATATATATATATATATTATTTTATAAAAAATTGCTTAAAATCATTATTACGTTAGATATTTTTTAAATATATCGTTTAGCATTAAAGCACTATATGTATTTTATTTTATTGTTTTACATTATCCCATATTTATAATTTTAATAGATTTTTTTCAGGATTGTTATATATTTTCAGAATTCATAATTAATAATATTGTAAAAATTCTTTATATTATCATTTATTTAAATTAAATTAAAAAAAATAATGCAGTGTGATAAAAGAGTTATTTCAAATCGTTGAATAAATTTGTTTTTATCCTCTATATATAGTGTCTTACTTTGCTGGCTCCATCTGTTTATGGCAATTTTAATTTATTGTCGCCATTGCTGAGACAATAAATTTATTTAAAGCAATAAGCTTGAAATAAAATTTTATTAAAAAAATAAAAGCAATAGTGCTTTAACTTCCAAAAGAAGCAAGTTGGTTGCTTACGCTGATTGAACTGATGAGACCTGTACCAAATCAGAGACAGAAGTTGAACTCAATTTAGAATCGTGTTCCTTTGAAAATTAGTTTCTATTCATTTCTGATAGTGGTTGCAGTGGTGGGTTGCGCACGTGATGCCTTGCAGACTTGAGTAATACTCTCGGAGGCCATGTACTCCAGTGCAATAACAATATCACGGATGTGTGGACGAAGATTCGGTTGCTCCCGAAGGCACATTGCAGTTATAGCAATTGCGTGGTGCAAGCAAGGTAAGGGGTAGTATCCTCGCAGAAGAGGGTCAACCATTTGCGACGACTTTTTGCGGTCATTCAAAAATGGCCGAGACTGGAATTCGCAGACACAAAAATTAAGAAACAATTATTACAAATGAAGATGTTCAAAATAGAAACATATCATACTTTGGCATGCAAGACTTATTATGGTTTATGGAGAGGGTAGAAGCATCCAACAATCACTAGTCAGTACTTCTGCAAGGAAACAGATTCTACTTTCAATTTATTTCACACTTCTCCAATAAATAATATATGAGGATTGAGGAGTTCAATATTCAAGTGCAAAGGGGAATGTAAAAGGAAGTACTAAAATGAAAAGGCAAAACTATGATAAGGATAGTCAAGGATTTGAAATTTGTATGTATAATATATATTTCCTTGGTTTTTGGTGATCTGTCTACTTAAAATGGAAAATACACAAATTAAAAAATATAATTAATATTTTTATTTATATTAATATTATTATTAACTCTTGATAAAATCATCACTGTGCTCTCTTTTATTTATAATAAACAAATATGAAGTATTTAAAAATTATATAAAAATAAGAACTTTATTAAAAAGATATTAATTAATAGTTTTAATTTTTAACTAAAAAGATAAGCACAGAAAAATTATTTAAAAATAAATAAATTAAAATAAATGAAGTATATATATATATATATCTTAATTTTTTTAATGTGCATGTGTCTAATGATATAATATATATAATAAGTTTTAAAGTTTTAAAAATTATAAAATTAAATATATGAATAATATTAGATGTTAATTTTTATTAAAATTTTAATATTTACAATTTTTTTATTATATATTCTTATATAAGTATTAAAAAATCGTATACATATATATATATATATATATATATATATACATTTATATATTATCATTTTTATCTAGTTATTGAAAAGAAGGTATGAATAATTTTATTATATTAAAGTTATTTGAACTTTATAACATAGTTTTTACCATTAATTAATTTTTCTCATTTACAATAAATGTATAAACTATTTAAGCATTAGATTAAGGAAAGATTAATATATATTTAAAAATTAATAATGAATTTTACTTTAAAATTTTTAAATAAAGAGATAAATGGAAACACAATTTTCTTTGAACAGTAAACATATGAAAAGAAACAAAAGGTGCATGTAAGAATAAAGAAATTAAACATTTACCCATGAAACTAAGCTCTGCTCATGTGGTCTTCTGGTGAAATCAATTGCCTTACGTCCAGTTATCAACTCTAGTAAGACCACACCAAAGCTGTAGATATCAGACTTAAGAGTTAATTTGCCACTCATGGCATACTCGGGGGCGCAGTAGCCATATGTTCCCATCACCCGGGTGGAAACATGGGTATTGTCTCCAACAGGTCCTAGTTTAGCAAGTCCAAAATCTGAGAGTTTTGGGTTAAAATTATTGTCTATTAAGATGTTGGCAGATTTCAGGTCACGATAGATAACAGGTGGATTTGCTTCACAATGGAGATATTGGAGGCCCCGGGCAGCCCCAACAGCAATGTTCATTCGAGTACTCCAACTTAGCGGCTTTTTATCCGGGTTAAGATCTGAAAGGAGAAACAACGTAACGTAACGTAACACGGTCATATTTCGAATAATAATGTAACCGTGTGAGTCATATATATGCTGCATTACCAAAAAGATGATATTCAAGGCTTCCCCTAGGCATGTATTCGTAAACCAAAAGCCTTTGATCTCCATGAGTGCAGTAGCCAATTAATTTAACAAGATTAGGATGATGTAGGAGGCATAACATAAGAACCTCGGTGACAAATTCCCGATGACCTTGATGGGCATCTCCGTCTAGTCTTAATTGTTTTATAGCAACAACCTGCAGAAGATGAAGAAGGTGAATTGTTGTTGGTTTGGTTTTAATATTAATTATATTAGTCTCTTGCCTGTCCTGTTGAGATCAGACGACCTTTGTAAACTCTTCCAAAACCTCCTTCTCCAATCAAGTTTACTTCCTTAAAACCTCTGGTTGCCAATGCAAGCTCGCGAAATCTGAAACTCGTGGCTGAAGCTCTCTTCGAGTTCGACCCTAGATTATCGATGCTCACATCCTTCCCACGAGAACAAAAGCAGTTCATCTCCCTCTCCCAATCACATCAGTTTTCGTTATTAATCATCACACGCTGTCTATGTATAAAAACCAATCTCCTCCATAAAAACTAATGAGAAATAGGAATTGATTATGTATCCTTCACGCCATATTTGGTATATCAATCTACACTAATTTAGCCGCATGCCAAGCGCAACAGACTAACTATATCCATTTATATTACCATCTATATAACTGCCTTTTCTTCCCTTCTTTAAACTAAACTCTGTATGCACCAAAAAAACTAACGTCTCTTTCTTTCTTTGGAAATTAAGGGGTCTATTTGCTCCAATACCAAGTTTAGTGTAATTTATTCTAGTCAATAACATTTTTGCTCACAATATCTTTCATTAATCCAATGTATGAATTGAAATTTTTTTCTTAACTAAATTTAATTTATAATACTTTTATATAATTAAATAGTATTTAATAATTAATTAATTAATTTTATTTTAATGTATAAATATTTTTTAAAAAATATAATAAATATTATTTTCATAAAATTAGGGATAGCATACCTTTGGCTATCAATAATGATAGAACATGTGTCACGTATTTATTATGTTCAACAATATTTTAGATTATAAATAAATTATATATAAAGAGTTTGAAGTATTTTATTTGTAAAAAATTATTGGATAATAATATATTTAAATAAATTCAAATTTTAAATTAATTAAATTTTATATTAAAGTAATGTTAAAAATAAAAATTAAATTTATTTTTATTATATAATATTTAATGCTGTTTATGTAAAAACACTCAATTTGTATTGTGATATTTACGTGATATCGGTATCAAGATTTTGATTAACGTTGATAAACATTCACATTGGAAGGTGTGAATTTCAAAAATCTTAAAAAAAAATCAGTATGTAATTTTAGAGTTTATATTTATTAATATAATATTTATCTTGAATAATTGGTAATTCATTTTTATTCGGTCATTTTTAATTTATTATTTAACCATTTGTATATTGTAAAAAATTATTGATGTTGATTTTATTTTATTTTTATTTTTTTCATATATTTATAGTTGTTGATTTTTCTCTAACTAGAATTAAAATATTATGTGATTTTAAGATTTTTGTATATTCAGTTTAATATTACATACTATATCTCTTTTTGCTAATTTAATTTAATATTATTTTTTATTTATATTACCTTCAAATCCTATTATATAATTTCAATATTATTTTTTATTTAATTAATACTAAATCCTAATATATAATTGTATTTTATATTATCATTTAATTTAATTAATCCTAAATCATATTATAAATTTTATTTTATTTTAATTTTTAATTCAATTAATGCTAAATCGTATTGTAAAATTTTATTTTTATTACTTTTTTAATTCAATTATTCCTAAATCTTAAAATACAATTTTATTTAATATTATTTTTTAATTCAATTAAATCTAAATTCCAATATAAAATTTTATTTTATATTATTTTTAATTCAATTAACAATAAATTCTAATATATAATTTTATTTTATATTTTTTTATTCAATTAATCCTAAATCCTAATATATAATTTTATTTTATATTACTTTTTAATTTAATTAACCCTAAATTCTAATATATAATTTTTTTATATTATTTTTTAATTTAATTAACCTTAAATTTTAATATAGAGTTTTTTAATGTTATTTTTTAATTCTATCAACCCTAAGTTCTATTTTAAAATTTTATTTTATATTGTTATTTAATTTAATAAATCCTAAATCATATTTTACAATTTTATTTTATATCACTTTTTAATTCAATTAACCTTAAATTTTAATGTATAATTTTATTTTAAATTATTTTTTAATTCAATTAGTCCTAAATCTTAATGTACAATTTTTTAATTCAATTAAATCTAAATCCTAATATAAAATTTTATTTTATATTATTTTTCATTCAATTAACCCTATATTTTAGTATATAGTTTTATTTTATACTAATTTTTAATTTAATTAATCTTAAGTCCTAATATATAATTTTATTTTCTATTATTTTTAACTTATTTAATCCTAAATCTTATTATATATATTTTTATTTTACATTACCTTTTCAATTCAATTGATCCTAAATTTTTATATACAATTTTATTTTATACTATTTTTTAATTCAATTAACCATAAATATTAATATAAAATTTTATTTAATATTATTTTGTAATTCAATTAATTCTAAATTTTAATATATAATTTTATTTAATATTATTTTTAATTTAATTAATCCTAAATTGTAATTTATAATTTTATTTTATACTTTTTCTAATTAATTAATCCTAAATTTCAATATATAATATTATTTTATATTATTTTTTAATTCAATATCCTAAATCCTAATATATAATTTTATATAATATTACTTTTATTTTTAATTCAATTAATCCTAAATCCTAATATACGACTTTATTTTATATTACTAATCCTAAATTCTAATATATATATATAATATATATATATATATAATTATTTAATATTAATTTTTAATTTAATTGATCCAAAATCTTAATGTATAATTTTTTAATTCAATTAAACCAAAATTTTAATGTACAATTTTAGTTTATATTACCTTTTAATTCAATTAACCCTAAATTTTAATATACATTTTTATTTTATATTATTTTTTAATTCAATTGGTTCTAAATTTTAATGTATAATTTTATTTAATATTATTTTTTAATTCAATTAACCTTAAATTTTAATATATAATTTTATTTAATATTATTTTTTAATTAAATTAACCCTAAATTTTAATATATAATTTTATTTAAATTTACTTTTTAATTTAATTAATTTTAAATTCTAACTAATGGTTTGATTCGTGTATTGCATGGCTGTTATTTGTGGTTATTAAAAAAATTGTAGTATGTTATATAAATGAAATTAGTAAATACAGGTTTATAATGTGTTAACATTTAGGTTGACATGTAAGTTGAAGAATATATGATTTATGATATTGATATAAATTGAGAGCATGTATAAATAAAATGATTCAAGAGATGGATATAAAAATATGATTTAAACATGAAATGAAGATTGCATAAGTACCGTCAAAAATTAAAACGTTGTGGATGTTTAAAAATGCAACAGAAATAAAGAATTAAAATGTTTAGTTATCAATGAAGACATCGATAACATTAGGTCTCCTATTGTGATTTGAAAAAATTATGAAAGCTATAGAAATCACAGAATTCGGGCCAACCATTGTCCAGGTAGGCGATATAGTCACATGTTCTAGTACTCTTTGTCCATATCATTTCAATGATCATTGAGCAAACATCGTTGTAGTCAAGAATGACATCCTTTAGCATGTGTGGAAGTGCAGTCATTGCAAATGAAATTGGTAGTACCTGTTAAAAATGAAAATCAATTTAGTTGTATGTGGTGAAAGTTCATGAAAAAATGTATGTAAAATAGTAAAACATAAAAAGGGATGAAATTTTGTACCAACTTATTTTTCATCTAGTACTTCATAAGAGTTTTGTGACATTGGTTATCAAAAGGAATAGGTCCATGCATAAATTTAGCACGATACTCATCAAACATTTATTTGATCTTCGTGCTTGAAGAAGGAAAAGATCTTTCTTCTTTAGGGTAATTTATTTCTTTGTGCTTTATGTTAAGAGCACTTAGGAAAAAGTTGTCATTGCCGGAGTATTTGACTTGAAACCATCTTTCATTCTTCAACTTTGGGTATATGTCTTTGATGGTATCCCATTCGTCGTTGATAATTATTGAGTGGATGCTTTTTGAGGACATTAAACATCTCTTAATTTGATGATATCAGGATATCATCAATGTAGCTTTTAACAAACAATTTCAAATGGCTAAATAAAAGAAAAATTATGGATTATGTTGATGTTAATAAGATATCAAAGAAATTATACTAAAAAAGAAGAAATTTACAAACCTCCTCTGTATCATACTACATCCAAAATGTTGTGCACTTTAGGGGTGATCTGCTGGTTTGGCCTTGCTCCATTCTAAGTCAAGTAGTAATACAATTGTGTAATATAATACTATGGTAAATATTGAAAAAAAAAAAAAGGTGGAGAAGTAAATATGAGGAATGTGTAATGTCACCTATAAACATTGAAGAAATATGATGAAGTCTGCTGAGCACAATCATGATATATGAATGTATATAATTTGTTTATTTAGACTATATACATGCATATAAAGAAAATTAGTAAAAAAAAATTTTTACAAGGTCTGAATGAAGGAAGTGATAGTTTTAAAGATATGTGGTTACATGATTTGCATTATACAAAACCTTAAACATGGAAGATGAAAAACAGATTTGTAAAATCTGGTGTCCTGAGTTCTGTGTTGAGAGAGACCTGTATGAATGGTGGACGTGTGATTCAGATGTTGCAGGATAGACGAGTTTCGTTGCAGCAGTTTTGTTGATAGAGAGAAATGTAACCTGCTGAGTTCTGTTCAGCCAAACCTGTGTGGGTGGTGGACGTTGGAGCAGTTTTCTTAGCGCAGTGAAATGTAACCTATCGAGGGTTGTGATAAAGGTTGTATATTGTAACGGTAGATGGTGGTTTTGGAAGAGAAAGACCAGTTAACCTAAAAAATTGTAACGTTGTTTTTGTAATATTTAATTAGGGAATAAATTATCTTTTTAGGGCAACAAAATCATTAATTGTGCAAGCGTATTTTAAAGAGTATTATTTCGTTAATTAACTTTTTTTTAATATGGATAAACATGTTATAAGAAGGGGATTGCAAAAAGTGGTGGTGTTAGGATTCTCGGGAAGTGTGATTACTAAATGTAGTGGCTAAATCGTCTCTCTGTCATAGAAACATTTATGTGGCTTATGAAACTGTACAAATTCTGTTATAAGCAGAAAAAAAAAGGAACGCGAAGAGGTTCGTTTATGATTTTCAAGAATGACTGGGTGACTTACATGGTAATATGAAATGAAATATGAAATGTGGTTATTGGTAACAGGGTTTACGGTATGAGTCAGCATTGAATACGGTGAACACAGTAAGCATTTATGTGGTCATAAAGAGTAAATTATTGTAGGATTGTATTGACGCTTTTGGTAAAAAAATATAAATAAGGTGGTTAAATTAGTTGGTAATTTAATGGTGAAGATTTAAATTTAAATAGTACTTTAAGAGTTTCTTAAATTACCCTGTGGGGATGTTGTGTGAGGATGTAAAATTTTCTTTTCAGCATTTGGACGAAAGTCGATATTCCTAGAAAAAAAGTGAAGAGTCGATAACCTAAATTTTAATATATAATTTTATTTAAATTTATTTTTTAATTTAATTAATTTTAAATTTTAATATATAATATATAATTTTATTTTAAATTACTTTTTAATTTAATCAACTATAAATCCTAATATATAATTTTATTTTATATTATTTTTTAATGAAATTAATCCTATATCTTTATATATGATATTCAATTAATCCTAAACTATACTATTTGTAAAACACAAATTTTTTATTAATACTGTTAATAATGTTGTATTCCATTAATTCAAAATTTTTATACTAATGCATAATTTTTTTAATAATAATATTTTATTCAATTAACCTTAAACGTTAACTGTAAACATTGAAATTAATTTGTAATTGTTACGTAAATTAAAAATTATTTTACATTGATATTACTTTATAAGCTTAAACCTTTAGATTTGTAGATTTAGAATAAAATATTTATTTAATTTAAATGTTAAAAATTTATTACTTTCAGTTTAATTTTTAATTATTATATAAATTTAAAATTACCTTACATTATCATTATTTTATATGCTTAAGAATAAAATTGTTATTTTAAATTTAATTTATAATTATTTATAAATTTAAAATTATTTTATATTACTATTATTTTATAAGTTTAAATTATTATTAGATATGATCTAAAAATAATTTATTTTATTTTTAATAAATTTATTTTTATTTTATCATTTGAAATAGTATATTTAGGAGTTTTTTTCTTTTTTAGTACACATCTATGAATAACTTTTCACCTTCTCTGCAGTTTTCTTTCTGTTCCTCTCTCTTTCTCTCGTTTTGAATGAATGACATCATTTTAATTTTCTATCAAACGATAATTTTTAAGCACTTTTGTACACATATATAAACAAAAAATCATATTTAAAAATATTTCATTATAGTTTTTATCAAATTTTTTGTGGTTGTTCCATGGCTTTGAAAAAGAAGATTTAGCATTCAAAGCTAAAAAAACAAATAAATTAATTTAGTGAATCCATGTCATCACCCCCTTCAAGCTAACCAAATACTCAAACCTGAACCTTGAAAAAATGCTCTTGTGATCATCGTTTTGTTCTCAAGGTAATATTTATGTTCATCATTTAAATTGAAATAAAACATGCATTAATTTAATGAATATCGTTTAAAAATTTTATTTCATTTTGTTAGTCATGTAGAAGCATACTCGAATCCTACACCATAAAATGAATTCGAGATAAACGGGGATGATGGAAAAGAATCAGCGAATGAGCAATCGTCATATTTGGTAAAGTGAATTTTATTATATTCATGTATGTTTTCTTTTGATTATTATCTTTTTTATATATCACATTGTTAGATAATGTTTCTGTCAAGTAAGATCTCTTACACATTTCATTCACTTATGTATAATTTTAACTATACACATACACTTACACTAACAAAAGGTATTATCAAACGTATATATTTGTACTTTTGTATATATGGTAATGCAAAAAGTTGAAAACTTGGAACGTGTTATCCATGGCATAAAAGAATCCCTCTTAATTATCACTAACATATTAAATCAACAAAGTTACCAACCAAACTTGTCTATAAATCAATTAGACCTGCATTCAAATTCAACACCAAAGAGATCTAGTTTGACGAATGAAGTTAGAACAAGACTTATTATGAAAAGATTTAAAGAACAAGAAATGAACAATAAAGACTGCATGTTAGAAAGGGTAAACAAAAAGTTATTTACTCCACACAAAATAAAATAGAAGACAAATGATAGAAAAATTCTACGGACTATTAACACCAATATTGATTATTATATCATCCCACAAAGTAAATGCATACCTAGAAAGTAAGGCATTAATAATGCATCCTTTGTTTACAAAATTAATTAATTATGCTTGCCAATATAATTATACTTTCCTAATATTTTAGACTTTATAGTGGATATCCTATCTATTCAAATCCAAGTAAGATCTCTAATTTAACAATATGAAAATGTTTGTTGCTAACTACATTTTTTGAACCTCAACAAAAGATTTAAACGATTGATAAAAAATTATAATCTTGAACTAAAATTTACTTGAATATTTTTTTCACACAATGTCATTCATCATCAAAATGAAGTATTGGTCACCCTTATTACTAATTACTGTCTTGGAAGAAAAGAAAACTTTTAATGTTTAAAACTAAAAGGAAAGGTAGAACAAGAAGTAAGATTTATTTTCTATCGGTACTAATTTTTTCATAATAAACTATTTAATAGGATGTTGTATTATATTTATATTTTCTTCTATCATAAGTGCTTAACTTGATGATTTGCTTGAAGATATTTCAAATAAATTGCAAAAAAACTCCTTCTGAAGATTGATTTTTACCTACAACCTTTGCTGTAATAATTTTTTTTATTCTTAAAACTAGTGTACCTATATGCATTAAAACTTTTCTATTTGTTAGTATTTTTGTTTAACATATATTCTATTGTAGCAATTTATATTAACTAATAGTGACATGACATCAAAGGTAATGATGAATTACTATCAAGACAACTTCATGGGTTATGTAAACTATCTCAATAAGGTTAGAAAATTTTTTCTTATGATCAAATGTTAAGATCTATATATCAATTAATGAAAAAAATGTGCATTGGTTTCTGTTTATCATTGATATCACGAAAGCAAAATTGATCATGTTAGACTCATTTCCATACGTTGAGAAGTTTGATGATAGAATAAGAATGATTAAAAAGTGATAATTTTTATTAATTTATGTACCCACTACAAATATCAACATTAATCAGTTCAATTACTCATTCAACTAACAAAATTAATTTTGTAAACGATGTTTTTCGAGGAAATAATTAATTATCCTTAATTCTATTAATTTGATGTGACAAGAAAATCATTAATCTTTAATTATGAAATAATTGTCTCAAAAGATTTAGTTGTATAATAAAGTGATTCGTAAGCATGTTATATAAAGTAATGTTTGTAAACCGATGTATAATGTAGTTTTTAACCTATTTATTTAATATAAGAATAATTGTGAGATTTGATTAGTTGTGTGAATAATGATCATAAGGGACGATGATTTCAACCTCCACGTGCTGTGTGTTTAATTTATGTTTTCTTTAATTTATCATTTCAAAAATATTGACTAATTCTTTTTTCATGTTAAAAGATTGATGAAGGGACTAGATTAAAATTAAGTGTTAATTTATGTTGGAAAGATACACCAGCATCTTTAACAGGACAGGAATAGAAATAGAAGATTGTCACTAATTTAAATTTATGAATAATTTTAAAAATATTATGTTATAAAAGATAATTTTAATTACTTCTATTTTGTGTTTTGTTAGTCAAACTAAATAACATTTTAATGTTTATTTTTATGGATGTTTATTTTGATGTTTACAAATTGAAGTTTATTTTTATTTGATAAACTTTATATTAGTATTATATATATGTTTTGCATATCAGTTTGAATTATATTAATCTGAACAAAATTATGTTCAGATGCGTGATTATTTTATGTTTTAATTTACGTATTAATACATGTATGTTTTGCTTCCAATTTCTCAAATAAGATCATTTAAAGTTAACTTAAATAAACTTTATATTATTATTAAAAAACTTTATATTAACTTAAATAAATTTTATAAAAATTAATGTACACTTTTTTTTATAAAAATAACACATCTCTTAACTATATATTTTTTAAATAATAAAAAATTATAAAATCAAATTATATTTTAAAAAAATTAATTTATAAAAAAAAACCTAACAAACTTGTGCATTATATTTTAAAATATTATGTAAACAAACGAATCCTTAATCATATTAATAAAGTATAAGATATTACATACTACATAAAGTTTTGTCACATGATTGTTTATATTGTGCTGACCCAATAAAAATATAAAACGACAACTTCTAAGATGAACTACAATTACTTATGCACTAACTAAGCAGATCTACAAAGACTTGTATGATATGACATGGATATAAATTTCATCCTTTATTAATTACATGGAGATATTAGCTTTTCAACTACAAGAATGAAACTCTACACTCAAATTTAATAACAACAGTACATCTTATATAATCATATAGAAGTCATATAATCTATGTACAAATATTCTCCAATAGAACTAATGTCTTCAATAGACACTTTTATAATTTTATTCAAATCAAGTTGATATTGAACTTGTCAAAATCACCATTTTGGAGTGGATTGTCTTTTCATCATCCTATTTTCAAGTGCCTACAAGCATTACAATTCAATGACTATAACAAGAGAATAAATGAACATTACAAATGTTATCACCTATAAAAGGCTTCACTTTAGACACAACAAAAAATAAAAAGATTATGATTAAATAACTTTAACTTTACATTATGTGTATTTCATCAAGTTTTATGAATTAATTATTTCAACAGAAATCTATCAACTATGACATGACATAAACCTTTTATTACAAATTTACTTTCATATGATAAACCAATGATTATACTACAAGTAATAAATATTTACAAAGTACAACACTAAGATTTGAGGATCATGCTTACAAGATAAAATAATTTATTTAAAGACAAAAGCATACAACTATGTCAAACATGATACGGCAAACATAAGTCCTTTCTAGACAAAAATACAACTGTAAAGCAAAGTAGAACCGCTACAATATTCAACTACCAATTTTTACCCCTATGATTAAACATTCCATTGTCAATATTAACAAAGCAAACAACATAAAAAAATCTTCAAATTCATGCCTTAATAAATCTTTGTTTCAACCAACAAACTTTGAAAATTTTCAACCTCCCAAACCTTTGTACTTAACTATCATTCCAACTCCAATAATTCTTTTTTATACTGTCACACTGAATGTAGACTCAGTCAAAGAAAAGATCCATCCAATTATAATAAACATATCTCTAAATAAAAAATAAATAAATCATAAAACAAAAATGATAACATATAAAACGAAAATAAATTTATTTTGTTCATACTTAAAAATTGTTAATACTCTTACCAACATATTTGTAATATCTTCTTTAAAAAAATTTAATGACAAAAATGTACTCAAAACAGGAGATTTTCCATAATAAAAAACTCTAACTTTCAATAATATCACATCACTATTAGAACATGAATCATATTCAAACACCATTCTTTTAGATAGAAAAAACTAATAAAAAAATTTACACCATAAAAATATGATGGTAAGAAACAATATAATAAACCAATAATACTGACATGAAAAGAAATTTTTTTTCAGGTTCAAATTAATAAAATAAAAAATTTACAACAAAGTCTAAGTTAAAAGAAATGGAAACCAAAAAAATAATAGCTTCATTAATAAAACTTGTAGTTTACAAACAAAATTAAATAAAAAAATCTAATAATTATCTTAACAATGATAAAAAATTTCACACCAACAATAATGACAACGTCAACCTAAAAAAATGTAATTTCATTAAAAAAATGTTTAAAAATTAAAAAATACAAATCATTTTATTAAAAATTAAAAAAAAATAAAAGTAAAAACAATATCAATTTTTTTAAAAATTTATTTTAAAATAAATTATAAATTCTTTAGTAATATATTCTCTTTCAGGATGACTTTACAAATAATTTATCTTGTAAGTTCTCCTAACAAAACATAACATGCCTTTAACTTTTAATAAAAGATTTATGGCATATGTTTTATAATCATTCATCAATTTACAATTTGAATGTAATACCCTTAATTTTAAGAAGTTACCGAAGAATCCATCATTATATTATCATCTATATAACTGCTTTTTCTTCCCTTCTTTAAACTAAAGTCTGTATATGCACAAAAAAACTAACGTCTCTTTCTTTCTTTGAAAATTAAGGGGTCTATTTGCTCTAATACCAAATTTAGTGTAATTTATTCCAGTCAATAACATTTTGCTGACAATATATTTCATTAAATCAATGTTTGAATTGAAATTATTTACTTAATTAAATTAAATTTAAATATTTTATATAATTGAATATTATTTAATATTTTATTAATTAATTTTATTTTAATGTATAAATATTTTTTATAAATATTATTTTCATAAAATAAGTTTACGAATGTTTAATTTATCTAAAAATTAATATATATATATATATATATATATATATATATATATATGCTTGATTATTAAGATATATAGCATATTTTAATGGTTAAATTTATTAAATTTTTATTTTTAAAAATATTAAACATAACAATTATTAAAGAATAATATATAAAAATATGTAAATTTTAAAAATTTATATATATTTTTAAGTGCTCGAATAAATTTAAATAATTTTTAGTTTTAGTTATTTATTTATGATTATATCAGAAAACTTATTTAGTTATAATTTTTCTTCTATATTAATTTTTTTCATATCTCAGCCTTAATTACTTTTAATTTTTAATTTTCAATATTAATTTCTTTTTTGTCTCAAAACTCAATCAATTACATTGTTGAATTATTTTTTCAATTTTTAATCTTATTTCTTCTCCCTACATTTAAATTATTTATATTTTATTTATTTATTTAAATTAGTCTATTTATTTTTAATATATATTTTAATTTATATTTAAATTAAAAGTTACTATACAATATATGATATACCTATTAACTTTAAATATAATATAATCGATTTTCACTCTAAATATGTGTTTTTTATGTTTTGTTTGAATATATGAGAAATATAAAGGAAAAAAAATAGAAAAAATAAAATAATAAATAAAATAAAAATAGAAGAAAAAATAAGTTACTTTGATAGATAGAAATAAAAGGAAAAAAAATCTTTTTTTATTTAGATAAATGCAAAACAAATAAAAGTTATATTAATAGTATAAATTTTATTTTATATAAATTTAAACAATAAAATTTAGATTTAAATTTTTTTTTATTAATATTATTGTTTTTTTATTTTTTATTTTTTAAAAATATATAATAAATTTAAAATTTTAAAACAAATAAATAAATGACATCTTCTCCTTCATTTTCTGACCTTCTTAAAAGAATTAATTTTTGTATAAATTCAGTGAAAATTATTTTATTTCCATCTATTTCTATGCAAAAATAAAAAAAGATAAATATTTTCATTTTTTTTTTCTGTACACTTCCTACCAAGCAAGCATACTATTAATGCCATGAAGAAGATACATGCATTAAAAAAATAATTAAAATTGAGGATTTAAGATTTAGTAATAAAATTTAAATAAATTTTAAAATATATAAAATATAATCTTGTTATTTATGTATTTATTTTATATAGGAAACAGACATTACAATATGAATATATATGGTTTAATAGCTTTGAAGGGACAAAGCAAATATATAAAGGATGGTATATGAGTATTTGTCTTTAAGCTAGTCGGCGAGGATGATGAGAGTGCGGTGCAATAGAAATAGTTAACATTACTTTGGGGGGCTATCTTGAAGAAATGGGTAATCAGTATATCCAAGCACAGGGTGATGTGTATAAAAGGTGGTTGGATCAGGCTCGTTTAAATGAGCATCGAGCTCAAATCTTGTGGGGAGATCTGGATTAGCCAAAAATAGGCGTCCATAAGCCACCAAATCGGCAGCAGCTGATGATATAGCTTGGTTTCCCTCGCTTCTATTGTAACCACCAGCCACAATAAAAGTCCCGTTGAAGACCTTCCTAATTGGTGCCAGGGCCCATTTGGTGTCAAACTTTTGGAATTGTGTTACCATTCTGGGCTCAATCATATGACAATAGAGAATGCCCAGTTGATTCAATGATTGAGCCATGTGAATACCCAATGCTTGAGGGTCAGAGTCTCCACAATCATTATATTCAGCGAATGGGGAGAGCCTAACCCCAACCTTGTCAGCTCCGATCTCATCAGCCACTGCCTTCACCACTTGTAGTGGGAAGCGGCAACGATTTTCCAATTTACCTCCATACTCGTCATCTCTATCGTTCACTTGGTCCTTTAGGAACTGATCCAGCAAGTACCCGTTCGCTCCGTGTATCTCTACTCCATCAAAACCTGTAACACTCTCTATTGTAATTAATTTCCGATTATGATCTTAACTTTCCACTGGTAATAAGATCAAATTATATAAATTTATATATACCCGCTTCCATGGCATTTTTGGCTGCTATCTTGAAGTCATTAACAAGCTTGGGGATTTCATCGGCTCTCAGCCTGCGAGGAGGTGGGTATTTATCAACTGTTGCTTTATTGTTGAATATATCCTTACGAAGTGGTTTGTTTGTGCTAGAAATTGGGGGTTCACCATTTGGCTGGTATCCTGCAGTTGTATATATAGAACTTAAACAAAAAGAAATTCTGTTCATATAATTAAATCTTACATCTTTTAAAACAAACTAGAAATTAAAAAAAAAATGAGAGAAAATGTGTGTAAAATATGTAATTTAATGGAGAAAGATTAAAAAAATATGTATGAAAACATTATAAAAATGTAATGTAAAAATAACATATGTGATCAGAATAAAAGATACCATATGACAGCCTAGTAGCGTATTTGGATGTCCACTGAGAGCTCCTCAAATCAATTGTGGAAATGCTAAACATGGTTTGATATCCATGTCAAAATATGTTTGGTAACTTCATTTTGTCTCCAAACTTATGTTTAGACTAATCTGATACCGTAATTTTTACATTAAAACTTAAAAAATTAAATAAAATTTGATTACAAATTTATTTTTAAGAGAAAAATTTTCAAATATAAATTACATTACTTTAAATTAACTTTCAAATAGAATCAATTCTATAAAATTAAATTTAATCAAGCTTAAATTCAAATACGCTTAACTAAATACACTCTAAAAATTAGGCATATATAGTATAGAAGAGAAAAGTAGAAAGATAAATAGAAATAAATTTATGTAACTAATCAATCATTAATAGGTTATTTTTTTGGTATTTCAATGAAAGTACTGTAGATAATAAATTCTAAGCAACATGGAGGGGTGCATTAAATGTGATTAACATTAGCTTTTTCTCGATTGTTTTTGTTATTATAGATCGATCAAAAAGTTATATTATAGATAAGTTCTTTTAAAATTCTTTAAATAAATAAAATATTAAATTTGTAATCCCCATCACACCATCATTGTGCCTTTTATTGCAAATGGAACTCTCTTGAATTTAACAACCAACCATTTGTAAACTCCACCACGAGGTTCTCTTTTCTTTGTCATTGCCTAGGGTTGAGCCCTATGTGTCACCGTGTCATCGCAAACCCCCTTTTCATTCTCTGCCATCCTCTGATAAAAAATGCAATAATACTATTTTTGTCATCCCTTTTAATTATCAAAATCTAATAAAATAATTTATACTCTTAAGTGATGAATTTATTTTTTAAAAAAATTAGATATAAAAAGAGAGAAGAAAAAAAAATTGCAAGAAAGAGCACTAAAACTTCGAATAAGAACATTTAGAGGGAAAGTGCCACTTATAAATTAAATTTTTTCTCAAATACAAACATATATTTATATTTTTTCATGAATAAAGAAATTTTTCATTATAAATATATTTTTATATTATTTTTCATCAAATTTCTTATGATAATATTTTTAGTTAATTTAAAAATAAGGATAAATATATTTTTATTTTTTAAAATAATTAAATTTCAATTTTTCATCCTTCAATTTTAAAATTTTTATTTTAAATCATTCATTTTTTAAAATATCTTAACGTTAACTCAATTTGAATTAAATTAAATTAGATTAATCATTTTGAAAGAAATTTGGATTAAATTAAATTAGATTAATTTATTGTATAAATTTAATTTAATTTTTTTATAAAAATTTAAATATTAAAGTATATTAAAAAATTTATTCTATAAAAATAAAAACAATAAACTTTAATCATATAAATATACATGAATCATCAAGATTATATTTTAGTTAGAAATTACATGATTATTTTAAAAATTTATTTACCTTTTTCTATTTATCTTAATCTTTTAAATAAGATTTAATGATTTCTATTAATTTTTTATTTTTATTATAATTAGTATTTTCACATGATACATTTTTAAATATATTATATATTAAATTAAAATTATTTAATAAAATTTTAAATTTATTTTAAATTTTATAAATTTAATTTTACAATTGGATTAATAAAATTTAAAATTATTTTGAATAAATAATTTTAGTAAAAATTATTTTTTAATTAAATTAATGTCGCTAATATATATGTAAACAAACATATGAAAAAACACACATATATATATATATAATAAAAATATTTACAAGGATATAAAAATAATAAATTTAAATCATATAATTATACAAGTCAATTGATTTAATGATAAAATTTTAAGATAATTTACTTAATGTGATATATTTAAATCTAATTACTTTCGTTTTACATAAAAAAATATATATAATATCTTATTTAATACGTATCAAATATCTATATTAAATTTTATTTTAAATTAATATATTTTAACTATAAATAGTTATTTGACAAAAGAAAAATTTTAATTGTATAACCAATCAGTTCGTTAAATTCTTATCCTACATCTATTGAATAACTATGCAACTATCATAAATAAATAAATAAATAAATAAATAAAAACTAAATAAGAGAAACCGTCAATTTCCTTATACTTGACTAAAGGGTATGAAGGTAAAAAGATCGTAAAAGTTTAACTTTCTGACGACATTTTTTGTTAACTTGGAGGACGGGATGAAAATTGTATGCGACTCCTTCCAAAGAATAAAAAGAATAGAAATTGCACGAGATCTACACTTTTTTTATTTATTTATTTAATGTTGTTTTGTATTAAAACAATAATATTTTTTAAAAAATTTTAAGAACTAAAATGGTTTATCAATACATATTTAGAACTGATTTGAAAGTTCTTTGAACGATTTTTTACTAGGTATTTAAGAATATATAATAAATAATTAAAAAGTAAAATATTTTTATTAAAAATTATAATATTTTCAACGCATTTGGTCTTTTAATTTAAAAAAAAATAGTTAAATAATATTTTGTTTTGTATCCCAAGATACATATTAAAAAATTCATCACTCAAATTATAAACTTAACTGTATTGTTGGTTTCTCTAATTTGGATAAGATGCAACTTTGATTCTTCAATTATTTTTAATAAATTAACTTCCTACACATTTAAAATTTAATAAATTTTGTCCCCTATCATTTTTTTACTTAAAATTGTCAAATTAATATTGTTTATCCAAAATTATTGAAGATTTGTACTGAAATTAAAACATAAAATAATTTTAAAATTTTAAAAGTAAAAAAGTAAAAAAATAATTAAAATTAAAATATTTTATAAAATATAAAATTAAAATTAAAAAAAAATATTTTTATATTAAATAAAAATTAATATTTTTTATTATTTTTAAGTAGGAGACAATCTAATTTATTAAATTTATAAATATTTTGAGTAAAAAAATTAATATATTTAAATAGAATAAAAATAAAAAATAAAATAGACTTATTAAATTAAAAATAATTTACTAAAAAATAAGATCAAAATTTTATATAATTCAAACTAAAAAACTAAGAATATATTCGAACCTAGATTTATAATCATTAATTTAAAACTAATGTTAGAATTTTAGCAACATTATTGTTTATTATAGATGTATATATATTTTATTACAATCTCGACCATAAATTTTTAAATTAATAATTTTTAATTTGACTAAAAAATTATTAAATAAACTAATTTTTAAGAGTATATTAAATACTTAAATTGATATTTTAATTATTATTTTTTACAATTGATCTAATAATTTATATTAATTAAAATTTTAAATTATTTTAAAATTTATATTTTATCTATTACAAATACTAATCCAACAACACTATATACTTTATTTCTCAACCGTATTATGCAGAATAATTACATCCACTTTCTTTCCAAATCTTAATCAATAATTAATCATAATATATAATTGATTGATCGTATATAAAAATAATTAATCATAATTATTAATTGATTAATAATCTTTTTATATTATTAATTATATAAATAATTAAGTTATTAGATATATAATTGATTAATCCTATTTAATAATCAATTATCAATTATTTTATTTATTTATTATTTATATTAAATTATTAAATATTTTTTATATAATTAACATTATAATCGATTACGTCATTATTAACCCGTGTCAGATATTTCTAGCAGGATGTAAGTGGGTAAAATTAGTGTGCGTGTGCCTATGTAGATTTAGTATTTTACTTTTCTATATACGATAGAGGAGGTAGAGTTACCATAGTTGGAGACTCTCCCCGCATGCCAAAGTTGACAGAAGAATACGGCCCCCTTTTCGTGAACAGCGCTTACAATTGGTTTCCAAGCTTCCACATGCTCTCTTGTCCAAATGCCAGGTGTGTTAGGATACCTTTGGTCATCCACACAAGACAAAAGGGGTAGAGGAGAGGGTATCAGTCTTCAATAATACAAGATAATGTTTGTGTGGCCAAATTCCTTCCATTTATATAAACTGAATTTACACATTTGCTCAAATAAATAAATTACGAGTAATCGACATTACCCCTGTGCCGTATCGGACACCCCAGAGGCTTCCCCAATCAAGAAGCCACCCTTAGTTGTTCTTTGAGAATAATATAGAGCAGCATGTGGCTGAGGGATGAAGTTGTAAGACCTTGATCGTGATAACGGTGCCAATACTATCCTATGGTATCAATCAAACATCATAAATTAAATCACGTCTCTCTGATAAACAAGCACATCAAAAGTGAAGAATAGAACAGTTCTTCCATCAAAATAATTTGTAGAACTAATTTAAGATCTTGAGAATCGCAAAACGAAGCAAACCATGCGTGCTCAAGGGCATACCTGTGTGATAGATTAAAATTTCCCATCTTATATGGGGTGAGCAGGGGTATTGCCTCCCTTTCATCCACCATGACCTTTTCACTTGCTTCTTTTATGATCGTGTTTGGGTTGGCCACTAGATCTCCTCCTATTCCCCGCCCGGTCACAACTATAGTGTCTTATCACATTGTGTAGACTCGTATTTATAATAGTTCTTTTCAAGCTCTTAAATTTTATTATTGTTAATGTTGAAATCAGGGTCACCACGAAACAATAAACAGAAAATGAAAAAATGAAAAAACTGTAACCAATTTATTTAAAGAAGTTAAAATCTCTATAGCAGCACATGATTCGATCTTAGGCCACTAGGGTTGTTGATAAAATTAGTTATACGTACATATGAATATAAAAATTCATGTACATTGTCTACTGTAGTTAATGCAATTCTGGTAGCCTTTCTGGACGTTTTTGTCCGGCTTTTTTACTAGACTAGAATTTAAAATATATATATATATATATATATATATATATATACAAATTTAGGATTAGAAAAAAAAATATTTACTATAAAAGGGTTCAAATAGTTATTATAACACATAAATCTATGCATCACAAATTTTAACGCATAAATTTATATGTTACATATTAAAATATTATATTTAATTTACTTATAATACGTAAATTTATGCGTTATACATAAATTCATGCGTTATAGGTGAATTAAATATAATATTTTAATAAAAAAACCATTTGACGCATAAATTTATGTGTCACAGCCCCCTATGATGCATAAATTGATGTGTTACAGTCTTTGACGCATAAATTTATACGTCACAGTGGTATTTTAAATAAATTTTTTATTATGTGACGCATAAATTTATGTGTCACAGGTATTAATTTATTTTAAAATATATATAACGTAATTAAAAATACATAATAATCATATATAAATTGGTGTGTGCTGAGTGTTTTATCAAAGTAACGAAAGTGAAGAAATTTATGCTTATGGATGAGTTTTTAGCAAGTGGGGTGTTTTGAAAGATTTTATTTTTGCACGTTAAAGGTATTTTTTTACTACTTTAATTTGTTTTAAAATTTGTGAAATTTATTTTTAAACTAGTATTGTGACTGAAATTATTTTTGTAAGTTTATATATTTAATTTTGTAATTATGGATGAAATAATAATTATTATATATTTTAACGGAAAAATGTTTGAAGGTGAGGAGGGCTTAACATTTGAGGGGGAAAAAAATCAATTCAAGTTTTTAAAAATGTTAGTTTTATTGAACTAAAAGAAAAAAATTAGCAAAAAATTAAAGTTGTCATGTACCCAAATTATTTCAAATTTAATAGGAAGATTTTTTGTTTCATCTGAAAGTGTAGAGTATGGAGGATTTGAAATTAGGGATAACGAAGATGTAAAATGCATGATTAATGCATTTGAGCAACAACGTTTGATGCATGTGCTTGAAGTGTACGTGGAAATTGAAGTTGTTAACGAAGAGACTGAATCTGCACTAAGTGGTAAGCAAACGATGCTTAACATTAAGTTATTTGTTTAGTTTATTGAATATTTAATTAAATAAATGTTTGATGTAAATTTTTCTGTAGGTGGTATAAATGTTTGTAATGATGATGATGAAGCTTATTTTTTATCTCCATGATCAGTTCAGTGAAAAAGAAAATGATGATTTAAATGTCAATGAATTAAAATGACAAAATTTAGGTAACATTGGTGATGATAGTGATGGTGATGATGATAATGATGTTGATGTTGATGAACATCGTATGGTGAGTCATACTGGAGGTGATGGTAGAAGTTCATTTCAAGTTCCGTCTTCATCACATGGAACATCTGTTCAACGAAGAGATCAATCAAGTAAAAAAGTTGGTGTTAATGTTGTTAAAGAAATTAAGTTTTTATATCTAACGTTTAACTGTGTTGTTTATTTATTTTGAAAAAAGAGGTTGCATTCTGGAGTAGAAGTTCTCATTACAGTAACATTAATTGGGATTATTCAGATGAAGATGCTAACTTTTCAACAAATGTCGGACATGATAAATGGATGGTTGGTGATGAGTTGTACATCGATTTACAATTTGAAAGCAAAGAACACGTACAAACTGCATTGAAACATTATGTGAAGAAGGTACACCAAAGTTTTGTTGTTGTTGAATCAAAGCGAACTCATCTTTATGTTCGTTGTCCTAATTACAGTAGTGGTTGTCCATGGAGAATGAGAGTTTGTCTATCTAAACGATTCAATAAATAGACGTTTAGTAAACGAGGTGGTTAACATAGTTGCGTAAGTATTTGTCTATCTCAAGACCATAAAAAGTTGGATTCTGATTTCATTACTTCGTGCATATTGGGTATGTGGTTATCATGAAACAAATATCTTATTTTTTATATTGTATTGCATTTTTAAATTTTCTTACTTAATTTTGGTTGTTTATTAGGTATGATAAATGAACAACCATCTATATCAATTTTGTTGATTCAAAAAAGAATATTGAGTCAGTATGAGTTCAAAGTATCATATAAGAAAGCATGGATTGCAAAGCAGAAAGCAATTGTCCATGTCTTTGGTGATTGGGATAGTTTTTATGCTTTATTGTCAAGATGGTTACATAAAATGATTCAATATGCTCCAGGTTCTAAGTACAAGCTTGAGACAGAAGATGTCATTATTGGTGATCAAGTTCAAAATGGAGTAAGAAAATTCTTTCGAGTTTTCTGGTGTTTTAGACAATGTTATGAGGCATTTAACTTTTGCAAACCACTTATTCAAATTTATGGCACATTCCTTTATGGAAAATATAGAGGTACCTTGCTAATAGCCACAACTAAAGATAGAAACAACTCTGTATTACCTATTGCTTTAGCTATTGTTGAGGGTGAGATATTGGATGCATGGAGTTGGTTTTTAGCTTTGTTAAGAGAGTATGTTACTCAGAGGAGTGAAATGTGTTTGATATCAGACAGACATCAAAGCATTAAATCAGCAGTTAATAACCCTCATTTGGGATGGTAACCTCTACATGCATATCATGTTTATTGCATCAGGCATATTGCAAGCAATTTTAATCATCGATTTAAAAACCAGAAACTGAAACAAGATTTGCTTAAATTAGGTAAGGTGATTTTATACTTTATATTTATTTATATACTTCATTATTATTTTGTTCATGGTTATGTGTTTTGAATGAACTGTGCAGGTCACATATGTAAAGAGATATTTGATCAAAAGTTAGAAGACTTTAGAGCAACTAATGCAGACGTGACTAGGTGTATTGATAGCATATCAAAGGAGAAATGGAGTATTGCGTATGATGAAAATGGTAAACAATTTGGTCACATGACAACCAATCTAGCTGAGACAGTTAACAAAGTGTTAAAAGGTGCACGAAATCTTCAAATCACGACTCTCGTTAAATGTACTTATAGCCGTTTGGTTGAATATTTTGTACAAAGGGGTGCAAGTGCTAAGGCCGAAATTGAAAATGGTCAACGTTTCTGTAAAAAACTGATGGATGCAATTAGGAAAAATCAAGAAGCAGCATGTTCTCATCAGGTTAGAAGATATGACATACAGTCTTCACGATTTGAGGTTGAGGAAGATTTTAATCCAATAAGTCAATAAGGTGGGAATAAATGGTCGGTAAGGTTATCTGATCGTTATTGTTAATGTGGTAAATTTCAACTACTAAGGTATCCTTGTTCTCATGTAGTTGTTTGTGCAACCGTTAGTATTGACTTCTATTAATTTGTTGATAATGTCTATTCGCTTGAAAATATTTTTGGAGCTTACTCTTTTGATTGGTGGCCAATTGGGAATGAAAGTGATCTTCCTGATGGTACCAACTGGGTTCTCATTCCAAATGAAGATAAGTTGAGAGGAAAAGGTAGACCGAAATCAACTCGAATAAGAAATTAAATGAATTGGGTTGAATCATAACAAAGAATCAGATGTCGCAGGTGTAAGGAGTTAGGTCATAATCAGTCTCGATGTCCTCAAAGAGACCAAGGTTAATTATCTATGAAGGCGATTCATGCTTTGTGTGAAGTTAACTTGGGTATTTTAAGGTTGCTAATGATATGTATTGGAGAGACATTGTTACATTTTTGTGTAAGTGTAGACGTTATATTCAACTATTTAATTTCATAAATACGTCATTTCAATTTGAAAATAACTTCCTGAAAAAGTTAATAAGTCAATCTCAATTCCAATTATATATGTTCATCTAACATTACTCAAGAGTATAAACAATCTAATTTATGCTAAGTAAATTGATTAAATAGTAAAAAAAATCTATATACGTCATGTAGTACCCATAAATAGCATAAAGTCAAATATAAAGTCCATACGAAAAGTGTCATATAGTGCATGTATAATGAATAAAATCAAAATATAAGGAAAATACATAAAAATAATCAAACGCCTCGTCCCCTAGTAGTCCTTCTACTCTGCCGACGAGGAATTTGTTGTGCATCCTGATCAGGCTGATCTAACTGTGCTCCCATGTGAAATGCAGCTGGCAAATCTGCATATAGATCAATGTCTTGTCCATCAAACTGATGATGCATATGTGGAGGATGGACATAGGCATGCATGGAAGGATCGGGAGTGACCAATGGTGCCTGGAAAGGTGATAGAGTGTGAAAAGACGTGTCAACATGGGATGATGACGCTCCCTCTGTCTCTTGAAAGGCCGCTGGTACTCCAAGCTCAACATGGTCAAAAAAATGTCGGTGATGGCAAGTTCGGCGAGGTAAACAGCCCAAAAAGTAGCGTCAAACTGTAACTCAGCTGAAGTACCTACATGACATGCATCTACAAGCATCACATGAGTCACATGTTACTATATTTACAACTAAAAAAATCATAAATTGCTTAATAATGATAATATAGAGAGAAAGTAATAAATCAGATGCATCATGATATCTCTAGGATGGAAATGTGTACATAGGATGCGGCGACGGTGGCACATCCTCAATTGAGACAAAGTATTGACCCTCCTATCTAGGTGGAAGCTGGGGAATAGGGGGTGTCACTGCAGCTGACCTCTGTTGACATCGTTGCAGACCCTGCCTCTCAACTCGCGTGGGGTCCATATCCGCCCTCGCATCAGATGGAAGAGCTTGTTGAGTTGGTTCAAGTGCACTGAACCTAGCCTCGACAAGGCGATCCTCAATCTTCTTCAAGAGCATGATCCTCTCCACACGACCACGAACCCTGTCTATAATATCAGCATGTGATATAGACCCATCAGCAGCAACCTCTGTAGTCAACTAGTGTACGATCTCCAACTCATCAGCCTAAGGTTAATGTAAATATTAAATAATTATTAAGTGTAAGTTAAGTATTATAACCAAATAAGTTTAGAGTTTGCAAACTTACCACGCGTCCCTTAATCGCAGCTTCTTGTGTGATCAATCGACGTGTATGTTGAATGTACCGCCTCATATAATCAGAGTTGTGACTAAGCAACTTGTGTGATGGTACACCTAGACACACACATTGATGTCTATGCTCCCAGATGACTAAGAAAGGGCCGAAAACTCTCCGCCAGTTCTCGTCAGTCTTCCCTTTTCAGTGTCATGCCATATACATCCTCTGGCTGAGAGGGAGGCTGAGGAATATGCTGAGTCATACCAAACTGTCGCATGCATCGGTCAGGTTGGTGCCACTCTAATATGTTAAAACACATTAGAGGCACCACAGTTGTCCACATGTCAGAGCCAGTTGTACAGGCATCGGGAAAATCATCTATGACCGCCCTATATGGCTCCCATGTGATCTGTATATACAACAAGTTAACTTAAATTAAGTTGAATAGTGAACAGAAAAAATTAAGAAGTTAGTCCATAAGAAGTATGAACCCAAGATGTTGTCGATCCAATGAATCGAAGATATGCCTATAATACGCGATATCATAGTGTCAGCCTAGCCTGAGGCATCCTCGTATCCATCTATAAAAGGATTGGAAAATAGTTAAGACCTAAAAATTAAATATATAAAGATGTAATTCATAATTGTCGAAGATGTTTGTTGCATACCTTACACTAAAGGCACACTATGATTATCATATGCAAAGCATCCAGGAGATAACTTGGGAAAACGTTCCCAAGTCCATAACTGCAACGAAGAGGTGAATCTGCATATCTCCTTCTTATCGCAATATGTGCAACCACACAGCTCACGATAAAGATATGCAAGTACTGCTCCTCCCCAACTATACTGACCACATATATCGAAGTCCGCAATGAATGGGAGGTATCTCAAGGGAACTCTGGAACTAGAGTGGTCGCAGAGAATAACACCACCGAGCAGTCGCAGGATGTAAGCACGTGTAAATCTATCGAGCTGCTCATCATTGCCCATGTGGTCATCTATGCTGGCAAAGTGCTGAAGCAGCCAACTCATCTTCAAGGAACCTCCCACAAACTCCCGCGCAGAAGGCGAAGCTCCAAGTAACTCATGCACAATGGGCTCCTAGACCCTCACAGATGTAGCACCAATAAGAGATTGACCATCGATAGGCAACCCCGTCAGCACCACAACATCCTGAAGAGTGATCGTGCACTCCCTAGGCAGCATATGAAAGGTGTGCGTCTCTGGCCTCCACCTCTCAACCAATGCTTCAACTAACGAAGCATCATGGTGTAAGAAGGGTAGCTAGGCTACACCTAAGAAGTCTGCTCGGCGTAACCTATCAGTAATGACAACAGGCACCACAGGTATATCGTCACGCTCGTGATGAAACTTCACCTTCCGTATCTTCAACTCTCTGTCAGGCTCTCTGTTCCATATCTGCTCGGAGATATAGACGCTCTGAAGTGTCAGAAGAGACGCATCATCTGGTCCTGGTCGGATGATGCGTGACTGGGATGACTGACTCGATGATGTCATACTCTACGATAAATTTGTATTTAAGTCAACCTTGCTAAATGTATATGTATTTACTAATTTAATTTCTAAACTTAAATTTATATTTTAAATTTTATGTAAACCTAACCTAATTATGCTAAATTAATCTAATTTAATGTTGAATTTTTAAAATTTTTAATTTTTTAAGTATATTTATTAATTTTATAAAGTATATAGTATTTTTTTTAATTTCTAAACTTAATTTTATATTTTAAATTTTATGTAAATCTAACCTAATTATGCTAAATTAATCTAATTTAATACTGAATTTTTTAAATTTTTAATTTTTTAAGTGTATTTCTTAATTTCATAAACTATATTGGATTTTTTTTTTAATTTCTAAACTTAAATTTATATTTTCAATTTTATGTAAACCTAACCTAATTATGTTAAATTAATCTAATTTAATACTGAATTCTTTAAATTTTAAATTTTTTAAGTATATTTATTAATTTTATAAAGTATATAGTATTTTTTTAATTTCTAAACTTAAATTTATATTTTAAATTTTATGTAAATATAACCTAATTATGTTAAATTAATCTAATTTAATATTGAATTTTCTAAATTTTTAATTTTTTCAGTGTATTTCTTAATTTCATAAACTATATTGGATTTTTTTTTAAGTTCTAAACTTAAATTTCTATTTTAAATTTTATGTAAACCTAAACTAATTATGCTAAATTAATCTAATTTAATACTGAATTTTTAAATTTTAAATTTTTTAAGTATATTTCTTAATTTCATAAACTATGTTGGATTTGTTTTAATTTCTAAACTTAAATTTATATTTAAAATTTTATGTAAACCTATTAACACTACATTAATCTATCTTAAACTAATGATTTTTTTTTAAAATTTTAACTTTACTTAATAATTTTATACAATCTATATTCTTTTAAATTAAATTTCTATACTTAAATTAATATTTAACATTTTATATAAACCTATTTATCATATTTATTTTTTAATCTTTATTTACTTTAAATATTTTTAAATTTTATGAATTCTATTAATTCAACCCTATAACAATAATTAATTAAATAATAAATTAAATATACAATAAATACAAATATGTCTAACTAAATAATTAAACCATAAGCATAATTAATTAAATAATTAAACAAATTACATAAATAAATAAATAAATAAAAATAAATATTATTCATCACATATCAAATATCATATCCTACAACACTAAATTAAACTAACTAAAATCACATTTAAATAACACAAAATTAACAATTACATTTATTTATTAAATCTTATTAATTATATTTTTAACTTAATTTTAATTTTTAAATTTTAAAAAATAATTACAGTTTCTTCTTATTATATATATAAATAAATAATAATATGTAAATCTATTTTTTTAAAACATAATGTTACAATTTTTTTCAATTATTACATAATATTTTAGTTCTTATATTTGTAAACTTTTTAAAATATATACTGTTTTTTCAAAATTTAATTTGTTCAACAATTATTTACATTATATATGTTTAAATATTTATAATTAATTGGACCAAATATTATTTTTAAAAATACTCATTTATAATGTTTTATTTTTTTTTCTATTTTCTTATTCTGTTTTAAAATTTTTAAAAACTGCAATTATATTAATTAATATTATATTTCAAACTTTTTTAATAATATATTTAACTCTTTTCATTAACAAAATGTTTTAGATTCTTAATTTTTTTTAAAAATCATATTACAAATTTTAATATTAACATTTCTATTTTTGTACATCAAATTTTTTGAATTATTTAATATTATAATTATTAAAAATATTTAAAAACATATTTAACATTTTTGTGTTAAAAATATTTTTTACATTCTGAAAATTTTAAAATATTATTATATATATTTTAATATTTAAATTTATATTTTTTATTTTTACTTAAAAATTTTTCAATTAATTAACATTATTTTTATAACAATATTTTAATCATATATTTACCGCTTTTTTAAAAAAAAATTCACATTCTGAATTTTTTTAAAAATTATATTATCAATTTTAATATTAACATATTATTTTATTTTTAAATTTTTTGAATTAATTAATATTAAATTTAAAACAAAATGTTAATAATATATTTTTAGCTTCTTTTTATTAAAATTTTTTTTTCACATTCTGATATTCAATGAAAAAATAAAATTATCAATTTTAATATTAACATATTTTTTTACTATTCATTTTTTGAATTTATTAATATAACATTTATATTTCAAACTTTAATATATATTTAACGCTGTTTATAAAAAAAAGTTTTTTATTTATATTTTTCGATATTATTAATATTGAAATTATAAAATTTAATTAATAATATATTTATCATTTTTTTTAATTACGAACTTTCAGATGTAGATTTTTAAAATAATTTTATATTTTCATTTAAATATTCGTATTTATATTTTTTCTGTTTTTTTTTTCTGTGAAAATATAATTTATTTTAAAATTTTAAATATATTTCAAATGAACTTATTACAATTTTTTTTTAAATCTTTCCTTTAATATTTTTAAATCTTTTCTTCTTCTTCTTTCTCTTTCTTTGTCCAACTCACACACCTCAAAATCACACTCATCAATCTAAATCCAAATCCAAACCCTACACTAAAATTTTCTAAACCTAACTTAACCGCATGATTTCTAAACCATTTTAATATGATTAACCTTGTTTTGTTTTTCAACATTTAACTCTAACTTCTGCGGTGGTCCCAAGTTGCCAATAACTTCCAAATGCCCAAACACAGCAAGATAACAGCAGAGATACAGGGAGGGGAGGAAGATGTGGACCACAAAAATGGTCTTATTGAAATAAGAAAACGAACATTTGAATTTTATGATCCTGTGACGCATAAATTTATGCGTCACATACCCAACGGACACTTTCGTGAACCTTTAATGCATAGATTTATGCAGACTAATAGATTATTTTTAAAATTCTAAACACATAAATTTATGCGTCACATATTAAAATATATTATTTTTAAAAAGATATAACATATAAATTTATGCATTACAGATGCATTAAATATAATATTCTAATGTATGATACATAAATTTATGCAGCATAGTCACTATTTAGATCCCTTGTGATAAATACTTTTTTTCCAACCCTATATTCGTAAATATTTTTTTTAAGCCTAGTCTAATAAAAAAATCTTCCTCTCGCCTCCTCTCCCTACGCTTATCAGTCAATAATTTGTTTTTAAAAATTTTATAAAAATAAATTTAAATTAACAGATAATATATCTTTTAATAATATCTATTAATTTATATTTATTTAATAAAAATTAAATTTTTTTAAAATTTTATAAATTTTAATAAAAATAATTGATATAATATAATTTATTAATTTAATGATTAAATTAATAAATTTTAATTATTTTAAAAAAATAACTTTTAACTAAAATTACTTTCTCAAGTAACTTCATCCCTCCTCTCTCTCTATATATATATAATTTAAATACTAATAAAATTATCTAAAAATACATATCTACTTATATATAAACTGATTTTTTACTTGATCCCAAGAAGGAATCCCTTCAACCTAATGTTCATTCTCTGATCGCTAACAAACAAATAGATGGTGGAGAGCGTAACCGTGACATATAATGTCAAATGTTATACTGAGGCTAAAGCAAGGATAGCAAGACCATATAATGTCAATGTTATAACGAAGCAAACTATTTAAGCTTTACTGGCAAAAGATTAGTAGTCAATTTACTGTCAATTTGGCAGTTTGTTACCAATAGAAGAGAATTAAGTCAAACACTAAAAATTAAAAAGTGCTTTACAAATGACTCAACTATAATAAGTCAGGATATGTAGCTAGAAGCCGTCTTCCTAAAATATGTACAAAGTAAAGCACCATTTTAAAACTAGCTGTACAGAAGCTACACTGGAATACATAGGATCATATTTAGTATCCATGTATTGCGGGTAGTGAGCCATGGTGGCAAATCTTGAAGGTAGGAAAAAGATATTACAAATAATCCCGAAATTCCAAAACATAAGCTCCGCATCTTAGGATAGAGTTTACGAAATTTAAATGTCCTATTAAGGCAAAAATTATAAAACCATCAATGCAAGTATTTTGTGCAAATAACATAAATAGATGAGCAATTAGCTCGGCAACTGTTAGCGGCAATCCACTTATATATGAGTAGAATACTTCCTCTACGTACTGAAGGGGGAAAAAGGCAAACTACTGGCGGGGATCAAATGAGTATCCGATCCCAAAAAGGCTGCTATTCACTTTCAGGGGAAGAACGAAAGGTCCAGAACGACCGGTGTTTCCCAACTTTCAGTATCTACTCAATTAAAGGTAATAGAATAAGAAACATATGAAGATAAATAGAAATTTTAATTACATTAATGTGGTTGATGTCAAACAAAAATTATTCTTTAATTCAATTTTTGAGAAACCAGCATCCCCACCTCAATGTGTTCATAACATTGGTGCAAAAACTGCATCATAATTCCAGTCTTACGAGCTTCAACTTAGGCTTGCTGCATAAGGCAAGTGTCTTAGTCTTTGCTGCATCATTTACAAACAAGACACTAAGACAAAAGTAAACCTATCAACAAAAATGCTTGAAGCATTGTTTAAATTCTTACCTTAGATTTTCTAGTCTTTAAGTGTTCTGAATTCCTCAGTTGGGGAAAATAAGAATATTTCTCAATGGAATTCAAGACAGCAATTTCATCCATAACAGAGTCTTTAACTGGCAACAGATCCTATAGCAATTCAGAAGTTGTCATATATTGTCAGACAAGTATCTAGATCATTTATATTTATAATTCAGCACTTTAGCAAGCATGACAAGCAATATCTAAAATACAGATTAAAGAAAGTGTTTTGTAAAGTTTTGTTGTTTAAGTTTCAGACATTTTTCTGAGCCATAAAGTAATAGCATTACGCTAGAAAACAGATTGGCCGCTGTAACTAAGAAAAAAGCTTAGCATTAGCTTCATGGAAAAGCCTAGTAAACCATACGCTTTAATCTTACCACCTCCCCTGAAGCAACGCTTCCTACTTCCTCATGGTTCTTCACTTCCAAAGAATCAAAGTAAAATAATATCTGAAGAAAAATTAGTGAAAAATACGATTAAAAGAAAGCAACAGACTAAGTAGACATGCTCAAACTGGAACAGCAAATAACAATGCAAAAAGGGATACTAAGATTCATGCACTGGTGAAACAAGGCTCGTAGACCCTGCTTGTAAAAGTCACCTTGTCAAGTAACTGAACATTTGATGAATTGGTTGCCAGGATCTTTACTCCTAGCAAGGTGTTGGTATTACTGCAGAAGGGACAGAAAACAGTGCTAAAAACACACCCATCTTCGGCACACCAAATACCCTGTTCTGGTGCACTTTTAGGTATTCTATTACAAATTCGTTGATCAACAAATGAAGAATCAGTAATAATAACCGGTAAAGTATCAGAAGTGCAAGTTTCCAGTCTCTGTTTCAAAAGGGATCGTAAATGAACTTTTGATGATGAAATTAATGCGCATGTAAGATATAGATGGTTCTCAGGTCGGCCCAATGGACTTCTGCAGACTGAACAAAATATCTGTAACCTCTTGTCCAGTAGAGGGACTGATAATGGACATGAACCAGGTATATTGCTAGTTAGTAATGAAGAATTTGACTTCAAAGTACTCTCAAAACCATATTCACATCCATGAGTTATCTCTCCAGCATCTATTGAGTCTTCAATGAGATTTATAAATGGTGTGACCATGGGCTTTCTCCTTTTCTGATTGTGAGAATTAACACTTAAATTTAAAGATGATTCCATTTCAGAAATATCATTTGTAGTTACATTTCTTTTAGGAGTAATTGTTATTGAAGATTGAGCCCTTGAAGAATTTTTACTTCCATTAGTTAAAGACATTGAAAGACTTGGTAAGTGATCTGGAAATTGAGCAAAAGCCTCAACTATGGTGGAACCAGAATTGTCATCCTTAGAGCAATCAGGGCTACTAGGATCTCTGCCAACATCTTTACAAGGAGTTTCCTTGACAATGGAAGTTTCCTCATATGGGACTGCCATAGATGATTCCCAAGTGAACCTGTAAGAAATATGTTTTTCAACAAGTAATCAGATTGTAATTGTTTAACGATGTAAAAATGATTTCTAATTTTAGATTATTGCTATTTGATGGTGTAAAAACTACCAACCGTACCTAAAATAATTTACCCGTCAAAAAAAGAATTTGTCTAGATGAAGCTGGGATTGAAGATACTAAGATCAATCCTGTGTTACAAAAGTGAAATCCCTGGACGACCCACCCAAAACGTAATAGGATGGTGCACAAGCATAAGGACAAAACATATTTAATCTACTTTTGACGTTTAAACTTAGAGGGGGGGGAATAGTTCATCCAGGTCAACTGGTATCGTCTTTATTTATTCACCCAAAATAGAAAAGTTACAATACCACCATAGGTTTTAATATAAGATCTCCAGCAGTTTAGCTTACTCAACTACATAGCTACATATGCTTAAAGATCAGCTAACATGATGAAAGGCAATTGTTATTTATTAAGTAAACAATCACAGAATAAGCTGGGTGGTCTGTACATAGTTGTACTGAATAGAAGATTAATATCCCTTGCATGTCTATGAAATTCGAAGTACGGAGGCCAAAATACTCAAAATTGGTGACAGAACCAAGGAAGAATTTAACTCCACCGATTCCTCAGACCAGATGTGTATCAGTAGGTTTAGATATTTCGTTACTAAAAATCATACCGATTATAACAAAATGGCAGCAACCCAAAATAGAGAAAGATACCTTGGTTCTGTCTGATTACAGCATTGAGGTTGATCTTTACAATTGTATATGCTACTATTCCTTTGAGCTGATGGCTGGCTCTCAGCAAGATCTTGAGAGACGAGTGTGGGAAAAGAGATATTATTCTCAATCACTGATGTTTCTCTCCCATCTCGATTACCAGACTTGTTCAGTTTTTTATTTTTCTTTCTTGTGAACATCGTATTCTGATCCTTATGTTGGACACCACCATTTAGGCCAAAATTTGGCGTGACTTGTACCGTATTCATACCATAGCGCTCCTACAGCAAGTTCACCTTACATTAATAATTCCTTTTCAAATAAACCATAAAGAGAAACAGGCCAGAGTATATTAAGACAACATGCCATGTACCTTGGCATCCTCAAAGAAAGATTTTATTCCCTCCAATGACAAGTCAAATCTGTTATACACTCTCAAAGGTCTTCTTAGCCACTTCGAAAGGAAGGCTCTATTTCTTTCTTCCCGAAAACGTTCATCTAATTTCACAAGAATAATTACACCAATTATGAAGTTGGTTGAAATTGTAGAATTGAAGGTAATTCAAAGAACAAAGTCAAAATAAACCTTAGTTTAAGAATAAACTGCAATGTAATGGCATACCAAAACACTAGAAAAACACTAGATTCGTATATTCTAAACCAAAGCAGTAGTTTGCAAGACAGAATGGTTTGATTTCATGGTTGCACCATGGGAATAACTGTCATGGTAATTTTTATTGTTCCATAGGAGAATATTTGCCAATAATATGGTATCTACAAAAATTCAAAGTATGATTAAAAGAATTAGATTCAAGCATGTAAATGAAAAAGATAATAGTTTTTAAATTTCTGTCCGAACTCTGATGCTGCCAAAAACCTTTACACTGCAACCACTGGTGTAATATTCTGCATAGTCTGCAAAACCTAATGAATTCCACCATCCCTTCCAAACATAAAAATCAGTTTCTAAATTCTAACCCCAAAAAGGAGAAACAGCATATAAAGTGGAAGAGAAGTAGAAAAAAAATAGCTGGCAGTTTATACCCAATAGAATGATTGCTCCATAATCAAGTTTATGCCGTATGCAGCGCCCTATAGAAAATAAAAGGTGATCAGCATAAATTATTAAAATTAAAAAACAAATTGGCAATGGTTAGAATATATATATATATAATATAAAGCCTTACCTGCTGCTTGATTTAAAGCTCGAAATGCTTGGTGGCAGTACCACTCATTTCCGCTCAAAAGATTTTTGGATGATTTGTATGTGTCATTATATTTCTTCTTTAGTGCAACTTGAATATCATTTCTGTTAAGTAATAATAGATCAGGCAATCAGATAATTTTATTACCATGGTAGAATTCCTTCGTCAAGAAAATGCATAAGAAAAAAGAAAGGAGTCTTACATATTGGGAAATGGAATACCAACAATAATCTGAGATTGTCAAGAACATACAATCTATAGTTAACATCTGTATTGATTATTAAAAATTGGAATGTCTGTGATCAAACCCATTATAGGCTACCTCACATTTGTCCTCTTTCACAATCATATGTGTTAACTTTTATGTTGATAATCTGAGAATGTACCTTCTTTCAGTCCTCACAAGCTATAATTGTCAAATGGGAGACCAAGATTTTCTCCCCCACCCAAAAAATGAACAATAAATTATAAATAGAAATAAGGATACGACTGCTCTGGCATTCTCATCAGAGAAATCAATTCCTTCGGAAATCTGCAATACAAGTATTATATTATATTGATTGAATAAATACAATTGTATAATGAGGTTATATGCACAAACAGTCATGCTAAGGATAAAATGAATTCATATATCTTAAAGCAGTCATATCATCAACTTATATTAAACATTTTAAAAATAAGGGTAACACTATTGACACTACCAGTTGTTTATTTCCAATCCCTCCCAACAAACTACTTTTAATGCTATTTGTTAAATTTACCATAATCAAATGTAAGAATACAAATAAAAATTAAATCAATTAAAATTAGTAACAAATTATTCAATTTAAGAAATCACAATTAAAGTAATTAGCAGGAAAAGTGAATAAGCAATTGGGATGCCAACATCTGAACCTTTAAATAATGTTAGTGCTTCATAAACTCAATTTCATGTACAGCTCAGCTGTTATCTTGCAGATTAGAGACCTGGTGTTGTCTGACAAGTGACCACTTGTGGTGAAAATGGTAGGTGTCGAATGACACATGCTCTATCACAAATTTATAGAAATATCTACTTATTAGAAAGTGTAAAATCAGTGACTACAGTCTACATAATTGAATGGTGGATGACTCCCAATGATGTCAATTTTTATATCTTACATACTGGGTAAACAGAAGTTTGATTTTATTCTACCATTATAAATATTAACATATATAATTTTGTTTTTGTAAATATATTTAAATCCTGGTTTATTTCAATTAAATGAAACATAAATTAGAAGGTGTCAGCTAGCCATAAGCTGGTGAAATTTTGCACAGTTGATTATAAGGACCTAAAATCAAACCTTGCCTTCACACATCTCCCTTCTCAGTGTGCATGCATGTGTGCGTACGTGTGTGTGTGTGTGTGTTGCTTGAATCTAAAGGACTCCACAGATCAATTATCAACAGGCAGAAAAAAAAATGAACAAAATTAATTTAGTTATGTTCATTTATTTTTTTAACACCTTAGTATGATTGGCATACACTAAGTAATGAAATGAAAATAGACCAAATGAAAGCAACAAACACGGTTCTCTCAAGGGGAAAACTCTCAGCAATATCATTGTAGCAATACTAAAGTACGGCAAAAATCAAACTGCCCATTACACAATTGTTGCCTGATAAAAGCAGCATCTAAAATATTAAAATACAAGATAAGTAAAATCTGATGTACCTTTCCTCGACAAACACCAAGTAAAGCAGCTCCTCCTTTCTTAGAATTCTGTAGGGACTCAACTGGGTGGGCATGGTTTAGATCAACTTTCTTAATCCTTCTTTTCCTTCCCAATGCAGGTCTTTTGCCATGATGAATTGAATCATAATACCCCTTTAATGCAAGTTCAAAATCATCTTGGCTTCCTCCTCTTGGTTCTGCACACCAAGGACCAACATAATACAAATTCTTAATACAGCCATAAAATATTGCCAAGACAACAAGATCAATTTCAGATATAAATTCCAAAGTGGCATTCTCTAAACTTTAATGTTTGCACTGTGCAGAAAAGGATGAGGAGGAACTTAAAGCAAATAAATCAACAGAAACTCAGATCCATAATACACAAAGTATTTGGAAGAAAATAAGGATAACCCACCAACAAAAAGGGGCTTTTCAGCATTTAGTCGAGTCCATTGGTCTGTTTCAGACCAACGGTTGCATAACTTTTCCATCAATTTATAACTTGGAAAGAACACAAGACAACCACCTGGAACAATCTTGAAGATTTCCTCTAAAGATTTTCCAACTGCATCCTAAATCATACCTTAATAAACAGATGTATACTAGAAACAAGAAGAGTACATGCCAAAAAAATACATGTTTAGAAGCATACCTGGAATGCATATCCATCTGCAGTTTTATAACTTGCATTTAAAGGATAATTACCAGGACCAGTGGAGATTATAGCAGGCCAAGCCTATATTCAAGAGGTTATATAACTAGTTGAACAAGTGCTCACAGGGCTAAAAGGACTAATGAACTTTAAGGACAATTGAGAAGTAGTGAAGACCTGTGAGTCAACATCAATTACATGTGGAGCTTCAAGACTAGTTTCAAAATGAACTCCAAGCTCAGAAGAAAAGGAAGTCATTGGTGACAATGTCCTGAAATACCAAAATCAACACGTAAATGATAGTATGAGGAAGCTTGGGAGTAGAGGTGCTGTGAGAACTGTGCTCACTTCTCAGCACTTTTTGGTCTGAGATCATGGGTGTTGTAGCAGTTAAGAATAACAATAGTAGACTCCCCACCATTAACAGTAAAATTTTGCATGACATTGACATATCATATCAAATATCAATTATTTGGCAAAAGGTTTCCATGAATGTTTGAGGTAGCAATGCCACATTGGGACTGCATTCCAACAAATGCTTTTTTTAGAACACAACAGCAAACAGGTTGCTTCTGCCCACGAGACATATAGTTGGGCATCTTTACAGACATTATTAGGCATGCTCAGAACAGGAAAAAAATTGATGAGGGAAAAAAAATTTAAATACAATATTATGCTAATTTGGGAGTTTTAACATAACATTTGAGACACCAATAAATTACTGGAATACTGGCATGTATTCCAACAGAGATGTTCATTAAGAAAACTAGTATGGAAAAGCAGGTTAATCTGTCAATAACTGCAAAAAAAACCAGGGTCATTGCCCACCCAACCAGGTCCAAAAGAATCCAGCCAGGCCATATGATTATATGCTTATATTGAAACCAGGCTTAAGTGACCTGGACCTAACTGGCTCCTTTTCAGTAGGAATGTCCAGACTCCAGAAACTAGTGCTTTTTGATATAGATGTGCCACCCCAGAATATATTTGATATAAATGCTGGGAACAGGAGAAAAAATACAAAAGAATTCTGTCCTGAACATGTATAAACTTGGGCTAGAGACTTAGGTGCCCATTCACCATACTTACCCAGAAGTCAAAATGACCGATAAAGAAAGATCAGCAACATCTCTAAACACAACTGCTGGATTCAAGCACCATAAACTTAAAGTGTATGTCCAGTTTCCACAAGCTCTTCCTGACATAGAACCAATAAATGGTAATTATAAAAATGCACAAATAGCTCAGGCAGAAACAGAAGATATATACTAGAACCTTTTACAATGCAATTAATCAACTTAACCTGTAATCAGTTGCCTAATAAAAAGAAGAAGAAAAGTGTCATCATTTGTCTTCACAAACTAAATACACCATTTGACATCTCATTTTTGGATAACAGTAATATTCTGTGCACTGTGCAGTACTTTAACACCATCTGTTTCAGCATTGTTATAAGGGTCCAAAGATTGAAAACAATTTAATCCTTCATGTTTAAGATAAAATGATAGGGATCAAGTAAAGATAGAAACAAGGGCTCAAAGTATCTGTATTATTTATGTATTAAGGTCTGGAATTAAGGACCAGATCCCAAACTCTTCTTAGGCACTTCAAGAGGCCTAAACTCTCCCAGGGGTCCCAGATACACTAGTCCCAGCCTGAGTTGCCTCTCCCCACTTACACCCCTATTCTGTTATCACGCTGCCCCTTTCTCCCTTTTGGTTACGATCAGGTGTATTGCACCTTTTGGCCCTTCTCACATACACTTCAGAAATAACGGACTTATTTGGGTTCCTATCATGAAACAAATCTTTTAACATGCCATCTCCACATAAATGATTTCAATTAGTCCATTCATATAACCAAAAGATTTCCAAACTATTGTCCATTCACTTATATATGGATAACAACCATGTTGTTTGGGATTCGGCTATATATAGACTGTCTGCAGTTGCAACTACTTACCAGTATCTTTTCTAACATAGCGTTGAAGAGCAAGCTGGTAATCCAACATGTGAGATCCATTTCTTGAGAAGAAATAAGTTAATGATGAGAATAATCCTGAAATAAGATCAATAAATATCATTCGTAGAAACAAATATTTTGAACTAGATCAATAACTGAATAGAGTACCACATGTATTTATAAAGCATAACCCCGCACCTTCTAATATTATCACTGACATGCCACTTAAATGCGGTGCATCTGTCTCTAGGTCTGTAGCAACTTTGATTGCCTTAAACAAATCATCAAGTTGATAAATGGCATGCAAAGATAAGAATAATCCAAATGTGAAACAAATGAGATACCTTGGTAGCACATTCTAGCAAGATAGGGAAGCACTGTTTTGAAATATTTGCTTCTTCAAGCTCCCGTAAAGCCTTATCTCCAGTCCAACTACACATACAAAAGACGCATGTTATAGAATCCCAGATATAATTCACATGTTAGGACATTAATTTTATGAGAATCTAACCTTTAGAGGAAATATAGACCAAATAATCTTTCAAAATATCAATTCAATTGCAACAGAGGGGAAAATAAAATAAACACAAGACCATAGAGCTTAAAACAACCCTTCAGTTGCCACAAAGTAAATGTCACAGGTGAAGGCATGCACTCTGTTAGACCCCCAATTACTAAAGTGTATGTTAGGAAAGGAAGAGGGCAGACTGGAAAAGAAATAATTAGTAATAACTAACAGTTAGTTAGTTAGTTAGTTGAGGTAGTTAGGAGATATAAAAGGGAGTTTCAGCTGAGATAGGGCAGTTAGTTGTTGATTGGAAAGAAGTTTGGTAGAGGAGAGACCAGGGACTCTCGAATTCCCTTGTAACAGTCTTGCAGATCTCTTGTTCATTACCCACTTAATTTTGCTCCCTTTCAGGCAGGACTCAAGGAGGAGAATACAGATTTACTTTTCTTCTATTTTTCTTTTTTCTTCTTCTTTAATCTGATCCAGTTCTTACACACTCAAACAAAATTCCCATGGATCAATTCCTTACCACTTGAACAGACTTCACAAAAATGACAAAAATATTTAGCAGGTAATTTCCTGAGCAGATTAAAATAAATGGAGTTCTTTCTACGCATGTTCCTTATTATGCGTAGAAATGATATAACATGCAACAAGATTACAGTCAAAGTATCATCCCAACCCAAGATAGAAAGAGCAACAGCATGTAAAAAAATCATATGGTGCAAGAACACACAGTAGACTCTCCATTTCCCAATACCCCAGCATATTAATTTAATTGAATCAGATTGTTTGAAATTGCAATGAGCTTATACTTGTACATAATGCTCTCAATAAACCATGTTTATATCAACTCTATAACACACAACTTCTATAGCAGTTGGTATTTATAAAGCCCCAGGATCCAAATTACAAGGCGAGTTTCATTCACAGAATAATAATGAATAAAGGCATACAAAATGACAACTATCAACTTACCATGATGCATAGTGCTGAAAATCACGTTTTTCTAGGTTGTTTTTCTTCTGTTCCATCCAACTAGTAAGGCCCTATAAATGCAGCAGTTATTAAAGATTTACAGTTACTAAGTATAAACTTAAAAGTAAAACATTTCAAACCCAACATCTAATATGATTACCTGTGCCATTTCATATAGCGGTTGGTAAATAGCAGCATTTATAGAACAAAGTTGCTGTAGCTCCACTTGTAATTCTTTCAAAGGTATGATCAAATAGTTAAGCATCATCATTACTAAGAATGAAAAGAAAAGCTATAAGGTTCATAACATACTATCCACGACATCCTCTTCAATGTCCATACTTCCAGCATCACGAGCAATGTCCTCTATATTGCTGCAAGGTGTAAGCATGAAAGGCCAGTTACATAGAGAAAAACAGTCATAAACTATTACCAAACTAAAAAAAATTGTCATTTGGATCTGGATTGGCTTGCATAAAACTGATGATATGTAAAGACATTTGGAATCCATATATAATCTTAAAAAAAACTGAAGCCAGTTCAATTTAACTGGACTCCTAGAACTGTCTTGTTGACTTTGCAATTAAATGGAAAAGGTTGAACAACTCACTGAGCTTCATCAAGAATCACCACTGCTCCTTTAATATCCACATCCATTGCTGCCCGAATGACTGGATTAATGATGTAGCTATATGGACAAAATACCAACTCTGCATCATCTGACATAGAACGAGCAGCATAAAAAGAGCAACCTGGAAGTAGAGACAATATAAGGCTCAAACTTAACAAAGCTTAGCATTAACTTTTAAATCAATGAATAAAAAATAAAAAATAACAAAAAAGCCAAACCTTTCACCATTTGTCCAACTTTTACAAGATCTTCTATGTCATGTACCTCATGGCATCCCCCTTTCTGAACGGATGGATGACCTTTGACTTTATGTGCATTTCTGCTTAGATTGTATGTTTCTATTTTTGTTACTTCATGGAGAGTGATATAAAAATAGATAGGAACCATGAGTGGATTAGCATACACTCACTTGAATTCTGGACACCCTGCTGCCTGATCTTTCAATAATAGTTTACTGAGAACATTTTACAAAAAATATCAGTATGAAGATTGTTTACTGGGAACATTTTATGAAGTGTATCAACAAGAAGATTAAAAATAAAAAAAGAAATTCTTATAAAGTAAATTGATGAGGTAAAAGCAACCATTCTTCATCAATATTCTCTTTGCCAAGTACATTTTTATTGGTGCAGTAATGTTTCCGCGATGCCTGGCAAAACAAGTGGGGAAAAATACTCAAAGCCGAATCCATATCACTTAATGAAAGTAACATATCTCCTTGCATATCCAACAATGAGTAGTAATAAGGTATACTGACTTTTTACTAAAACCATTGTCAAATTAAAATCCTTATCATATAAATTGGATAGGGAGTATTTCATCAGCAATGCTTTAAAATTAATATATGATATGCTTCACAAACTAAAGAAAATATCAGCATATTATTAAATAATAATTTGAAACATAGCAACAAAGAAAATTAAAAATTTAAGATGGGGACACTCAATACTTCAGTTTAGAGGATTGGTGGATAATCACGTTCTTCAAAAATGATACCAAATGATATGATATCTCGCATTAGCATCATTAATATGGGTTCAAAAGCCAAAAAAAAAGAGTAAATTACTCAGGCAGTCCTGAAAATTTTCAGAAAATAACAAATTTGAACGAGTTAACATCAAAATAACAATGATATCAAAGAAATGGATTCAACCTACCAACACAGCCATAGGCACCCTGTATGCAGTTTTCTGCAATTCATGAATCACTTGAGAAATTTGTGAGTGTGTTCTCCTTATACAACAGAACAAAAAAATGGTGTAGATAAGTAATAATATCCATCCTATACTTTAAGATATAATAAGCAACATTGAAACTCTACAATTATCTAATCAGGTCATCTCTAAAATATTTAGCAATGTTAATTGCATGAATTGTATGAAACAATAATAACAAGTGAATAAAAAAAATCAAACTTTAATAAATAATACCTTATGCAACCAAAAGATAAAAAAAGAATCAAATGATAACTCAATGGTGGAAACATACGAGGCATAATATATAGTGGGTGCTGCCCTTTTCTTCTGCTTCTTGTTGTTGACCTCGGAATGAGTACGGTCCAAATTTTCTGATGCCGAAATCAGGATAATTTGCTGAGGACAACAGAAACCAAAAAGGGAAATATCGATGAGAAAAGATAGTTACCAGAAGAAAATGAAACCTCTTCGGGAACAAATCCGCCGCCACAAGCTAGAGGATCAGTGGTTGCCTCCGAAGCGGGCTTGAGGTGATGTTGTTCAGATTTATAATTGTGCTGCCAAGCGAGAGAGGAGCAGAGAAGTGAAAGGGACTTGCCAGTGCCGGTTGGAGACTCGAGCAACGCGTGACAATGGCCTTCTCTCTGAGCTCGATTAAGGGTGGAGATTACTCTTCCCATAAATGCAAATTGAGAACCGTATGGTTGGTAGGGAAATTCCACTTGCAGACCTGCGATGTGGTACACATTTTTAGGGTTGGGGTTTGTTGCAGAGACCATTTTTTCCTTTTACATTCACTTTGGATTTCGCAACTTGAGATGCTATATGCTAACACTTCATATTGGCCATTTGGTCTCTACTTCTGTGGTGTATTCATATTCATATTGGCCATTTGGTCTCCACTTCTGTGGTGTATATGTTTAGGCGGGAAACCAGGTTTCTGAAAATGATTCGGCGGCTATGTTGCGGGTTTTCTTTATATTTAGACGGTTTTATGTTTAAATTTAATTTATTTTAATTCTTATAAAATTGTAAAATAACTTTTATTATTATTTTTATAATGTATCAAATATTCAAAAATATAATATCATATATCATATCAGTATAATTGTTGATATGACATAGTTACATCTATATTAAATAATAACAAAAAATATTTATAAAAATTACTAAATTTATTATATTTCTCATATTAAAAATTTATTTTATTTTATTTTGATTTTTACCATTTTCTTTTTTGGTGAATTTTGATTACTTTATATTTATCTATAATTTAATTTTTTTAATATATGTTTAAGTGTATATAATAAAAAGTTAATAAATAATCATTTTTATTAAATATTATCACATTTATGTTCGTAGATTTTAATACAAATTTATTATATATAATTTTTTATTATTTGTTTGACACATTAAAAAAATGTTTATAATTTCATATGTACTAGCAGAAGTTTCTTTTGTATATTTTATTTAACATATTTTTATAGTTGAATATTTTTTAAAAAGTTGACAAATTAAAGGTATAAAAATGTGTTACTCTCATTTTTAATTTTTATTATTAATAATTTAAAAATTAAATTATTCTTTAAAGCAAAGAAAATTTGATTTGCCTACATAATCTAATATTTCAACTATAGTAACGGTCTAAAATTTCATTTTTTTATATTAATATTTTAAAAATCTTTTTATTTATATAGTGAACATATACGGCATAAATTTATACTTAAATTATTTTTTTATTATAACTATTTATTAATTATTAAAAATTAAAATAGAGGTAATCATCCTATCAATTATCAATCAATTAATAATTCATCATTGTTATTGAGAATTGTAATTAGATAAATACAATGTATTTAAGATAGAAATATTCTTTTAAAAAATTCTAGTTAGAGAACATTTGTTTGGGATTCTTTTGTTATGCTTAGAAAGAGTGAATTGTCACTTTGATCCCTCACTTTGTTATCACGTTTTATTTTTATTTTTGACTTAAAAAAATTAAGTCGTTAGTTTTTGACTTTTCACTCAATGTTTCACGTTAATTCCTATGGTCATTTTCTGTTGACGGCGTGCTGATGTGTGATGTTAAATGTCAACGTGGCCAACCAGGTGGAATTAAATAGCATCGTATTGTTGCACACATGGATTAAAGAATGCATCTAAACGTTGTCGTCTCTGCTAGTTTGAGATCTGGGATTTTAGAAAGCATCCCTTTTGCATTTGTGGAACCCTAGATTTTTCAATTGATTTGCAATCTTTGAATCATAAATTGAGCCATTTAATTGATTTGTAATCGATGTTATGACTAAATGATAGAAGGTGCGTAGGAAGTATGGAGTCAAGAATGTTATACCCATCAAAAAATAGCAACAACAATGACGTACTGAAATGTCACTACAAATTACGATGTGTGATAAGGGTTTCAGAGTCTAAAATGAATACTGGAAAGTTGTACTATAGCTGCCCGAAAATAAAGGTAAGTGAGTTTGATTTCCCAAGTTTTATTTTATATGTTTTGAAAAGTTTATTTAACACTTGAATCATATGTGTAGGTGAATGAACGTTGTAAATTTTTCATGTGATTTAATGGTACTGTTGGAGGAGACAATGAAGTTATATCAGTGAACAATTTTGAATGTACTTACGAATGATGGATGAAGAACATATCAAAAAAGCTGAATGACTTAAATAGTAAAGTTAGAAGACTAAATATGATAATGATGGTAGGGTTAGGGTTTATGATTTTTTTTGTTGCATTTTTTATGGGTTTCATTTTGAAGAAGTAGGTTAGGATGAATGAGGAAGCTAAGTAAATGTAATGCTAACTCTGTTTTAATAAGTGAAATATAAATAAAACGAAATGTCTTAATTGAATAAGGTTGTTTATGTTTCATGGGTTGTGCAAAATTTATGAGCATAATTAATTTCATCAACAATAATGTAAATAAAAAATGGTAACAAGTGTGAGAACCAAAATATGTGCGGATCAAAGTCATATACCCAACTCTAGTTCTGTTCTTATGGTTGGGGAAAATTTTTAATTTTGTATACATTGTTCTGATTCTTAAGACTAACCATCAAGCATCTGACTGAAAAAGCCCCCTCCCATACTAAATTTGTAGAGATGATCATTCAGCAAGTGTAGAAATTTAACCAAATTCCATCTGTAGTTTATTTGTTTTCCTTGCTTTGAAGTTTCAGTTACTTTGTTTGGTAGCCATGAATGTATTATGAGGTTTCAATTTGTAATTTGAAGTTTTAGGTGAGTTTCAATTTTCGTTTTAGTTCCATTTAACCTACACCTTAGAAAGTACCACATTTGGCCTATCAGAAAGAACAGCTACTATAAACAAAATAATATGAAAAACTCAGACTATGTTCCAGCAGAATAAAAAGTACAGCAATACAAAAGCAACATAAAAAGTACAAAATTAAAAGCAATACAATTGTAAATAAAATGGCCAATTAGTGGCCTACAAAAATACAGTAGAAATATGTCCTAATTAATGTCTTGAATCCCTTAAAGTAGGTGTTGGCATAAACATAATAGCAATATTGGATTCATCAATGTTTGGATATGGAGAATTTGGAGGTGGGCTACCCTGTCGAGATTCAGAAGTTTCCTTTGGAACCTGTGTTGTCTCTGTTGCAGATGATGATCCAACATTCCTAACTGTCAATCTTGGCCTGAAAAGGCTGGTAGCAAATAAATTTTCAGGATCTGCACAATCTGGTCCAATTGCATTACCACCGGTAATAGAAACTTTAGCTAACCCAACAACTGTTTGTTCAGCTGGCCCACTTGCAGAAATGTGAGGTGGCCTAATAGGAGAAATCTATCCTGGCCCAGCAGCAAAGCCCTCACCTAACCCAATAGGAGGTATTTCACCTAGGCCAGTAGCAGCAACTTCAGTTGATATAGTAGTGGGAAGTGGTTGTGACCCAGCATCTTGCATTTGTTCTAACCTTTGCCTCATGGACACAGGACATGTTTACTTATTACGATTTTGTTCACCACAAACACTGCATGTAAATTCCTTTAATTTCCTCTTCAGTTTATGTTGGCTGACAATGTTTTTGCTAGCATCCTTTCTTCTTTGTTTTTTAGGCTGTCTTGGTCTTTTTTTAATTGTTGGTGGAACAAGTGGTGTTTGATCTGTGTGACCCCAATACTTTTGTCCAGACAATGCCTCAATATGGTTTGCATGGGTAGCATGATATGAGGCCATTGTCAACCATGCATGACAATGGTTTTCAGGTCTCTCATTTTTGTATGATATAGCAGCTATGACATGTTCACATGGCATTTTTAATGATATGATATTCATTGGTTGTAACATGCATTATTACAAAAAAGGTAATTAACCAATTAACCTGTCAGCTCCCAGAATCGACATGTACAACTCTGGATTCCTATATTAACAACGACCCTACGTGGCCAACAATGGACTTCAAACTTGTGTTCATCATCATCCCCTGCATTGTTAACCAATCATGTAAGTATGACATAAAGAAGAAAGAAATTATAACACATGGATTAATAATACCTGACCAGGTAGCTGCCCATTTATTTGATTCTTTTTTCAGCTTTTCCAACCAGCTTTGTTGAATTGGTGGTAAGTGTCAAATGTGTCTAGCCAATTTTAATTTATCTGTGGTGATGGTGTTGAAGATCATCATCCTAATTTCCTCCAACGTTGAAATTATTGGCTTCTCTCTAGTTGTTAGGATTTTTGCATTAAAGACTGCACAGTTGTTATTACAAATATTGTCAATATTTGGCTATGGTGAAAAGTATGCTTTGGTCCAAGATTCTTTTGGCTTTTCAGCCAAGTAGTAATGAGCCTTTGAGTTTGTCAGCTTTAATATGTTAATGTTTCTATGAAATTGATGAGGCTCTGTTGATCTTGCACATTCCCATAACAGATTTCTCAACTCCCTATCCTTTCATTGTTTAGAGAAATTTTGCCATACATGCAACACACATAACCTATGTGGAACAGCTGGCATTACATCATGTATAGCTTGCCTTAAACCCTGTTTACAAAAAGCATATTAGTCCCTAAGAAATTTAAAAAGTTGCATATTGGTCCCTAATAGTTAATCACTTATTGTTTACAATTTACGTATATAATGTGCATGCAAATAAGATACCTTCTGCATGTCTAAAATAAAATTCCAGCCATATTGCACATGGTCTCCAAAGTCTTGATGCAACAGATGCAAGAATCGGGTCTAGTTTTCCTTGTTCTCAACATCCACAACAGCATAAGCAATCACACAAATATGGTTGTTTGAGTCTTGCCCAATAGAAGACAAAAGTACCCCAGATAGTATCCTTTCAAAAATGTTCCATCAAGGCCTATAAGTGATCTACATCCATATTTAAAACCTTTTTTATAGCCCTCTAAACAAATGTACATTCTACAAAATTGTGGAGGACCATTTGCTTATGGTGTTGTTTCCATCTTGACAATGGATCCAAAATTTCACTTTAACAATTCATTACAATGGTCTCATAATTTGGCATATTGCTTTTGTTCACTTCCTTGTAGGATAGTCTTGGCTTGCTTCATTGACCTCCAAATCTTTGTCCTGTCAAGATGAAGTCCAAACTTTTGTTTAAAGTAGTCAATGATATCTGCAAGTTTCATGTCTTTGTCCTTTCTCAATTTTTTGACAAGTTTTCCAATTACCCAACTCTGTGATGCCTGCTTATTTTAAACACTCTCCGATACGTATGTTCATTGTCAAAAGTTTTAATTTGAAAATAATGCATAGCATTAATTTAACTACAGGAAATCTTTCACTTGCAGTTTTTTTCATGACACTTTGCCCTTGCTCGTACCTTATCATTTTTCACCCATGACACTTGTCTATCCAGTTAGATTGTGTAATCTTTCACAACTTTCCTGCAGGATTCAATAGTTGGAAATTCTATTCCAAGTTCCAACTGAATATTCCCAAATGGTGACTCCACATTCCATTGTGGGTTTACCTCCTTATCTATTTCTTCATCATCTAAATTAGTAGAAGTTTTCATTTCTTCAGATCTTCATGAGTGGTCTTCATCACTGTTATTACTTCTGTTTTTAGTCAGTGTCTATATCATCATCACTGTCATCAGATACTTCATCCACTAAACACTTAAAATCCTCATCACTATCATAAGAAATTTCATTAGACCAAGAATAAAAAACTTCAACATCAACAACCTTTTATTTTCCTTTCTTGTTGTTAGCTTTTTTAAGAGAACTACCTTCAACCTCAACAACTTTTTCCTTACCTCTCCTGCTATTAGACTTGTTAGGAGGACTTTGCAAGTTCTCACTTTCTTTATCTGCAACTTTTTATGAAATTCTTTTACTTCTTATACTTTCAACTGTTTTTGAGGGACTTATTTACTGTAGTATATTTTTCCCTTTCTCCCTTACTTCCGTACTAGGGTTTCTTGTCCTTCTTCCAATATATTTTTCTTTTTCAGCATTTTTTCCTTTCTCCTTTTACTTCGTTATTAGTTCTTCTTATTCTTTTTGCAGAACTTTTTTATTTTTCAATATTTTTTCCTTTCTCACTTACATCCTTGGTAGGACTTTTTGTTCTTTTTGCATGGTGTTTTACTTTTTCAACACTTTTTCCTTCAATCCTCACTCTCTTGATTCTTTCCCTTGTTGCCTGATTAGGACTTTCACCTTATTCTACTGTGACTTCCTTTTTCTGCCCCTAATCATGTAAGTTCTCTTCTCTTTCATAATCACACCACCGTCAACCTCAACACCTTTGCCAACATTTTCATCATCCTCGCCTGTTTCTAACTGCACAACCCTCTTAATTGTTTCACCTTCAACCCCCTCTCCAATAGCAGTAGCACCCTCCTCTTCACCATCTACAAATTCATCATGTCCACCACATGTAACATCAATATCATGAAAATCCTCTCCACCTTCGGCCCATTCACCAGTCTCAACTTCTCCACCTTCAACTTCCTCAGCAATTTGTATCAAAACTTCTATGTCTACACCTTCATTCACTGAATGCTCAAAGTATATATTCATTTTCCAGCCATTTATATTTGCTACTTGTATCATATTTAATAAATCAATATCAAGCTCTAAATTCTTAATGCTATCACGAAAACTCAAACTAGGATTCAACTAATAAACATTTTTCACATTATGGTAACCAAGTGAAATATCAAATTTTTTAAAACATAAGACATCCAAAGTGTCTTCATCACAGTCCTCCCAAACATCTATATTACCCATTTATACTTCATTCTTCCATTTTCCTCAACAAAGTTTCCCCTATGAATAAATAAAGTCAAGTTCTATACAAAAATAAATAAGTAAACTTTAGAATGAATGACCATTATAATAAATGCATTTTAAAACCCCTACCAATCACATAATGAGGGACTTAGGGGCCACATTCATTTTTAAACTCTTACCAATCAGACTTAGAAACCTCAAACACTCGAGGACCACAAGATTTTAGTACCCCACCAGTAACAATTAGGAATCGTGCTCAAGGACCATAACCATTTCAAAAATTAAAGACACCAATTGGGACCACATGTAGGGATGAAGGTAGGCCGAGTTGAGTTAGACTTTGAGTATTCAAGAAGTCTGACCTGTTTAAAAATTTTGAGGCCTAAGTCTGGGTTTGTTATCTATTAAAAACTTTTTTTTTTTCTGTCAAGGTCTGGTCTGATTTAAAACTTACAAGGCCTGCAAGTTTGTTTAAAAGCTGATATTAAAAAAAAATCAATAAATAAACTTAAAACTTATATAAATAATTGATTAAAAAGATTTATAATAAAAAACCGTAGGCCTAATATTATATATATATATATTAATATTATATAAATAAAATATAAAATAAATATTATACAAATATAATATATTAAAATAAATACAAATATATAATATATATATATAAATATAAATTGACCTCTACATAGGTTAAATAGACTTTTTTATAAGTCTAGGTCTGGTTTGTTTATCTAAAAAAGTTTTTTAACAAACTTGAGTTTATCTATTTATTAAATAAGTTGAGTCAAGCCAGACTTTAAACGAGTCGAGCAATAGGCCCTCATCGGACAACCTTATTTACTTTCATCTCTAACCACATGTAAACCATTGTTATACAATAAACAAACATTATCATTCAGTAATGTCCGAAATAATAATTATGAAAAATATTATATAATTATATAAATTTTTATTTCACTTATTATTATAATATTTTTACATTATTTAGTATTTATTTTAAATAAAATAATGTATATTATAATATTATATTATAAATAACTATATAATATAAAATTATATTATAATATTATCAATTTAATATAATTTATATATTATATATTATTATTTATTTTATTTTTATTATATAAAAATTAGATAAATAAAAATTTATTTTTCTAAAATAATAAAATATACTATTATTATTATTATTATAGAATGATGGTTTAATGGTGGTGCAATTTGATAGATTTAAAAATAAAAATATTTTAAACTTGAAACAATATTCAATAAACTTTTTTTTTTTTAGTTTTTGAGATTTGAGTCAAAAATATTTTAAAAATACATTAAAAATTATTTTAAAACCATTTTTATCAAATAGATTTTATTTTTAAAATTGATTTAAAAACCAAAAACTAAAAACTTACCACCATTCCAAACAAGCTTAAAAAAATAAATTATATTTAAGCTCATAAAAAAATTTGTTTAATTTTATTTAGAGGTTTATTTACACACATTCATATATATATATATATATATATATATATATATATATATATATAATATAAAATAAAAAGAATGATTAATTTACTAAAAGTTTAACATAAGTTATTTCAATTAATATATTTTAAAAATTAAAAATTAATAAATTTTATTATATAAATAATGTTTATAAATTTTATAAATTTAATTTTTTTATATTATTTTATTTAATAAATAATATATTTTAAATATATATTAATTTAAATTTATTTAATTAGATATTCAATTTTTATAAATTTTATAAAAAATTATAAATATAATCTATACAATAAAATATATTATTTTAATATTTAAATAATAAAATTTAATAATTTAAAATAAATATTAAATAAAATAACTCATAATATATTTATTTATAAAATAAGTTGATCATTTATTATGATATAATATTTAAAAATTTTAATATATTATAAAATTACACTTATATAATATAATATATAAATATTAATAATATATTATATTTATGTTGATATATTAAATTTATAATTTTTTAATTATATATATAAATTTTAATTTTTTATCGTTATTTTTATATTGTAAACTTTTAAATAATTTTATAAATTTATTAAATCTTAAATACATCACATGATAAAAAAAAAATCTATAATATAAAACAAACTCAAATTCAATCTTAAAATTTTTTAAATAATTTAAATTTAAACACTTACCTAATCTAATCTAACCTATTTCTATATGTAGCTAATAACCCATGTAAGTAAGAAAGGAGGAAGTTTGGTTGAAAAACTTTATCAAATTTTTAATATTTTCTTCAATACTTTTCAATTTTAATTTATATTAAGAATATGCAAATGAAATTTATGAAATAATTATTTTTAAGGTTTAACTAAAGATGTGTCCAGAAAGAGTAAAAGAGGCAAAGTCTATTCAAATTTTGATATATGCATATTAAAATATAGAAAAAATAAAGAAAATATTTGTAAAACTCCTAATTAACATGATTTAAAAAATTATGTTCAAACTACTTTTAAATCTATTTAAATATTTTTAATAATTATTACATAAATTATGGTGAACGATAAATAACAAAATTTTAAAGGTTAAAAAATAACTAAAACATATGATTATTTATCTTTTGAAAAGTTAAAAGAATAATTTAATATTTTAATGACTATAACATACAATAAGTGGTATGAACAGAGTTACAAGCCTAATTTCACATAACATGCGGAATATGCTGATTGCCGATCAACGACGGGTCAATTAAATTTAAAATGTAATTTTTTTTATTTAGCTGGTTTGTTGCAATGAATTAATCTATAAACTATTTTTTTAATATAGTTTATTTTTATATGTTATTATTAACTTTCTATTAATATTTTTTTTTAAAATGTTGGAATACTTTAACATTTTAATGAATTAAACGAACCGACGTGATAATTAGTAGATCAAAGATTCAAAATTGGCAAAGTGCAATGAAATCTTTTTTTAACATTTATTTTGAAAAAATGTTTTATCTGGACATCCGTTTAAATATAGGTATGTTTGGTAAAATTAATAGATAAATTAATTAAAAATTAAAAAGATGGATAAATATTTGTGTTTGATAAAAATTATACTGATAAATAAAAATTTAAAAATTAATTGAAAGTTAAAAGCAGAAACTATATTGATTAAAGTAATTTTTTTTATAAATCTGATTGTTAAATTAATGAATAAATATAAAATAACAAATCAAAATATGGTTATTTAACTTAAATTTATGTATTATAATTTTTATTAATTATTAATTTTAATATTTATATTATTTAAATTAAAATTAATATAATAAAAATAATTTTAATATTTTTTAATTTATCATTGTTTATATATATTCTATTAAATATATTATAAATGAATTAATAGTTCTTTTGATGATTATATATTATAAAAAAATTAATAATTTTATTGATTTAGTATATTATTTGTAATATATTTTTAAATAAATATTTATCTTTTAAAATTAAAAAAAAATATTTTAAATTTTATAAATATATTTTAAATAATATTTCTACAAAATAATAGTTATTTATTTTTACAATTTTTAAAGTAAAAATTAAATATTTCATTATAAATAAAATATTTAATAATTAAATTAAATATTATAATATTAATTAATAATATAAAAAACAATACTTTATAATAAATAAAAAATTATTAAATATATAAACAATAAAAATAACATAATTATTTTAACTACTAATTAAAATATTAAAAATTATTAAAATAACGTTAAAAAAATTTACTTATTTTATCTAATCAAGAACTATTATAATAAAAAAACTAACATCATCTAAAACAAATTTAGCTAACTGTTAAATTAGTGTATAAATATAAAATAAAGAATGAAAATATGATTATTTGATTTGAATTTAAATATTATAATTTTTTATTTTATTAATTTTAATATTTATATTATTTAAATTAAAATTATTATAATAAAAATAAATTTAGTATTGTTTGAATTTATTCTTATTTATATATGTTTTAATACAAAATATTATATAAATAAATTTAAAATTATTTTAAAGATGATATATTATAAAAAAGTATTTGATGATTTTATTTATTTATTTTATTATTTATAATATATTTTTAAATAAATATTTTTTTTTTGAAATTAAAAATATTTATCTTAAATTTTGTAAATATATTTTAAATAATATTAAACTTTAAAGTTTTTAAAATAAAAATTAAGTATTTTATTATAACTAATTTAAATAAATATTTAATAACTAAATTAAATATTATAATAGTAATTAATAATATAAAATATAATATTTTATAATAAATAAAAAATTATTAAATATATATAAAAAATTATTTAATTAGTAACTAAAATATTAAAAATAATACTAATTTTTTTATTTTATCTAATTATTAAAATAACTACTATACTAATCAGAATTAAAGTTATATAAAAAGAATTTCAGTTAACCATTTTATTAGATGAAATTATATAACAAGCATATTATATATCTTGTACGCGTAACTTATATTCGATTTTGGGATATATATGAATGTATTTTGAAAATCACAACCATCGATCATTTAAAAATCTCAACCATGTGATGACTAATCTGAAAGGATGGATGATATTGGGTGAATATGGAACTATCACGGTTGACCTAATACTCATCAACTGTAGAGACGAGACAGGGCTTAAGTATTGGAATCTATGACTGTGGAATTGAAGCGTTGAGATCCGATCAAGAATGCACTTAAGCGAGAACGAAGGGATAGAGGGGAAGGCCTTCGTGGTCACGGGTGGATTGGGATTCGTAGGATCCGCTCTGTGCTTGGAGCTCATCCGAAGAGGTGCTGCTGAAGTGCGAGCCTTTGACCTCCGCCCCTCTTCTCCTTGGTTGCATGTTCTCAAGGATAAGGGAGTCCTCTGCATTCAAGGTTTAATTATGCTTTTTTAATCCATATTTATTGTTATCTTTTTACTTGACTGTCTCTGGGATACTGATTGACTGAACCAAAAGGGGATGTTGCCCGCAAAGAAGACGTCGGAAGGGCCCTCCGTGGTGCCGATTGTGTATTCCACCTTGCGTCCTTTGGAATGTCAGGCAAAGAGATGCTCCAATTTGGTCGTGTTGATGAAGTCAACATAAATGGAACTTGCCATCTTCTGGACGCTTGCTTAGACCTTGGCATCAAAAGGCTTGTCTACTGTAGCACATACAATGTTGTCTTTGGCGGTCAACAGATCATCAACGGAAATGAGACTTTGCCTTATTTCCCAATTGATCACCACGTCGATCCGTATGGCCGCAGTAAATCAATTGCTGAACAGTTGGTTCTAAAGAATAATGCCCGCACTTTCAAGTATATATTTTTCTTCTCACTATTGTTCTCTGCTGGAATTTATGTAACATTTCACTATTGCTGTATGAGATTAGCGGAAACTAACTTGGACCCAGATGGAAATAATGTTTATTTATAAAAGTGAATGATACCCTTTCTTCCCCTATATTTGTTCACTATTTTTTTATCCTCTCAAGAAATGACGCTGGAAATCGTCTTTACACTTGTGCTGTTCGTCCTGCTGCAATCTATGGGCCGGGTGAAGACAGACACCTTCCAAGGATCATAACCATGGCAAAATTGGGTCTGCTTTTATTCAGAATTGGCGACCAAACTGTAAAATCAGACTGGCTTTTTGTGGATAACCTTGTCCTTGCTCTTATATTGGCAAGTATGGGACTTTTGGATAACGATCCTAGCAAGGGAAAACGCCCTATAGCGGCTGGCCAGGCTTACTTTATATCCGATGGTAATCCCTTCTACTAACAATTAGCTAACTATGCTGGAATTTTGGGAAACAACTGCTGAGTGAGTCTTCCTTTCTCAGGTTCACCGGTCAATACTTTTGAATTCCTCCAACCTTTATTCAGGAGTTTGGATTATGAACTACCAAAGACTTCCTTAGCTGTCGATCATGCTCTTGTTCTTGGGAGGATTTGCTGGGGTGTTTATACAATCCTATATCCATGGCTCAATCGGTGGTGGCTCCCACAGCCATTCATCCTTCCCTCTGAAGTACACAAGGTCGGTCCTTTACTTTAATTCCAGCTCGCTTCATGGTTGGAAATTTCTCAAGTTGCATGCAATGCTTGAAATAGATAAACCTTGGGAACTTAGTTAGCCCATGTGTTTTAAATGAGGATACATGGAACAATTATCATGATTTGTGAGTGCTCTGTTATGTACTTTCGTATTTGTTCTTTGACAGGTGGGGGTCACCCACTATTTCTCTTATCTTAAAGCCAAAGAGGAGATTGGCTACGTTCCCATGGTGACCTCGCGAGAGGGGATGGCTTTGACCATATCTTACTGGCAAGAGAGAAAAAGGATGACTCTGGATGGGCCAACTATCTATGGGTGGCTGTTTTGTGTCATTGGAATGATCTCACTGTTTTGTGCTGCTTTCTTACCTGACATAGGAATTGTGTTCTTTCTCAGAGCTATCTCTCTATTTGTCTTTCGGTCAATGTGGATGACAAGGCTGGTGTTTCTTCTAGCCGCAGCTGCTCATATCATTGAGGCCATTTATGCTTGGTACCTGGCCAAAAGGGTGGATCCTTCCAATGCTAGGGGATGGTTTTGGCAAACTTTTGCTCTTGGTATATTTTCGTTGCGTTTTCTATTGAAAAGAGCAAGGAAATAAACAAGAACCCCACATGCTTTTGCAGATTACTTGTACAATTACAATACAGGTTAGGAAATGAATTCTCTTTCCTGTTGCTTGAATGATACAATGGAAACCAGAATTTTCAACTATCTACCGCTAGAAAATTTTTAACATGGCCCATTTCAAAACTTTTTCATCATGCATTGTTGAATATAATTCCTTGGAACTTCATTAAGAAATTGAACGGTTAGATTCAGTGATCGGTTGCTTGTTAGAAGAGATAGGTTCAAGTTTTTTCAATATGTAAATTTATTTGGAGATTTTGCAGAGTGATCCCCTAATTGGCTAACACTAGCGGAGTTAGAGAAATGGATATCCTACCATGTGTCGTCATTGAAGTTACACCCTCCTCTTTTTTATTCTCGTTAGTCACTTCACTGGTCTTTTAACTCTGCCAGATCCTTTCTCTAGCCCTTCTCTACTGGTTCTTTATCAACCCAAGGCCAAGACTCAAATTAAAGCATTTCATAAATCATAAAGGATTACCTAAATGCCAACTTCAAATTCTAAGGAACTCAATCCTTCTATATTTCAAACAAGTTTCAGGGGTCAGCTTCCCTTGAAATCCCTTGTCTATGCTGATTTTTTATCAAAAAAATTGGATTTTCTGAAGCCATGATCCTGTCTATGACTCGTAAGAAACCTTAGATGCTATTTTCAGATGTTGACAAAACCTTGAGAGCAAAAAGTCAAGTTTCAACTGCTGGGTTTCAATGGTTGAGTTATGCAAGTTTATTTCTAAGAATTCACTTTGACATCTAGTTTGAACTTTGAAAAAAGCATTGGTCCAGTCTGTGGAAGCCACCAGGAAAGTACTGTGCAATGACAAATAAAATAAATTCTCAATTTTATTTTTCAAATTGTATGAGTTGGATAGTTTAGTTCTTAAAATTTTAATTTTTTTTATTAGTTTCTGACTTTATAAAAAGGATATAATTTTAGTTTATTTTTACTTTGTTGCTTTATTATCGACTTGTATCGAAAAAGATTAAAATAAATATTGTTTCAACAAATGAAGAATCAGTAATAATAACCGGTAAAGTATCAGAAGTGTAAGTTTCCCCGTTTCCAGTCTCTGTTTCAGAAGGGATCGTAAATGAACTTTTGATGATGAAATCAATGTGCATCTAAGATATAGATGTTTCTCAGGACAACCCAATGGACTTTTGCAGACTGAACAAAATATCTATAACCTCTTGTCCAGTAGAGGGACAGATAATGAACATGAACCAGGTATATTGCCAGTTAGTAACGGAGAATTTGACTTCAAAGTACTCTCAAAACCATATTGACATCCATGAGTTATCTCTCCTGCATCTACTGAGTCTTTTGTGTACCGTGTAAGAGGACTGGCACATGGTGCAATATAATGTTCTTCAATGAGATTTATAAATGGTGTGACCATGGGCTTTCTCCGTTTCTGATTGTGAGAATTAACACTTGAATTTAAAGATGATTCCATTTCAGAAATATCATTTGTAGTTACATTTCTTTTAGGAGTAATTGTTATTGAAGATTGAGCCCTTGAAGAATTTTTACTTCCATTAGTTAAAGACATTGAAAGACTTGGTAAATGATCTGGAAATTGAGCAATAGCCTCAACTATGGTGGAACCAGAATTGTCATCCTTAGAGCAATCAGGGCTACTAGGATCTCTGCCAACATCTTTACAAGGAGTTTCCTTGACGGTGGAAGTTTCCTCATATGGGATTGCCATAGATGATTCCAAGTGAACCTGTAAGAAATATGTTTTTCAACAAGTAATCAGATTGTAATTGTTTAACGATGTAAAAATGATTTCTAATTTTAGATTATTGCTATTTGATGGTGTAAAAACTACCAACCGTACCTAAAATAATTTACCAGTCAAAAAAAGAATTTGTCTAGATGAAGCTGGGATTGAAGATACTAAGATCAATCCTGTGTTACAAAAGCGAAATCCCTGGACGGCCCACCCAAAACGTAATAGGATGGTGCACAAGCATAAAACATATTTAATCTACTTTTGACGTTTAAACTTAGAGGGGGGGGGGGGGAATAGTTCATCCAGGTCAACTGGTATCGTCTTTATTTATTCACCCAAAAGAGAAAAGTTACAATACCACCATAGGTTTTAATATAAGATCTCCAGCAGTTTAGCTTACTCAACTACATAGTTACATATGCTTAAAGATCAGCTAACATGATAAAAGGCAATTGTTATTTATTAAGTAAACAATCACAGAATAAGCTGGATGGTCTGTACATAGTTGTACTGAATAGAAGATTAATATCCCCTGCATGTCTGTGAAATTCGAAGTACGGAGGCCAAAATACTCAACTTGTTTACATAACCAAGGAAGAATTTAACCCCACCGATTCCTCAAACCAGATATTTATCAGTAGGTTTAGATGTTTCGTTGCTAAAAATCATACCGATTACAACAAAATGGCAGCAACCCAAAATAGAGAAAGATACCTTGGTTCTGTCTGATTACAGCATTGAGGTTGATCTTTACAATTGTATATGCTACTATTCCTTTGAGCTGATGGCTGGCTCTCAGCAAGATCTTGAGAGACGAGTGTGGGAAAAGAGACATTATTCTCAGTCACTGATGTTTCTCTCCCATCTCGATTACCACACTTGTTCAGTTTTTTATTTTTCTTTCTTGTGAGCATCGTATTCTAATCCTTATGTTGGACGCCACCATTTAGGCCAAAATTCTGCATGACTTGTACTGTATTCATGCCATAGCGCTCCTACAGCAAGTTCACCTTACATTAATAATTCCTTTTCCAATAAACCATATAGAGAAACAGGGCAGAGTATATTAAGACAACATGCCATGTACCATGGCATCCTCAAAGAATGATTTTATTCACTCCAATGACAAGTCAAATCTGTTATACACTCTCAACGGTCTTCTTAGCCACTTCGAAAGGAACGCTCTATTTCTTTTCTTTCTTCCCGAAAACGTTCATCTAATTCCACAAGTATAATTACACCAATCATGATAGAAAAGTTGGTTGAAATTGTAGAATTGAAGGCACTACAGTTGAAATTGTAGAATTGAAGGTAATACAGAGAACAAAGTCAAAATAAACCTTAGTTTAAGAATAAACTGCAATGCAATGGCATGCCAAAACACAATAGAAAAACACTAGATTCGTAGATTCTAAACCAAAGCAGCAGTTTGCAAGACATAATGGTTTGATTTCATGGTTGCACGATGGGAATAACTGTCATGGTAATTTTCATTGTTCCCTAGGAGAATATTTGCCAATAATATGGTACCTACAAAAATTCAAAGTATGATTAAAAGAATTAGATTCAAGCATGTGAATGAAAAAGATAACAGTTTTAAATTTCTGTCCGAACTCTGATTCTGCCGAAAACCTTTACCCTGTAACCACTAGTGTAATATTCTGCATAGTCTGCAAAACCTAGTGAATTCCACCTTCCCTTCCAAAAATAAAAATCAGTTTCTAAATTCTAACCCAAAAAGGAGAGAAAAAGCATATAAATGTTACATTAGCATTTAAATGCAACAGATTAAAACAGTACTGCCTCTTTTTGCATTTTAAATGTTCCATTAGCATTTGTCATTTATTTTAAATTATTTATTATTTGAGAATAATTATTTTTATAAGTTCTTGTACAATATATTTAAATAAAATAATTGTATAAAATAAAAGAAACAACAAAATATAATTAAATCATCTAATTATTTAAAATATTATGTTTGGAGGTAAAAGAAAAAAAATAAGGGAAAAACATGAAAAAAATAATAAAAAAGGAAACATAGTGTTCATGAGAGCATTATTAATTGGAATGAGTTAGAAGATGTTTGTGAAATTTTAAATTCTACTTATTTTAAATATATTTTAAATTTTTTTATTTTAGTTTATCAAAACACTTTTTATAATTTTTAAAATTTGAATTTTTTTAAAATATTCAAAAAATTCAATATTTAGAATTTTAATTTTTCTCATAAAATAATTTTCTTCTTTAAAATGACTCGTTCAAATAAAAACAAAAGATTTAAACATAATCTTTCTATAAATTTAGTTTGACATTCTTCCTAGTACTGTTAGAAAGGATAAAATTAACGGTGTTACTAAAATTAACAATTGATTTATTTTTACTTTGTTTATAAGATTTTTAATCACAAATATTGAATTATTTTAATTTTAATTTGACTTAAGTTTTATTTATCTTAATATTTTATTAACCTTTTATTTTGTAAAAAATATAACTAATTAATTTTGACATCACATAATTAAGAGATATACCCGTATCATCTAATAGTTACTTTACAGAAATATTTGACATATATATATATATTATTATAATATTTAAATTTATAATTAAAAATATATTTAAATCTCGATCTAATGATCGATTATTATTTATTATTTTATCTTTATCAACTGATTTAATAATTAATTTTATTAAATATTTTTATTTTAATAAAAAAAATTCAGTTTTCAATATTCAAATAGCTTTGAACTTCTATCTATCTTTTCAATTTTGAGGTAATTTTTCTACTTTCAACTGATTTATTATTTAATGTTATTAAATATATTATATATTTTTTAAGGTATCACGTCACATTTCACAATACATCTCTCTTGAGTTTTTTTATCCTCATTCCACATATTATAAATTGTAGAACAACAATTTTGTTTTTTAATAAACATACAACTAGATAGAGTGAATTTTTTTTTTCTATATTATCATCATTTTTATTTTGTTTGACCACTTTTAAATTCTTTTTATGAGACCTTTTCATTTATATAGGTTCCTCTACTTGTAGGCTTGAGATCAAATTTACTTCTTCATGAATAAACATGATTAGTTTATTCTGAACCAGAAGTGATGAATCTTGGTGTTTAGCCTTAAAATATGAAAAAAAAAATTTAATAAACTTGATAATGTCTAATTTGGTATTACTTTTTTCGCTATCAATCAACCCCAATACAAAAATATTCTTTCATATGACTAGAATAAATCTATCTATATTTTAAATTTTATTTTTAATAATCGAGTACACATTTTTTAAATAATTAATTATATAACTAAATTAATTATTATTTTTTATAGAATTAACCATTATATTTTTTGTAATTAATTATAAAAAAATATAATGGTTAACTTTATAGAAAATAATAATTAATTTAGTTATGTAAATGGTAATTAATTGATTGCATATTATCAATAATTAATTATTAAAAAAAATTAATATATAAATGAATGAATTTGTTATAATTATATGAAAAAAATTACTTATCCCGATAATTAAGTAGTTAATTCGTATTAGTCCAAGCATTAATTCATCATAAACTATAAAAAATACTTTTTTAAATGATATTTTTTAAAAATATTTTTATAATGTCTAATAAAATACAAACACATAATAAAAATGAGGAGAACTTAAACATAAAAAACATTTTTCAAATGATATTTTTTTAGCACATCCTATCTTAATAGAATGAAAACGCTTATTCTCTTTAGTAAAATGTAAAGAGTTTATATAGCATACCATAAATATCTTAAAATGATCCTAGTCGATTAAAATTTTTTAAAATTAAAAGTAAAAAATTAGTTAGATTACTTTCAATTTAAATATGATTTGAAAAATATAAAAAATATTTTTATAAATTTAAATTTGGGTATTCATCTCGAAATCAACTTTATAGAAAAAAATTTTAGAGTTAACTTTTTTTTTTTTTTACTGTAAGAAAATCTGAACACACCATAACCAAGTGTTATCGTAGAAAAAATAATAACACAATAAACGATAAATTATTAAAAATTAATAAATAAGGACTAAAAAAATATCTAATCACTTGTTATTTTTGTTGCATATATATTTAAAATAAAAAATTAATTACTTTGAAAAAATAAAATAAAAATAAAAATATTCACGACTTCATACTATTTCTAAAATCAATATAGGTTTCGTTTAAGATAATATATTTCAATAATGCATAATATATTTTGATATAAAATTATTAATGTATTTTTTTTTGTCTTGTGTATAATATTATATTTACATTAATGATTAATTATGTGCATTATTTGATAATTTAAATATATTTATAACCTGTTCATTTTCAATAATTTAATTTAAAATATTTGTATAATACATAAAATATTTCATGTTTATCAAGTTATGCATAAATATGTAAACATAAATAAAAAATTGTTATTAATTTGAGATTACCAAAGTTACTTAGTAAATATATCATTTTAATATTATATTACTAGTATTGTTAGGATATATTATATGAATTTAATTAAAATATACCATAGTGTAATAATTTTTAAAATTTTTATCTAATTGCGTATTATCATATGAAAAAATATCATAAAATTTAAAATCTGTAATATCTATTTTAAAAGTCATACCTAAAACTGATTTTAATTGATCGTTGGTGTAATTTTTTTTATATTAATGGTGTTTTAAAACTAATCTCAAAGAAAATTAATTAAAATATATTAATAATATAAATTTTTATATTATCATTCAATTATCAATTACTATATAATTAAAATTTATTAAATTTATAATAATTACTCTGTAAATTATATCTATAGTAACTTCTAATTGATTGATAGTGTCATTTTTTTTACATTGGCTATGTATCAAAATTATATTTTTAAATTTTTTTTAATATTTATTTTAAAATTTATTTTTAAGTTAACTTTAAATTTATTAATAGTGTCAAAATTTTTATTTTAATATTATACCAAAATTAAATTCATATATTATTATATTTTTTTAATTATTAGTCTACTTATAATTTTAAACTTTATTTTTTAGAGTGTTTTTATAAGATTCTTTCATTCTTAGTAAGTCAATTTTTTTTGTATTGAATATTTTTTATAAATTTATTCCTTTCAAATAATATTTAATTTAATTTTAATTGATTTAAGTTTAAAACTTGATATAATATATTAATATAAATATATATTTCTTTCAGTGATAAATTAAAATTTAAAATTATTAAAATTCTGATAAATCTTAATTTAAAATTATTTTTTAAAATTTTAATATATCATATTAATAAAACTTAGTTTAATATTTAATTTTTTTATAGTTTCTTTAAGTATGGATTTCCCTCTTTATTTTATTGATATTTAATATAACAGAATATAAATTTAATATTTTTTTATTTTTAAATTTTATTTACATAAAAAAAAAAGTGAGGTTATTCACAGGTAATTTGTTAGTTACTAGAATAGACATGAATAATTTTTTCTAGAAACAACGGAACAAATATAAAAATAAAAATTGTATCCTTTAATTATACAATTTAGGTTTACTACTAGGATTTCTCATTTCCTGATGAGGGAAGAGGGAGGGGAGCGGGATTTGAAATTCAAAAAGAAAGTTTCCGTTGCGCAACGATTCAATTTCTGATTCTAATTTATTATTATTTATTATATTCTAAAATGTTGCAACGGCTATATATGGATGTTGAATTCAAGAATGGTTGATCCATTTGATTTCAGTTTCACAATAGAGTAGAGGGGAGAGAAAGTAAGAAAGAAAGAGATAGAGATGGAGAAGACAGGAGTATTATCTGCCAAAGAGGCATTCGAGAAGCTTGAAAAGGTTGGGGAAGGGACATACGGGAAGGTGTACAGGGCGAGAGAGAAGGCAACTGGGAAGATCGTTGCCCTCAAGAAGACTCGCCTCCACGAGGACGAAGAAGGTGTCCCTCCAACCACCCTCCGTGAGGTTTCCATTTTGCGAATGCTCTCGCGCGATCCCCATGTCGTCAGGTGTGTTGATTTGCCGTCTAATTTTGTGGGTTTCAATGTTCAACTGTAATTTATTTATTTAATTTTCTCTCGGCTCCACAGGTTAATGGATGTAAAACAAGGTCAGAACAAGGAAGGGAAAACAGTGCTGTACTTGGTCTTTGAGTACATGGATACCGATCTCAAGAAATTCATTCGCTCTTTCCGTCAAACAGGAGAAAGCATTCCACCCAAAGCCATCAAAGTAATAATATAAAAATATAAATAAAAAAATTTCAGATCTCTATCAGTTTATATTCAATATATTCCCTTCTTATTAATAAATTTTTGTGGATTTGCTTACAGAGCTTGATGTACCAACTTTGCAAGGGCGTTGCTTTCTGCCATGGCCATGGAATCTTGCACAGGTAGCTAATCTTTCTTCCTTCTTTTCATTTCTCTCTTGCATGCACTTGTGATTATAGTCTTACATCACTCGAATGGAAATTTGATCTTTATCAAGGGACTTGAAGCCTCACAATCTCTTGATGGACCGGAAAACAATGATGCTTAAAATAGCTGATCTAGGACTCGCTCGAGCATTTACTGTGCCAATCAAGAAATATACGCACGAGGTAAATAAGGATAAGAGAAATAGCCTTTCTGTTCTTTTCCCTCGCTCCTCTGCTTTCATTAATACCTTTGCATGACACTATCTCTTTTCAGATACTAACCCTGTGGTATAGAGCTCCTGAAGTCCTTTTGGGAGCCACCCATTACTCAATGGCGGTGGATATGTGGTCCGTTGGCTGCATATTTGGTAAGGATAAGATATTGTTCAACCGTGTTGGTTTCAATTATTAAATCAAGCTTTCATTGTTTGCATTTACTGTAAGTTAGAACAAAATCATAGATAAAACCAACAAAATTGACAACCGAAGCTATTTGCAAAGAATTCAATTTCAAAATGAAGACAATTTAATTGTGTAGAAATCTACAGGCTCTGCTGTTACCGCCAATAACTTTCTTAACTTTTCAAGTGCTGTAATATTTTATTACTTTCTGTAGTCATAATATCATGCTACTGTACAAGTATTAAGTATACCAAATTCACCCTTCGCCCAGTTATGCTTCTGTGTTATTATGGTCCTTTATTTATTTTCTATCGACCGAGTGCTATTTCTCGTTTGTTGTTAAGGCAGTGACCTTTTTATTCTTATTTGCATCTCAATTGTAGCCGAGCTTGTCACCAAGCAAGCACTCTTTCCTGGTGATTCCGAGCTGCAACAACTCCTTCATATATTCAGGTGATACGTTTAGCGAGAATAATAGTATATATATTACCCATTACGTTGTTTCGTTATGTATGAGTCAGACAGTACATAATTCGGCCTTGTTTGTGCAGGCTGTTGGGTACTCCTAATGAAGAGGTCTGGCCAGGGGTGAGTAAACTAATGAACTGGCATGATTACCCCCAATGGAACCCTCAAAGTCTGTCAAAGGCTGTTCCAAATTTGGGGGAGCTTGGACTGGATCTACTATCTGTAAGTCGGCCCTTTACTAACTATTACTACTAACTGTTGTTAATCTTATTCCTAATTCTAAACTTTTTCTCTGTTTTTCACAGCAAATGTTGAAATATGAACCTTCCAAGCGGATTTCAGCGAAGAAAGCTATGGAACATCCTTACTTTGATGACCTGGACAAATCCTATCTTTAGGAAGTAGTGTTGATAGACTTGAATGTAGATTCATGATTACTGCTGATTTACTATGCTTCTCTCAAGCGCATATCCTATTATGTGTTTAAGGATACTTTAGCTTTTGCCGTTTTATTTTTCAACATTCGATGATGAATTATGGAGAATCATTATAGTCACTTGTAATGAAAAATATAAGGTCTTCTTTCTACTGTTTTAATGAAAAATATCATCTAGTAAGAAAATGAGACACTTTCAGGTTACCCTTTTAATAAAAAAAATTATCTAATGAGAAAATAAGATCATTTGTAGTCACTTGTAATTAAAAATATAATGTGTTTTGGATAACCTTTTAATAAAAAACATCATCTAATGAGAAAATGAGATCAATACATTTATAATTAAAATATAATGTGTTTTGGATAACCTTTTTAATAAAAAACATCATCTAATGAAAAAATAAGATCAATACATTTATAATTAAAATGTAATGTGTTTTGGATAATATTTTTAATAAAAAATATCATCTAATAAGAAAGTAAGATCATTTTGTATACACTAGTAATTAAAATATAATGTGTTTTGGAAAACCTTTTTCATATTCGGTGTTTTGGACATGCTTTCAATGGAAAGCATCATTAAAGATATAAAGACCATCCCTTTTTATATACGAAAACTATTCTCATATTTTTTCAATTATCAATATTATTGAACTAGAAGTCCGTTCTAGACTTACGGTTTATGATAAGAGTGAATTTACACGTTCAGAATTTTTAAACAACAATAAATATTTAATAAAAGCACTGTTTTTTTTCTTCTTTTTAGTGAGAGTTCTGCATTTTCTTCTCAACCATGATTTTTTTTTTTTACTTAACACATTTCTCCAATTATTGAAGTAGAAATCTATGCTAGACTTGCGGTTTATGATAAGAGTGAATTTACACACACTAAGAATTTTTAAATAGCAATAAGGTAGTTTAGAAAAATAAAATTCTAAATTGAAGTGCTGGAAGTTCTTTTAAGATAAATATTTAATCAAAGCACTGTTTTTCAACCATTTTTTTTTACTTAACACATTTTCTATGTACATCCAAAACATACAAAAATTCCAAAATTTTCAACAATTGATTTTACATCATATTAGATATTTAGTTATTAATTGCATCATATTACCAAAAGATCTATTTTAAAAAAAATGCATCATATTTTCTTATTTAGTGATAAATGTTTAGCATAAATATTTTAAGATAAATTTTAATTGAAGCACTATTTTCCCTTCTTTTTAGTGAGAGTGCTGCATTTTTTTTTTCAACAAATAATAAAGTTACTCTAACCATGTACATCGTAGTACATTTTGATAGAAATTTTTAACAATCACTTAGTTCAATAAAATTACCAAATCATTCTGATGGAAATTATTTAATTCAAGATACATAAATTATTTAGTTGAATACGAGTATAATTTACATAAAATTAAATTATAATATTATCAATGATATAAACATAAGTGTGACTCATGTCATATATGTTATTATGTTCACTATCATATTAATAAATATATTTTTATTGAATAAATTAAAATCATCGTTAAAATGGTAAAATTATAACTTTACCAACTTTAAATTTAATTTGAAAAATATTATAATTTAATATTATAGTTTAAAATATTTTATACTAGCTTATCTTTTATATTTTTGTTTTCAAAATTTTAGAATATTTTAGAATCATAGCTGTCAAATAAAATGGTCTTGGATTCTAAAAACATTTTTCATATTCGGTGTTTTGGACAAGCTTCTAATGGAAAGCATCATTAAAGATATAAAGACGATCCGTTTTATATACGAAAACTATTCTCATATTTTTCCAATTATTAATATTATTGAAGTAGAAGTCCGTTCTAGACTTACGGTTTATGATAAGAGTGAATTTACACACTCAGAATTTTTAAACAACAAAAAATATTTAATAAAAGCACTGTTTTTTTCTTCTTTTTAGTGAGAGTTCTGCATTTTCTTCTCAACCATGTTTTTTTTTTTACTTAACACATTTCTCCAATTATTGAAGTAGAAATCTATGCTAGACTTGCGGTTTATGATAAGAGTGAATTTACACACACTAAGAATTTTTAAATAACAATAAGGTAGTTTAGAAAAATAAAATTCTAAATTGAAGTGCTGGAAGTTCTTTTAAGATAAATATTTAATCAAAGCACTGTTTTTCAACCCATCTTTTTTTTACTTAACACATTTTCTATGTACATCCAAAGCATACAAAAATGTAGTTCCAAAATTTTCAACAATTGATTTTACATCATATTAGATATTTAGTTATTAATTGCATCATATTACCAAAAGATCTATTTTAAAAAAAATGCATTATATTTTCTTATTTAGTGATAAATGTTTAGCATAAATATTTTAAGATAAATGTTAATTGAAGCACTATTTTCCCTTCTTTTTAGTGAGAGTGCTGCATTTTTTTTTTCAACAAATAATAAAGTTACTCTAACCATGTACATCGTAGTACATTTTGATAGAAATTTTTAACAATCACTTAGTTCAATAAAATTACCAAATCATTCTGATGAAAATTATTTAATTCAAGATACATAAATTATTTAGTTGAATACGAGTATAATTTACATAAAATTAAATTATAATATTATCAATGATATAAACATAAGTGTGACTCATGTCATATATGTTATTATGTTCACTATCATATTAATAAATATATTTTTATTGAATAAATTAAAATCATCGTTAAAATGGTAAAATTATAAATTTATCAACTTTAAATTTAATTTGAAAAATATTATAATTTAATATTATAGTTTAAAATATTTTATACTAGCTTATCTTTTATATTTTTGTTTTCAAAATTTTAGAATATTTTAGAATCATAGCTGTCAAATAAAATGGTCTTGGATTCTAAAAACATTTTTCATATTCGGTGTTTTGGACAAGCTTCTAATGGAAAACATCATTAAAGATATAAAGACGATCCGTTTTATATACGAAAACTATTCTCATATTTTTCCAATTATTAATATTATTGAAGTAGAAGTCCGTTCTAGACTTACGGTTTATGATAGGAGTGAATTTACACACTCAGAATTTTTAAACAACAATAAATATTTAATAAAAGCACTGTTTTTTTCTTCTTTTTAGTGAGAGTTCTGCCTTTTCTTCTCAACCATGTTTTTTTTTTACTTAACACATTTCTCCAATTATTGAAGTAGAAATCTATGCTAGACTTGCGGTTTATGATAAGAGTGAATTTACACACACTAAGAATTTTTAAATAACAATAAGGTAGTTTAGAAAAATAAAATTCTAAATTGAAGTGCTGGAAGTTCTTTTAAGATAAATATTTAATCAAAACACTGTTTTTCAACCATTTGTTTTTTACTTAACACATTTTCTATGTACATCCAAAGCATACAAAAATGTAGTTCCAAAATTTTCAACAATTGATTTTACATCATATTAGATATTTAGTTATTAATTGCATCATATTACCAAAAGATCTATTTTAAAAAAATGCATTATATTTTCTTATTTAGTGATAAATGTTTAGCATAAATATTTTAAGATAAATGTTAATTGAAGCACTATTTTCCCTTCTTTTTAGTGAGAGTGCTGCATTTTTTTTTCAACAAATAATAAAGTTACTCTAACCATGTACATCGTAGTACATTTTGATAGAAATTTTTAACAATCACTTAGTTCAATAAAATTACCAAATCATTCTGATGGAAATTATTTAATTCAAGATACATAAATTATTTAGTTGAATACGAGTATAATTTACATAAAATTAAATTATAATATTATCAATGATATAAACATAAGTGTGACTCATGTCATATATGTTATTATGTTCACTATCATATTAATAAATATATTTTTACTGAATAAATTAAAATCATCGTTAAAATGGTAAAATTATAAATTTACCAACTTTAAATTTAATTTGAAAAATATTATAATTTAATATTATAGTTTAAAATATTTTATACTATCTTATCCTTTATATTTTTGTTTACAAAATTTTAGAATATTTTAGAATCATAGCTGTCAAATAAAATGGTCTTGGATTCTAAAAACATTTTTCATATTCGGTGTTTTGAACAAGCTTCTAATGGAAAGCATCATTAAAGATATAAAGACGATCCGTTTTATATACGAAAACTATTCTCATATTTTTCCAATTATTAATATTATTGAAGTAGAAGTCCGTTCTAGACTTACGGTTTATGATAAGAGTGAATTTACACACTCAGAATTTTTAAACAACAATAAATATTTAATAAAAGCACTGTTTTTTTCTTCTTTTTAGTGAGAGTTCTGCATTTTCTTCTCAACCATGTTTTTTTTTTACTTAACACATTTCTCCAATTATTGAAGTAGAAATCTATGCTAGACTTGCGGTTTATGATAAGTGTGAATTTACACACACTAAGAATTTTTAAATAACAATAAGGTAGTTTAGAAAAATAAAATTCTAAATTGAAGTGCTGGAAGTTCTTTTAAGATAAATATTTAATCAAAGCACTGTTTTTCAACCCATCTTTTTTTTACTTAACACATTTTCTATGTACATCCAAAGCATACAAAAATGTAGTTCCAAAATTTTCAACAATTGATTTTACATCATATTAGATATTTAGTTATTAATTGCATCATATTACCAAAAGATCTATTTTAAAAAAAATGCATCATATTTTCTTATTTAGTGATAAATGTTTAGCATAAATATTTTAAGATAAATGTTAATTGAAGCACTATTTTCCCTTCTTTTTAGTGAGAGTGCTGCATTTTTTTTTTCAACAAATAATAAAGTTACTCTAACCATGTACATCGTAGTACATTTTGATAGAAATTTTTAACAATCACTTAGTTCAATAAAATTACCAAATCATTCTGATGGAAATTATTTAATTTTAGATACATAAATTATTTAGTTGAATACGAGTATAATTTACATAAAATTAAATTATAATATTATCAATGATATAAACATAAGTGTGACTCATGTCATATATGTTATTATGTTCACTATCATATTAATAAATATATTTTTATTGAATAAATTAAAATCATCGTTAAAATGGTAAAATTATAAATTTACCAACTTTAAATTTAATTTTAAAAATATTATAATTTAATATTATAGTTTAAAATATTTTATACTAGCTTATCTTTTATATTTTTGTTTTCAAAATTTTAGAATATTTTAAAATCATAGCTGTCAAATAAAATGGTCTTGGATTCTAAAAACATTTTTTATATTGTTTTTAACATTTTTTAACAATGAATTTATTTTATAAAAAAATTATTATTTGTTTAAATTATTAATTCACTCTAAGATATACAAATTATACTAATTTATTAAGATAATTTTTTAGTTGAATGAGAGTATAATTTACATAAAATTAAATTATAATATTATTAATGATATAAAAATAAGTGTAACTCATCCATATTTATTATTATATCCACTATTATATCATTAAATGTATTTTTATTGAATAAATTAAAATCATCGTTAAATTGGAAAAATTAAATTTACCAATTTTAAATTTAATTTGAAAATATAATAATTTAATATTATAGTTTAAAATATTTTATACTAGCTTATCTTTTATATTTTTGTTTTCAAAATTTTTTAGAATATTTTAGAACCATATCTGCCAAATAAAATAGTCTTGGATTCTAAAAACATATTTCTTATATTGTTTTTAACATTGTTTAACAATGAAATTTTTTTATAAAAAAATTATTACTTGTTTAACTTATTAATTCACTCCAAGATGTAAAAATTATACTAATTTATTAAGATAATTTTTTTTATTAGAAAACAAAAGAATTATTCGACGAAGACAAGAATATTATTTAACCAACAAAAATAAATAGTATATATTTTATTAATCAATTTGTTTTATTTAAGGTTATCTGGCGTTGAAAGATATTTATTTTTTAATGATTTTTTTAAAAAATTCTTTTGAATTTAAAAAAAGTCTAAGGTTTAAACAGAAATTTCATCTATTATATAGTGCACTCTATCATTTTTTTAAGGTATAGTGTACTCTATTAACTAATTCACATATTATGACATATATTTTAATATAAAGTTAATGATTAAATATTAATTTAAACACACATTTTAATAATTAAAATTAACTATTTAACATAAAAATAATACTATACATTGATTTAGATGGAAGAAGATATGAATTTATTTTAAAAAATTTTTAATCATCGGATGAAAGATGTAGATGAATATCGATCACTACACAGGAAAATCATTCCTGAATTTTTAACTCGTCTATCCAAGTCTCCCTTTACACATTCACTTTGACTAACACTAAATTTTTAGTTTGGTGTTTGACGGGATTTTGTTGAAATGGCAAATAGTTGGTCATGAATCTTATCTTCATTAAAACCATCACGTCTGAGCATCCCAGCCAACAGAGGTTATTTGAGCTTTTAATTTATATTCCAAGCTCTCTCTACAGGTGATCATGTTCATGGCTTGGTCAACATAAGTGAGAGATGAAGTGTGGCTGGTTGGCTTAGCCTGGACGCGGGGAGATATAGCTTACTGGCTTTGAGAATGAAGGTGAGTTCTACTTGAAGATATTGAAAGGATCAAATTGAAACTTGTTGACGAGGAAAAGGACCTGTGTGTAGATGGAAATTTTGACGCGGGATTTTTTTTTTTTCACTGGACCTAAAATGTAATAAATATATGAAGGCTCCAGAATACATGTTTAATCACAGCCGTTAAATATTTTTAACATAGATCAACGATTGACAAGCAAGGAGCATAGATTCACCTTGATATGCATGGTGCACCATAGAATTAGTCTCAATACAAGTGGAGAACGGTACCACCAAGCTCATGGCGCAATTGAATCAGAAGTGAGGGGCCATGGTTTCGCTTCATCCACCGGTGTGTCCTTTGTCAATTTCCTCTTCATCCTCTGCTTTTCTTCGCGGGTCTCTTTGGTTTCCCCGCTTCCTCCCCGTAAGTTCTGCTCCGAAACAAAGAAGCAGCTTCACAACAGAGCGGCCTTCTTTCTTCTGCAATGCTTCATGGCAAGAGGTCCGTACTATTCACTTTCGTAGTTTCACATTTCTTCTATTCCTTCATCCGATGATTCATTTAAGAAATGTTCCTATTGAAGCTTGCGGGAGTTTTACTATTCTCAGCGATTCCTTTCACTGCCGTGAAAGCTATTGCTAATAGTCCGCTAGGGGAGTCGCTTCAGAGGAGAATGGAGGAGAGAAAGAAATTTGCTGCAGAAAACTCGTCTAAGTTCAAAGCCTCAGCCGAGAAGGCCAGAAAGGAGAGGTAATTCCCGGTAAGCAACTATTAGAGATAAGAAGTTAGCATAGTTTGTTATAGTTAATTGCTTAATTAGTTAGTATGTTTTGTAGTAGATAAAACATTATAAATAGGAGCTTCTTGTATGAGTCTCATATCTTTTAATCATGAATATACACACTTGTGTTTGGTTGGCTCAATGCCTTCTCAACCCCTTGCTGCACCATCTCAAAGTTCTAGGAGCAACTGTGTTCGTCGTACCATCATGATTGACAAGCATGCTGAAAATTTTGTATGCCAAAGCATCTCATATATATATGTAAGAAAGTGCTTTAGTTTTGTTTTATCTCGCTTATAAATGAAAAATCAGGGGAGCAATTTATTGTATTTGTGAGATGCAATGACTAATTAATGTTATGAATTCCATATATAACAAATAAACTTAAACTAAAGCACTTTCTTTTATCAATAATTTAGTCTTTCGATAAATTTTCAGTTGTTTTCTTTTGTTCAAGGTATGTTTTTTATTCCAGTAATCATGGTGAAAATTTTCAAGTGGTACAGATAACATTTGCTCTTGCTATGACGTTTTGATGATGAGAAAATGACTAGCATTGTATGTCCCGGACCACAGTGAAATTCTCAAGCTATGCTGTTCTGAGTTTTGAAATGTTACTTCATGTCTTATGATTGATACAAATAGTTAGGAGACGAAGAGTTTATCATTTCGTTACATGGTCGTCTTTCTCATTGTTGATTGTATCTATAATTTGTGCTTATTCTATTAAACATTCACCAAATTTTCAGCTGTTGGTATGGAGAAAATCGCCCTCGTTGGCTTGGTCCTATTTCATATGACTACCCCTCATATCTTACTGGGGAACTGCCAGGGGATTATGGCTTTGACATTGCTGGGCTTGGCAAGGATCCTGTGGCACTGCAGAAATACTTCAAGTATGTCGTATCTTGAATTTTTTCATGGAAGCCATTATGGATGTGCTATTGCTGCTTGTCATGTGCGGTTTTTCTCACATGATGGAGATGTTGGATTTTTCTTTACTTATGTATATTCTGCACTGGTAGCAAATATAACATAAGTAAATTATTATGATAAATTGTGGACAATAAGTTCCTGTTTCTTCTAAATATATTATCAATAACCAGAAATGGCTATTGTCAAAATTTTGACTGGAAAACCTATTATATAAATTAAATTATTAATATCTTTATATTGTGTGGAGCTTTCTCAAATTTATTTATATCACTTTAACCTCTTGTATCAATAAGCTTTGAGATATTGCATGCTCGGTGGGCTATGCTGGCATCTGTTGGTGTTCTGATTCCTGAAATATTAGACCTTTTGGGAGCCTTTCACTTTGTAGAACCTGTGTGGTGGCGTGTTGGTTATTCAAAGCTCAAGGTTAGTATGTCCTATCTCTTTGACTATCTTTTTTGCAGTCTTGCTAGTCAATTTGTCGAGCTTTTATTACACACAAGTTTATGCTCTCCATTGCCCACTCCTTGAATGTTGAATCTATTAATTATATGGGGGAAATTATGTCTTATTCAAAATCTTGGTCAACACTTCGTTCTCCATAAAGCTGCAGATGCTCTAGATGTGGGTAAATGACAAATGAATATTCCCAAATAGGTCCTGATACATTTCAGAGGTTAAAGAAGAGTTGATTATAGCTTTTAACATATTTTGTCCCCCTAATAGTTTCTTTGATCATATTGTTGTATTTCTCCCTTGCCTCTTTGACTGGATGTGTACTGGCATTTTCTATTGTATCTAAACACTTCTTTCTTTTGATTTGATTATGTTGCACCCAATAAAGCAACATACTGTGTTTTTTGCCTTCCTCTTTGTTTATAATTTATATGATTAAACTTGTTTTTTATTTACTTTTCTCTTCATAACTATTTATGAAGTATCAATGATTTTATTTGGTTGGTTTGGTTTGCTGCTTGAATTGTTTTCTTCTTTCTAGATGGTATGCTCAGTTTTCATGCCACATACTGTATTGCAGTGTTGGTTTGCCTTATTTACTTTGATACGTACTGAATGAGTTTTTTGTATACTTGTGGCATGATCTGTGTTTTTGTTTCAAGTTACAGGCAAATTTGCACTCTGTAACAGAATACAACTAATAACTTCATTTTTTGATCCTATCTGTTTACACCAGAATTAGAACGAATATACAAATACAGCTCTTACATGTAAGGTTGAATGATTAAGATTGGTTCCTCTTACCTTGCAGGCTCTTACTTGATACACACTGTATAGAAAATAATATAATTTTTTTTTAAATGTTGACACATATCTTCAATGAGGCATAGACTTTTTGGGGCTTCTCGCCTTGAGGTGTTAAAAGCACCTAGCACCTTTAGGTTGTGTCTTGCCTTTGTTTACCTAGAAGGGAAAAACTAGTCTCCTAGGTTGTTTGTTGAGATCAGCTGAGTTGATTTAAATGTTGGTTTTTGTTTTCTAATTATGAGTTTGCTACTTGTAATGAGCTTAAGCTACTATAGGAATGCTCTGATATTAGGATTTTTAGGTTATTAGTCTTATTGTTGTTGGCTTGGGCTGATATTAGTAGCACTAGCACTGACCTAATTATTAGTACAAATAAACAGGAGAACTAGGTTAGTATTTTGTATCACATTTTATATTTCAATTAAATTTTCATCATATTACATTTAATTGTTATTCTTTCTTTTCATTTCCCTAACCTAAACTAAACCTACAATTCTTTGACACACTCTTTTCTGTTACTGAGCTTTTTTTGTTAAATGTAACCCACTGATTAATTTTTACTTGTTGCATGAGAAAAATTCAGTTGAATATGTATACCCTGTTGGGTGGGCATACTTTATAATCATGTATTGTATTAATGTCATTCTCACTCCTTGCTTATGAGCCTTTCAATTTTTGACAGGGAGATACTCTAGATTACCTCGGTATCCAAGGTCTTCACTTTGCTGGAAGTCAGGGTGTGATTGTGATTGCTATTTGCCAAGCACTCCTTATGGTAATGTTTGTATCCACTATCAACCTTACTTATCTTTTGAACTCAGTTAACATTTATTTCTTGTAAGATTTGTCTTCCAATATTCGATTAGTTTTGAGCTCATGTGGTGTGAGTGGTGACGTGGTGTAGCATATATGATTTCAGATTTTCAACTAGGTTGTATTGGATGAAGTTGTCCATTTTAATTCAACAAATGGAACATAGCCTGTTATACTAGAAGACCCTTCCAGGCACTTTTTTTGGCCTGTAATCCTTCATAGGTGTTCTCTTGATATGCTGTAATGCAGCCATAAAATTATGAAGTTAAATTCTTGTCCCATGCAAATTTTATTTGGGCCAAAATCAGAAGTTACAATAATTGGAGCTTCTTACCTACTATACTTGTTCTTTTTGGACGGTCATTTGCATCTGCAGATGGAAGTGCCAGGTATATTAATTAGGGATTCTTAAACAGGTTGGACCAGAATACGCTAGATATTGTGGGACCGAGGCATTGGAGCCTCTAGGAATATATCTGCCCGGTGATATAAATTATCCTGGAGGAGCTTTGTTTGATCCCTTGAATCTGTCCAAAGATCCTGAAGCTTTTGAAGAGCTGAAGGTGAAAGAAATAAAAAATGGACGCTTGGCAATGGTTGCCTGGTTAGGCTTTTACGTGCAAGCAGCTCTGACAGGTAAAGGTCCTGTACAAAACCTTATTGATCACATCTCTGATCCTTTCCACAACAACTTGCTGGACTCTCTCAACCTCATCAAAATAGTCATGTAATATTAGTAAGGAATTTACATCCATTCAGAATGATATAGCCACAGACCCTTCACATTCAACAGTCAAATCTCAAATATTAAGGAAACTACTTTTAATTTTTTGCGACATACTATGTAGTTTTGAGATGTTTGGATGTATGATTATCACTACTCATTCAAAATTAACAACTTGGAAATAAGTGTTGAAGGCTGACTTGCTCAAACATGGAATGGGTAGCATTTTATGCATTTCAGTACTATCCTTTTTCAGTCATTTTTTGCTAAATAAACATTCTCTTTTTGCTTCATTTCATACTCTTTTATAGAAGACCTGAAAATATTAGCAGAACTAAAGGTTTGGCCTAATTCAAGCTGCACCATCTTAGCTTCGTCAGGTATCGTAAACTTTGCAGATATTTCCTCTTTGGTTTCTTCTCTTCATTTTGTAGGCGGACTTTCTATATCTTCAGAATTACCTTCTTCATTTTCAAAATTTCCAATGTTAGTTGCTTCCTTGTTTCTTGATGAAGTAGAAGGTCTAATGAAATTTCCGAACATGTCCTCATTTTCATCAAAGATCGGTACTTTTATTGGAGTTAGTTTCTCAGACCTTGCTAGCTTAATTGTTTCCTTCTGCAAATTGCTTATCCATTGCCAATACTCGTCATAATCACCATCCTCTAGAGATAAATTACCCTCATTTTTTAAATCATCGTCTTCCTTAGCAAAATAATCTTTCATCTTCACTCGCACTTGACTGATCATAATAACTCTCAAATCTTCGGTGTCCTCTTCCGGCATCACTTTTCCCTCAGAAGCACCATTTCTATTCACTTGCACATTAGCCCCATTATCCGGTTGACCTTAATAGCTTCAACCTCAATAATCTCAACCTCACTATCACTGGAGTCACCATTTTGACCAGCGAACAATGGTGTATCTATTAAGTGGTCTACATAAATATTGATGTTGGTGCATCCGTTTACATCTTCTGCAAAGTTGATAACATCAGCTTTACTATTAAGAGGCCTTAGTCCTTTACTCAGGTCTAATTCTGGATACTTATGAAGGATAGTTTATGCTTTTTACACTCTTGGACAGCTCGATGGAGGAAATTTCATCAAGGTCCCACTCATGGCATCTCATACGATTGAACCCTTGCATACTCCATATGGATGACCGACAAACATACCACCATGGCGAGGAACGTAATTTTACCTCATGTACACGTCCTGTATAAGAAAAAAAAAATCATGACAACACAATGTTTTGCCAATTTTTCTAACAAATAAAAACATTTTAAATTAACATCCATCACTAATAGTTTACAATGACTCTAATATTTAGCATTGACTCTAAACTCATTTAGGAGCACAATCCTTGATAGTTGACTACTGTCATTAGAGTACCAAATATAATGTATACAGATTAAAACTACTCTGAAAGAGATCTAGGAATTACAACAGAATTTTTATCTATTATTTTAGGAATTCAACATTTCACGTGTAAATAATTTTTTTTTGTCCATGTTAGCAATCACATTAGCAATTGGAGAAGAAATTTTTTTTCAGTGCTGTTAGAAGTACATATTCCTTCTTTTAGTATCAAATACTCATCTTTATGATTAGTTTTTTATTATAATGTTTTCACAATTAAAAAAAATAACTGCAGAAAAAAATAGATACTACAATATTATATTACCGAAAATTTTCAGTAAACAAAAGGATTTGATTGTCAGTAGTCAAAAAATTAAAGATCCAAACTTGTAAATTAAAACAGGAGTGACCAAAATCCACAATTGCCAAAACAGCAATATTATTTAGTACGAACGAACAAGGTCCGACATAATATGAATTAACGTCATTGTGTTTTAATGGTTAGATATTAAAAAATATAAAGTAAAGAACAGTACTTTTGATGAAATTTCGCACTATTTAGGTTAAACTAATATGGTAGTTTCTATGATTTATCAAGTTTTTAATTAGATCTTTATAGTTTAAGAAGTTTTAATTAAATCCATAAATTGAAATTTTTTATAACAATTTATTGAAAATTAACAGAATTATATTTCTATTAATTCAATTCTTTTAATTACATTTAAGTTTAATTCGAACATGAGAATTCGGAATCTTATTTTCACCTTCATATTTATACGAAGTGTTTGGATTATGCTTTTGGAAAAATCATCTTTGGAGAGTTGATGATTTTGCAAATTGAAATCTAAGTTTTCAATAGCAACCAACCAACAGAAATTAGAATTTGAAGTTAAAATTATTTGTATTTGAAATTAAATTGAATTTTAAGATTAGTAATTAAAAGAGAATTGTAATTGAAGAAGACAGTTGGGGGATAAAAAAAAACGTAACAGTAAAAGGAAGAGGATATTTGGACCGAAGGGTTTGGAATGTGACGAAAAAGCTGAACTTGATAGTATAAAAATAATATTTAGATTCGACTCATGATAAAAATAAGATTACTTTTGTTATAATTTATCAATAAAAGAATTTTTTCTTTAAATTATGAGTTTTTATTTAGAAAGTAAGTTAATAGAAGTTTAACTCCGTTAATGTTCAAATTTTTAATTATAAAAAGTTTTAAATTATAAGAATTTATTTTAAATTTTTAAAATATAAAAAACTAATTAAAACTTAATAAAATTATAATAACTAACAACTTAATTTAACCTATATATCAAATTCCTTGACAAAATAGGGAGCCATAAGTGTAATTTAACAAAAAAAAATAAATTAACACCAACCCAACGGAAACTGGTTTCATTTTAATTGATTTGGAATTGTTTTATCCCTCAAACCTAACCCCGTTAAGCTCCTACTTATATTTAGTCTGATGGATTTTTTAAATTTACCTTTCCCGTTTCAGTAGATATTTCAAATCCATAGTTATTAGAAAGACAATTTCAGTTAACGTTCCTTTGAAAAAAATTGTAAAACCATCCATAAGCTTGTGCACAATTCGTTTAAAGGGAACGTAACAAGTACCTAAAATTTTCTGGTGCGTAAAAGAAACAGCTGGTGCACCATGTTATAAAGTACCAACGGGCAGTAAAGAGTAGAGGTTTAAACCTTACAGTCGGAACAAATGCAGGTGATCACTGGCCGTTGTTTAAAATCAAACTTCATTCACTCAACATAATCGAGCTCGCTTTAAGAAAATTAGAGACTACATTCATTGATCAGTAAGATCTGGTCAAACACGAGGGACAGAATCGGTTAGATCTAGGTTAGATCATTCCATCTATTAGACAACCCCGAGTTTTTCTTGCGTTTTTTAAAGGAAACTACAAATTAATACACAGATAACAGACAATCTGTTCTCAACTGATTAATTCTTAGTCATGCCAAATCACATTCCCTTTCCTTCTCGTAAGCTTCTCCCCCTCCTGTAGTCAACCTCAGCATCAGAGCACGATAACCCCATCTGATATTTCCTGCTGACTCTGGATGACCCCATTTTTGAGAATATATCCTCGTCATCTATGAGAGTATGGTTATCTGGTGTACTTAATCCAGAGCTGTTGCTACAATGCCCTTGTGATTTATGATCTGACATATGCAAGAAAAACATATTTACTTGCAGTGAAAAAGTTGAAGCAAAAAGACAGGACATCCTACTCGGTAAAATGCATGCAATCATTTTAACGCAAAATTACCCTCCACCTTTTCCAGACAATATAGGGCCTTGTATCCTTCCGGAGAAAAAACAACTGCTATAACCTTCTTAACCCATTACATGTACAGCACAGCACATCATGGCTCTAATTATTTTAAGTGATATTATATATAATATGGAAACCAACTCGTAATTAATTCAAAAGTGAGCCATTCCCTGATTTCTCAAGATGCAATGAAACAAATCTTATTCAGATCAAGTATTTGCAGCATACCTTCATATCCTTGAAATATAGGGGCCTGATTATGTGCTTCCTTGCCAGCAGGACCTGGATCTAATCTAAGACTTTTCAGACTCTGCAATGCCACTTGCGTCTCCTGAGATTTGAATCCTTTCATAAATGAAGGCTCCATGCTTTCTTCCACTGTTGACTTACTAGAAGCAAAAGGCATCATGGTAAATGAGTCCTCCATTACATCAGAAATTTCCACATACTGAGGGGTGGTTATTATCTCATCCGCACTGAAGCCAAATGATGCTCGGTAAGCTTCTATTTCTTCCACATCTTGCTTAGGACTTCTGGCATGCCTACTCTGATGTCCATTTCCACCAGTAGATTGAACATCTGAATCTTTTGAAACACTTAATCTCCCACCATTATGAGGAAATGGAGGATTTTGGTCTAGATAGAATTGTGCATATGTAGCAGGGCAAAAGAAATTTGTATCTTGGGATGCCATGGTGACACCATTGGTGTCATGCCCAGATGCCCTCCCAGACCCAGTCCTCTGATATTTCCCATTCTCAGGAGATAGTGATGAATCCCACTGTGGGCGGAACTCCCGTTCAGGAAAAGAGGATGATAAACAGTCACCAGAGTTTCTTGATATTGGAGATATAAGACTACTGGCAGGACTTCCAGGGTAGAGTGAATATGTAGTTTGAAGATCATTTGCAGTGATGTAGTTACTCTTCTCATTATTTTTGAGATCCACTGAAGATGAGAGAAAATGAGCAAAAGGTACATCTGGGGAAGAGGGAGTTGTTAAGTGAGCCAACTCTGGTGGAGGAGTTAGAGGAGCAGTAGATGGCTCAGTGGTGAAATTTGAGAAGACTGGGGGAGAGACCAGTTGTGTTTCATGAGCATATGGTCCAGTGGCAAACATCGTAGATGAAGGACCACCAGGTGAGTTAGCAGATAATGACAAGAAACAACTAGGTGATTGTGCTGTGGAAGGAAGGGCAGAATGCGTAAAGGATGCTGGTGAAGAAGGAGGGGCTAAGAGAGAAGGAGCTAGTCCTGTGGCTTGACTAGTTAACCCAACCGCCTGAGGTCCATTTGGCTGAGTGGCTGATCCATTACTGTCAGGAATGCGAGACGCAGGTACAATACGCTTCCCACCTTTCTGTGAACCAAAACAAGAAAATGCACCCCAACATCCTCCCCATCTCTTCCGCTGTCAATGCAAGTCAAGAAATATAGATTTACTCAAAGAAGGAGATCAACAGCAAGTAGATCCAAAAGGAAACAATAACTTCAGAGAATTCTTTCTGAAATTTTAATATTTAACAAGAACTAACCTCCTAAACATCTTTACTGTTCCACATAAACATGAATAAATATTTCATTAAATTGTTACAAAACTTCTGAGACATGCCAAGATAAAAAGCTTACACTTGGTAATCCTGATGTATCTTTTAGGATCTAAGTTTTTATCTGTGATCAAAATTTTACAAAAACTGTTAAAGAGATTACTAAAGTTTTTAGTTTAACTTCATTAGGAAATTATAGTTAATTGCATTAGCACAAATGATATGTTCCACTTCCAAGATTGTTAGACTTCATAGAATGCGTTCTCCTAATAGCATCAAGTGGCACAATTGCAAGATAGCAACCTTCCAGTGGAATAATCTATTTAGGATTTGGGCACATTCTCTCACCTTGGAGTAATTTCTAATGACACATTTGAAAAGTTTTGGCAGTTGAAGTTTATGCAGGTGTTTTGTGCATTTGGTCAGAGAGGAATGGCATATTTAGAAAGGTCTCTCTACCTTTACTTTTTATATGAGAGGATAATTTTTTGGCTTTGTTTTGTACTAATGTGCAGAGAGATCTGAAAGCTTTATTGGTTGCATTTTTCCGTTATTCATTTGTTTGATAATTAGCTGTTTTCTTTTCTCTTTTAAGGAGAAGGTTTTGTTCCCTAATAGATGCATATTATCTTCTTTATTTCAATTAATACCTTCTTTTATCAACAAGAAAAAGAGATGAGATCGACAGAGTCCATCCTGCCTTCATCTTGAAAACTTGAAGATCACTGAAATTCTGGCAATTAAATGCTTATCAATGAAGAATTGGGATCATAAAATATTTGGAAGGAAACAAAAAAAGACAACTGAAAGTTGCAGGCCTCTAAAGAAAAGCTAAAATACTTTTCTGCCCAAAATATTTATGGAATATAATCATCTTTCTACACAAATAGAATGGTTATCCAAATTGAGAACTTTGAAATTATTGGAAAAGGTTCCCTTTTGGTTTTATGTAATTTCTATCAATTATTGTGGTGTTTTCTATTCTCAAGGACAATTAGCAAAAGCATGCTTAGTTTAATCAGATTTGGCTTCTGAGTTTTCAGCATTAATATATACCCCAGGGCTGGTTAATCCACAGGTTGATACATACAAAAAGAAAGAGCCATATTAGGGGCACATGATAACAGGATAGAAGCAGGGTTTCTAATGGCGAAGAATAATTGACTGCTTTTTAAGAGATATATGAAACAACTGTTCTCTATTTAAGATAAATGATGAGAGCAAAAATGTGACAAGCTCAATATAGGGAATTGAAAACAAATCGACAGACTACAAGAATGCTTTCTTTGGTTTTTTCTTTTTCTCATTTTAATTGATTTTTGGCATAGAGTAAAGGGAAGGAACGGAGATTTCAGAATAATGGAGAATGAGTTATCCTCCTAAACACAGGTGCAAAGAAAATCAATGAAACAACAAAGAAAACCTTTAATAAGATCAGGCCCTCCAAAATTCTTTATGTATCTACGAAGGGAGACTCCCTAACAGATTTTGTAGGCCAACCACTATAGAGCCAGGATAAACAATCTTTTCACAGTTCTCAAATCTGATCTACATGCTGAAAATAATTCTTTAAAGTACAAGCAGCTTGTTCAGGCCAAATAAATCAGAGCAGTATAAAATGTATAATGCTATAAATCTGTTTCTTTCATAAATTTACCAAGGCCATGGAAGCTAATCAAAAGAAGCTGTTTGAAACTGCATCACAGAACCCAGTATTAACCACCAAATAATTTATTTGAAATGACAGTGGCTGCTGGTCAATGTACAAAACTGGGCAGTCCCTCAGGAAGTTAAGGCTCCTTCCTTAATGTTATAATTCCCTTTGCTCCACTCTTTCCTTACTCATCACACAACACTCAGTGTTGAAAGATCTTGGATATGTAGCTCAAGAGTCAAGACAAGACAGGAAAAACCATACATGTTTTCAATCTGATTTTGTTTATAAATTTAAACAAAACTATTTGAAATTATAAAGCCTTTTATTGGACAAATGTCAGCAAATATGAGATAAAGTGTGCATTTACAAATAATGTTAAGCTGCTAAATATAAAATTAGTAAAAAAAGAACATAAGTTTCCATCTTCTCACCCCAGATGTTTTTATATAATGATCTTAATCTCCATAATTTACAGCGACCCACAAATTTACAGTCATTTGACTCATTCCACAAAAATTTCAATTTCACGTTAAAGAATTGATTTCAGTGGGAAATATATTTTCTGCATTTTGAGCCATTTTTCCTTGTGCGATTGACAATATGAAACATATATTGAAATTTTAATCTTGTAGCAATTCCTTTATTAGTGATCAACTTTAAAAGAATAAGATCCTTCTAGATTTAATCTACAACATATATTCTTGCTATTTATGAACAAATATATAAGAACTACATAACAGTACAGGCCGACCATTTCATGCCTAAACTAAATTGAGCATTTATCTCACTACCATCCTTCCATATACACATACATAATCCAGGTTATTAGGTCAGGACACAAACCCTCGCACAGAAAGAAAAAATGTGAGAGACATAAAAAAAAAATCTATCAGGTCACTAAAAGAAAGAAAATACAGAAAAAAAAATTCTTTGGTTATTATAAGTGGCAGGTATCCTTTCAATACCTAATAAATAAATTAAAAAAAAATCAATTAGTTATTAACAGTATGGCTTGGCTTTCTTATTTCAATTGCATACATATTATGAGATCCTGATGTTCACAATACTAATACATTAACCATGGCTTCAGCGTAAAGAAATTTCAGTGGCGTTTCAAAACCAAGGTTTACATAACACAACATTGCACAAAGAAAAGTGTGGATGAGATACTGCGGATCCAGATTTTGATGAAAAATTGAAATTAAACAGAAACGTAGATCGTTCTTCACTCTAATTTATGGGGAAGAATTTTCTAAGAAGCTTCTATTAGATGATACAATACTGCAGCTTCGAAAACTAAAAATTCAGCCATCAGATCTGTCCAGGTTAAGTTTGACGGGTTCGAAAAGACACAATAGGTTTTGGGGGATGAGGAAGAGAACAACATATATTAAAAGAAGAAGATCAAATCCTGAAACAATTTGAGGGCCATGGGAATTCTTATAAGTCCATAATGTTCTCGAACACTAACAGATGCAAGTGTAACCAGAAGATGAAACAGAAAAGCAATGGCGCCCAACATGTAAACAAAGTTATGAATGCAATTATCGTCGTTTGAAGTGAGATCTGAGAAAGACATGTGCTTATAAGAGTGAAAACAACAATGAACAAACATCAAAAGTGATCCCCAACCAAAAACAAGCAAAATTGGTGTTAGGTTATGTACTGGGAAGCTCAGATCTAACGCCAAAAACCCTTCTCTCACTCGCAAATTAAGTATAAAGCATAATTTTGAGTCATTCAGAAATGAAGTATAAAGACTAAATAGATGGATGTGTGAGATTGGGATAGTCAGAGAGATACTCTTTCATGCTGAGGAAATCGATTTTGCTCGGACCCCATTTAGATAGTAGCTGGGCTGTTGCACTCTACTAGAACTGTCAGGTTGTTGCGTTGCGGGCACTAGCTGAAACCAAGATCCTTCTCACATTTCTTCTTCACAAGCTGACACCGCATGGACTTTTGATGTGAAGAGGGAGGGAGAATATTAATTAATTTATGCTAGCAATCAAAGGACAAAGAAAGACAAAAGCGAAAAAGATTGAAGTGTGTGTGATGAAGATAGAGAAAAAGCGACGGAGAGGCCGGGACAAGAGCGATACTTTTATGTTATTAATATTATTACTGGAAAAACACGCATAATGTCGAGAAGACATTAATGAAAATATAGAAGTATACATATATAACACATTTATTGACAAAATTTACGCTAAGGCAGTTGACGAAATTTTTTTTCAGTATTTACTCCATTCGTAAAAATAATAATTATTTTTGTATAATTATTAATATTTTAAAATTAAAAACAGAAGAAATTATGAAACAAAAAAATTTATAAGAAAAAAAAATTACTTTTCAACTGATAATCAAAGATTAATTTTATTCAAATATGTGCAATTAAACATAATTAAATTAACTAAATGAGTTATAATTACTAAAAATTTACTTTTTCAACTGATAATCGAAGATTAATTTTATTCAAATATGCATGCAATTAAAGATAATTAAATAAATTTATTATTATTTTACTAAATAATTCACATTATTTAAATATAAAATTAAACTTAAGTATTTATACAATAAAATAAATTCAAATAAATTATAAGAAAACTTTTCCAACATCTTCTAACCTTTTCTGGTTAAAAAATTATGTTTCCATACAAATAATTTATTGTGAACTCACAGTATGAAATAATCTTGTTAAATTATTTTATAAAAATAAAAATTGCATATATCAACTTAATTAATTTTATATTATTTTTTAAAAATGTTCAAATCAAAATCCAAGGTTTATATATATATATATATATATATACATACATATATATACATATATATATATATATATGTATATATGCATATATATATACATGTATATATATATACATGTATATATATATATATATGCATATATACATATATGCATATATACATATATATATATATACATATATATATATATATATACATATATATATATACATATATATATATATATATATGTATATATATATATATGTATATATATATATATATGTATATATATATATATATATATACAATGTACATACATATTACGAAGTATAGTTTAAAAATATTGTGTTAAAATGGTTCAAATTAACCTGCACTCCTTACACGCAGTAAATTAATGTTCATATTTTTTGTAAAGGGGCTTTCACAATAATTGAGAAAATAATAAATGGGGCATAAACACCCTTGATATCATCAAAAGTTGTTCTCTAACTCACATAAAGGTACTAATTTGTATTTTGTAGGTATGTCCTAAGAAAACTTTTTCTTGTTGAGTGCATCTTAAAACTCTAAACAGATTTATAGTTCAATGTTTTTTCTTTTTTTTTTTTGTCAAATTTTTAGAAAATTCTTTATTATGAACAAAATACACGTTATTATTTGCCCTTAAATGTGGCGTTTATATTTTTTTAATACACAAATGACATATGCTTTATATTTTTAATCTATTTCTTACATTTTTTTTCAATTTTGATATTAAAAATTTAGTATTTAATTTTGAATGTAAAGAATTCACTCATTACACTATTTTCTTCTTAACAAGTGACTTCAATTTATTTAGTATCTACTTTTATATTTTTAAAAAAATATCATTTATTTTTTTAAATCTCATGTTTAATTATTTTTAAATTTTATATATTAAAATTTATTTTTTCATTTCAATTGTCAAGCATTTATACTTTTTAATTAATTCATTTATTTAGTTTTATTTATGCCTCGTAAAATAAGCTATTTACTTATTCATTTGAATAATTATATATAGTTGCATTATAATATTTATTTTTTATTTACATGTATAAAAAGTTTTATTTAAATTAAAAATGTGAATTCTTCTTATTCTAATTTCGAATTTTTAATCTTATAAGCAAAATTTGCTTCAAGTCTTACTTCTACTGCAACTAACCTTTAATTCCATAATTTTTTTTATTTTAATAAATTAAAATAATTTTTTTTAATTGTTATTATCATATACTTTGTGCAAATAAAAAAAATAAAAATAAAAATATACTTTTTAAGATAATTTTAAGATTCAAATTTAAAAATAATAAATAATAAAATTTGAATAAGATATTATTATATCCATTTCCATATTTATGTTTTAAATAGTTATCGTAGAAAATAGTTTTATCTCTATTTATATATATATATATATATATATATTTATTTATTGGGTATCTAAATTCTAAAATTGGTTTTTATTATCTACTGTGTAATCTGAAAAATAAATTTGTATCTTTCTTGATATTTTGATATGAACTCAAAATATAAATATTATTATAGAATTTATTTTTATTAAATATCAAATTATTTCTAAAAATTTTATTTTTTTATAAAAATAAATTTTAATTTTAAATATATATATTTATTATTTTAATTATATATATATATATTAAATAATTAAATTTCATCTAACTATTAAATTAATATGTTTACAAAATTTTAAAAAATTATATTTTATTAATATAATAAAATATTAATTTTTTTAAATTTTATAAATATAATTTATATAATAGAATATATTAATTTAACAATTAAATTGATAAAATCCAACCATTTTTAAAAAATAATAAACGAAATAATTTATATTAGATTATATATATATATATATATATATATATATATATATATATACTGTCACGATTGAGACGTGGTAAAGAAAAAAATTTTAAATTTTAAAAAAATATTTTTTAAAATTGAATGATCATAAATTTTATTTAAATTAAAATTTTTTAAAAAATATTTTTTATTTTTTTAAAATAAAATAGTTTACAAAATTAAAAGAGGTTTAAAAGTTAATTTATGTTTGAGTAAAATGTCATTTTAGTTTCTAACTTTATTAAAACGTTAGTTCTTGATTTAAAAAAAGTAAGATGTTAGTTCTACATTATATTTTGTGTTTTACATTAATCCTTGATATCATTTTTCGTCGACAGTGTGTTGATGTATAATATTAAATACCATGAGATTTGACATGGATATATACATTGTAATAGTGTGTATCCAAAATCATTTTTTCAATTAGTTGGAGAAAAACACATTTTGGATTTGACAGTTGCATTTTTTTATCAGTTGAAGAAAGAGAGAAAGTAACGATTTTATGCTTAAAGTTGTTGTTATTGAAGTGGAAATGGAATAGACATTTGACATTAACTTCCACCATAAAATTTTTTGTTTTGATTATTATTGTGGGCATTGTGGAGGTTAAAGATTTTTGAATGTTGGGGGATGGAGAAATTTTTTTAGTAGTTTTTTGTTTGAATATTGGGAATGAGACTTCTCACATTGATGAATGAGAATATTTGTTGTCTGAGATTGTTGTACATATGGTCCCATATTGTGTGGTAATTCATTTTTAATGTGTGTGACCATGGGTTCGTAATTATGATCAATTTTAAAATGTATTTATTATATGTGATCCTACATTCTGAAGGTTATTTATTAACTTGGCGCAAAACTTAACTTTATTTATTCATCATGGTGAAAACTTTTTTGAGGAAGGTGAACAAATTAAGTATAAATGAGATAATGTGGAAGTTTTGGAGGAGTGTGATGAGAACACTTTGGATGTGTTCAATTTTAAGAAATTTGTTATTTCACTGGGTTATCTTAATGCCAAAAAAGTTTTTTAGCTGGATCCTACACCGAGTTTTGGTGATAATCTTAAGATTTTAGAACTTGATGTGAATTTGTTGAATATGGTAGAAGTAGGCAAGAGAAATGGGTGGAAAGTGAACATCTATTATGAACATTCAATGAATGATGCTCCATATGTAGAATTTTTGTTGAAAACTTCATAAGAAGGTGAAACTAGGGTTTGAGAGGGTGATGTTAAAATGCAGGGTGGAAAAGGTGTTGCTAATATTGAAGGTGTTTTTGATATTCATGGACCAGAGGTGGTGTTAAGTTTCATTATGGTGAAGTTGGACATTGTAAACACTCAGTTATGTCTGAGGCCCCTAATCGTTAAAATTAATAAAAATAAAAAAATTTAATATTAAAAAACAAAAAATAATATGCAGAAAATATAAATAAAAACAAAATAAAAATAAATAAGTGAACAAATAGAAAAGGGATATTATATTTGAAATTGAAGAAATAATAAAAACAAAATCTAAAGTTGGAAAAAGAAAAATATGAAAAAAAAGTAACAAAACAAAAAGAAAAAGAGAATAAAAAACTAAAAAAAAACAAATAAAAAAGGAAAATAAAATAAAATAAAATAAAATCTGAAACTAAAAAGAAAATTGATAAAAACAAAAAAGGAATTAATATAATAAAAACAAAAACGAAAAACTGAAAATTAAATAAAAACAGAATTAAAGAAAAATGATAGTAAAAATAAAATCTAAATAAATAAAAGAAAAATAAAGAAAATTTTTAGAAAAAAGCGGAAAGAGAAAAACGATTTTAACGAAAAAATTGAATTAACAAAAAGAAAAAAAAAGAAAAAATTGGATAAAAGAGAGGGAAGGACTCTCTCTCTGGGTTTTTTTTTTTTTTTGCTTTTGGAGGCGGGGAAGCAATTTTCATCTTATCTTGAGGAAAAGAAATCCGAAAAGGGAGGAAGGCGATTCTGTTCTTGAAAAACTCTTGTGAAAGGAAGAGGAAGAGGAGGCCTACTGCGTTAGGAACATCTTGGGCGATCGTGGAAGGCACATATTACTAAGGTCAGTGCTCAAATTTGATTTTCTTGCTAGTTTATACGTTCATATCATTATCCATGATCATGTTGTACCACGACCATAGTTTTTGCTTGGTTCAAGTGATTAATATGAACACAGTAGCCATGAAATTTGAGTTGCAATCCGAAGCCCCATTCCCATGAACGCATGCATCTGTGGATCATTATTAGGGGTTAGATCATGAAATATGGAGGTCCTTCGAGTTGGACTTGAGGTGTTTGTATTACGAGCGTTCAATGTTTAAAGAAGGATGGAGCAAAGCAACAAGATGTGTCTTTTCTCATATGTCTCGAATTTTCGTAAAAAGGGGAAGAAGGTTTTTCATGATACCAGGGCTACATACGGTTACTCTCAATAATATTTGGAGTTTAAATCTTGGTTAAGGTTCGAGGGGTTCATGCGCTTGTCGACCAATTCAAGAAACGTTCAGGAGGGTAGGCGAACAACTCCCTGCTATATTCGAGAGCTTACATTGGCAAACAGAAGAAGGCCACCTAAATCGAGCTCGAAGCAAGGCAGCTACGAACGCCACAGAACTCTAGGGGGTAAAGTTCCATCCATCAACTTTCGAGCCTATATAAGGTCAATGAGATGAATATGGAAACAGCGGTACTGATCGCCATTATGTGATCCTTCAATGTTGCCGCTAAGCTCGAAACCTTGATATTCAGATTGGTATCGACGTGGTCACTGGCCATAAAACATAATTTAAGCTCTACCAAGCTCTAGGACTGCGCACCCCACGGATGGCATGGCAATAGAAGAAAGGTCAATATCACAGTGAACGGGACGCCCATGCTCTTTGTTTTCGATTCCTAGTCAGCCTTAAGTTTCTACATACTAGTTGAACAACCACAGGAGGTACTTGGTAGGTTCTCAATGGGCTGTGCCGCAAGTTATGGGCACCCAGAAGTGCTGTACCCGAAGAGGAGTCGGGTTGCCAATTGCATCCCATCGTGTATCGTCATAACCTGGAGTACCATGAGTCAGAGGCCAGAGCTAAAGAACAGGCCCAGGTATATCATGTAGAGACACAAAAAATGGGGGTGATATTAAAAGTGAACATGGGACCCGTCAATAACTCTTGGGCAGAATAAAAGAGCAGACCCGAGTTCCATGTACGATTTTAAGCTTGAGTTATAGAACTTATGTCAAAAAGCTAAGTGGACCAAATGGTTGGGCGCACTGTACATGACCCCTATGTTATGAGTTCGATTCCCGCCCCATGCACTTATTTTAATATCAGTTTATTGTCATTGGTTGATCATGCGTTAATATTAATCCGACGTGGTAAAATCTCAACCTTTCGGGTAGCCCAGTGGTTGAGCATGGGGCCTTTATCCTTAGAGCCTGGGGTTCGATCCCCAGGGGCAACACTTCCTTTTACAATCCCCTCCTAAGCGTCTACGTGTAGTGGGTCAGCCAAGTGCCTATACGCCCAGCGGCCATGTCGCGATCCAAAGTGGGCCAAAATAAAAAATGGGCCTCGCTGCCTCCTAGGCCAAATGGAGCCCAAAACTATAAAAATTTTAATCCGTCCAAATGCGAAAATCAGGCTTACCCGTCCAATCCGTTAATTTTAACTTAATTCCTTTTATTTTTCAGATATTAAAAATAAAGTATTATTCCCCCAATTTTCATAGAATCTTTATTATTAATCATAATTTAAACCCCAAACTCCCCAAAATTTAAATTAAAGTCTTTTTTTTCCAAAATTCAAATAAAGTCTTTTTTCTTCAAAATTCAAATTCATTCCTTTTCTCAAGATTCAAATAAAAAATATTTTCTTCAAAATTCAAACTAAATTCTCTTTTTAATTCTTTTCTTCAAATAAAGTCTTTTTTCTTCGAAATTCAAATTCATTCCTTTCCTCAAGATTCAAATTAAAATTATTTTCTTCAAAATTAAGCTAAATTCTCTTTTTAGTTCTTTTCTTCAAATAAAGTCAAATCAAATTCAAGTTTAATTTTTTTTCTCTGAAGTTCCCGAATCAAACTCCAATGCCTTTCCTCAAAATTATCAAGTCTGAGTCAAGCTCATTCTTGATCAAGTCAAGTTTCATTTCCCAAAACTCAAAATCAAATTTACTTCAAAACAAATCCCATTTTTAAATCAAGGCATTTCTTTTCTTATCTTTATTATATTCAAATTAAAATTCTTTTCAAATGTTTTGGGATCTTTGGTCTCATGCA